>JACCIC010000067.1:445000-540000 GCA_018907035.1 Sycobia sp. Sy_11 | reverse complement strand
ATTTCTCCTTTCGCGTTTGAGATTGGTCTCTTACTTAGACTTTCAAAATTCTTTCCTTTATCATGCTGAATAAAACTAATTGATATAACTCTTTCTCGCAAAAATCTATTTCCTCCATTTATTTCTTCATTTATTCCTTTATCTAAATACTCTTTCCCGCGATCATTGATTTGAGTATTCAAAAAAAAATAAATAAATAAATAAAAACAAAAATTATTTACTTCCTCTAATTTTCTTAATTGACTTGCATGTTGGGATGTGTAATTCGAAAAGTACACGCTGTCCAAAACGAACGTATGTATTTTTCCGGCCGTCTCTTCTTCTTTCTTGTTTTTCGGCGGTGCGGGCGTGTTGTATAAAAAAATTTTTGAACAATTTTACGTACTACGGATCGCGTTCGCGACATTGGCCGATGCCTCTGTAATACGGCGGTCGTTCGACGATGTGAATGAGAAAAACAAAACGAGCCCCGTTTCAATGAATATCTTACACGTTGCGAATATCGCGCTATTCCGAATTCTTCGCGAATCGCGCGTCTCCTCATCGACGATGTTCCTTTATCACTCCTGATTTTGAAACCTTTTTATTTGGCAATGATCTCGTTTCGGCATCGTTCGATGAATCCGTTGGGCGAACGTGCACGCTCTCGTCCGAAATTTAAAATGACTCGGCGTATAACGTCGAATATAAATGTCCTTTAAAAGAGAACGATTCTTTTGACGAATCGCTGCGTACGAGAGTGGTCCACGTTCAGCCAACAAACCTTCGCCCCATTTCTGCCGACCGCGTTAGAAATTCTCGATGAAGTTGTGCACCATCAGTGCAATCATCTCAATTACGGTAATCGGAGACGTATAAAAGAATTCCAATGAATGGATTAGGATTAAAATTTTTCGAGTTATCAGCACGTTTCGGCGCTTTTAAATCGCATCTGGCTTAACACATCGAAAACTTCGAGGACTAACTTTGTCGTTTCAATAACTATATATTTTTTTTTTTTGGACTAACGGACATCAATGCAGTTCGTATATACCGCATACTATATACAAACAGTTTTCGATAAATTCGAACCGAAGAGTAACAAATGAAAGGTTGCTAAGCTCTTTTAAAGCACAACGACTCGCAAAGGACTGATCATAAACGTATTTTAATAAAGAGCGAGAAATCAAAAACAAAGAAAAGAAGAGCGAGAGAGAGAGAGAGAGAGAGAAAAGTAGAGAAACGATCGACTATGGCATGCTCGAACAGCTCGAACGAACGGCTGAAACGTTCCAACGGCCGATTTTTTTCCCCCCCGATCATGCCGAACGGCCCCGCGTAGTTTGTAGAAGGAGGTTTCCGACCGGTCGAGCGAACGATCGTTTGTGCGCGCTTTTTCAGCAAAACTTCCCAGCACCCGTAGTTTCTGCTCGCGCGAATCACCGGAGCACATCATCGCCCGAGCCGTCGATTTGCACACATTTTTCGAATGCGGCTTCACGGTTCCCCGATATCTGACCTCTCGCTTCGCGCGCCTCGGGTGCAGCTGCATATATGTATATATATATATATATATATATATATATATATATATATATATATGCGTGTATTGCGGAACGCTCACAACGCCAACGCGCTCGTCCGAGCGTATTCGATATATACTACTAACCGTGCGCGCATATACCTATGTACATACCTGCACGCGCCATTTGCCGCGTATGTTGCGCCGGCTCGAATTCACCGCAAGCTTATACTGTGTATGCCGGGGTATCGCGAGCACCGCAAGGCCCCCTCGTCTGTATTGCATACTGTCCGTATACATACAGATACATTACGTGTATATGCATACGCGAGTGCGTGTGCGGCAGGCGGGCCGGGCGGTGAGGCGGTGGTGGTGGTCCGCTATGAATTTTCTCTCCTTACGCTCTCCGCGCCCCACGCATATATATATATATATACATACATACAGGTACTAAGCCCGTAGTCGAGCGGTTAACCGCGACAGCCGAGAAAGGTGTATATATACATATATATATAAGGATCTGGTTCGAGAGAGATCCTCCCTTCCTCTCTCCGCCTCTCTCATTCTCTCTCTCTCTCTCTCTCTCTCTCTCTCCTCTACGGAGATACATAGAGAGAGCATAAGAAAGAGTGAGACGCCGATGGTAGAGGGGTGGAGGGAGATCGCTCTGGGAGAGGGCACGTGCGGAGGAGCGAGCGTTAACATATAGCGGTCAGCAGATAGCAGTGGTAGTAGGCGAAAAAAGGAACAGCAGCCGGGAGAGATGCGAGCGTGGCCTGCACCAGGGCGTGGCAGTCTATATATACGGGTGTAGCCAGAGCGTCGGAGTAAGAGGAAGGGAGAGAAAGAGATAGATAGAGAGAGGGCAACTATAAGGTCATCAGACAGCCTTACGGCCGGCCTTTCGCGGCCTGCCCATGCTCTCTTCGTTTTTCTCTATCCTCCTCTTTATCCTTCTTTGCTGTCTCTCTCTCTCTCTTCTCTCTCTCTCTCTCTCTCTCTCTCGCTTTGCCTCTCGCGAGTTCCTGAGTGTATATATTTTCCTTCTATATACGAGACCCAAGAGCGTCGTTATTTCTCCTCTATACACGACGCGTACGCACTTTAAATTTTCCTGCCGATGGCTCAAAGTGAAACTTCCAAGTACCGAGCACAGTACATATATCCAGCCGGGAGATAGGAGAGATTATTAAAGACAGAGAAACAGAGAGAGAGAGAGAGAGAGAGAGAATGAGAGAAAAAAAGAATTGAGAACGGTGTTGAACAAGATCATAAGAACTGTCCGAATTTTCTACATTACCAATCCAAAGAAACTGTTCGAACTATACCGTTCTCTTTAACTGTGCTCCTGCCACTATTCCCATTCTGAGGTGAGTTAGTATATATATATATATATATATATATATATGAGGTTAGGTTGCGAAAGCCGTCAAGGAACGATATTATGCTCCTGTAATGTATAAGTAAAGTTGTTTATATATATATATATATATATATATATATATATATATATATATATATGTAAAGGTGCTTTATTGAAGTTACTTGCTCGCGCGCGCGTGAGGATGACTTCACGATCGTTAGCCTTCGATAATTATCATTTATGGATTTCTGCAGCATAACGGAAAATCTTTCTATATATCTGTGTGTATATATATATATATATATATATATATATATATATATATATATATATATATATATAAGAATGTCCCGATTATGAAAGCTATAAAAGACGATTGACCAAGAATTCGCAGGGTCAGAATAATTGCAATTGTTGTCATTCCAAGGAATAACTTGCCAGCTGACATTCTTGGGATTTATCTGCACATTCGATCTGTAAAAATAAAAAAGGTTCGCGAGGCCATGGATCTTTAAAATTTTTTTGTATTTTTAATGGTATACGACGCATGTCATCGCTGATTATTCGCCACGTGAAGGGTCTTATGTCGGATCAAAGCGTGGGGGAGTAAACTTCACGAGATAAACAAATAAAACTGAAATTTCTTTATAGGCCTTGCAGTCTTTAAAAAAGAATAGAATACTAATCATAATGATAGTCAGGCTATCCTCGATTAGAATTACACTGGTGGAATTTGAAATAAGAAAATCCCTGATGAAGAGCAGAAGCGGGTCGAAAAACGTTGGCCCAAGCAGATACATAGTTCAGCAAATTTTCTAAATCTGTTAACAATACGATTTTAAAGTTTTGTATACAATCTTTTAGTACTAGTTTTTATATTTGAAATTTTACAGGGTCGATTTCCAATCAAGGACGGTCTAACTGGCATGAAAATGATAATTATATGATTTTCTAATAAATGCGAGACCGATAAAAAATACATGTTTCTTTAGTTTACAACAGTGGATTGTAAGTACAATTTGAATTGATACGTGAATAAATGATTTTCACATCGGCGTCGAACGATCTTTTTCCTCGTGAAAGCAGCAATATGCTAAAGCTGTGATTTCGAGGCGTCGGCAACTATGCAAAATTTTCCAAGCTATTATTGATACGAACGAAGGTGTCATTTAACAATTGCGTGATAATGATTTTTTAAAGAAAAATGCAGTAAAAATGCAAATGTATGGATATATCGATGTGGACATATCCTTCACGTTTAAACTCAAATTTGAAAACACGAGTCTCAATAATATATGAATTATAAATAGATGATATGCTGTGTAATATACGCGTGTATTTATAAACATTGTTTCCGAGGAAAAATAGTCTTTTTCCTCGTTCCGTAAGAAGAAAATTATTTTATCGGACGAAGGACGCGCAAAACTATGACGACAGAATTCATTTCTGCACGCATATTGGACCTCGGTCATCTTTTTAAATCTTTCCATTCAATTTCACCCATTATATATATATATATATATATATATATATATATATATATATATATATCACCTTTCATCAAAGCTATAGAAAACTAACAAAAAATGGCAAATACAAAAAAAAAAGCGCTGCCTCGGAACCGCGCAGCGGAATAATAAATTCACGACTCGCCAGGTTCTCACCCGCGGCTTTACTCGATCGCAGGTCGAGGGGAGGCGGCCTGGGAGGAAGGGGGAGAAGGGGCTCCGGATAAAAGTCAAACGCGCGCACCGAGCCGCTTATGCATACTGTATTAGTATTCGACCTCGCGCCTGAATAAATTCACCCGCGCGAGTTTTCGCCTCTCGCGCCTAGTCATTATCTTATATATACATACATACATACATGCATACATACATATATATATACATATATATATATATATATATATATATATATATATATATGTATATATGCATTTAGGTATATAACGCGTTCCCTCGCGCTTTAAGCAAAACGATTCCGCGCGTTGCATAAGGCATGAGAATTGCGAATCCCTCTCTCTCTCTCTCTCTCTCTTCTCTCTTTCTATCTCTCTCAGTCTAGATTTATCTATCTCTCTATCTATCTCTCAGTAATTCGAACCTCATATATATATATAGATGAATAGGATATCCCATTTTTACTTTACACCATGAAATACTCTCAAATGTCTGGGGAGGAGGGCGAAAATTTCATCTTTTAAGAGAGTAAATATAAAAAAATTAAAAAAATGAATTCACGAGCGAATCTCAGGATAAATGAAGTTATCCCGCGATTTCAGAAAGCTCACTCTATGGTAAAGCCTGGCCTCGGACATATTTTTGTCTAAAAGATGATGGACTAAAGGCGACATTGACGCGTTTGCCATCAGGCGGTGTTGTTACTGGTTTTGATGTGTACTATAATATATATAGTACGTATTCCTGTAAAAGAAGTAGAAAGTCACATCCTAAAAGTGGCTTTTAACGCTCTAGGTTGCAAAGTGTAATGCTTTTTTTTTTTTTTTTTTTAAATAATAAAATGAATAAATTATGAATTTGTATGGAATCATTCATCGTTGACATTTTCAAATGGGACGCACTGTGTGTGTGTGTGTGTGTATGTGTGTGTGTGTGTTGTGTGTGCACCTATAAAATATCTAGTACGGAAAGTTCTCGTAAATATAGTATGGCGCAGTGTGAACGGGATGGGGTGGAGGGTTGAAGGATGCGGGGGAGGAGATGGTTGGGGAGGGGGGGGGGAGAGTTCGAGGCTCGTCCATAACGCAAACGCAAAGTGGCGTCGAGCTGCAGATATAGTTTTGAGGAATTTGCGGTCGATCCGGTCCAGCTAACCCGTCTCACCCCCCCTTCAACTCTCTTCTCTTCCGTTGCGGCGAGCAGGCATTGCATATATATATATATATACTCACCCTCTCCTGACGCGTAATATCTCGTCCGCAGGATTCTTTTCCCACACCAGGCTTTCTATATGTATATGTATATGTATATGTATATATATATATATATATCTATATATATATATATATGTATATATGTATATATATATTAGAAGCAGCCTCTCCGCACCTTTTGCGCCCGCAGCAATGCCGCATGCGAGAGCGCGCGCGCGCCGAGTATATAAGAAGTGTATGGGGGAAGGAGGGAACGGGTAGGAGGAGGAGGAGGAGAAGGAGGAGGAGATGCAGGAGGAGTGTATTATATAAAATTTTACGAGGCGTACTACACGATGATATAAAATTTGGTGCGCGACTGCGAGCGCGCGCGCGCGCGCGTACACACGCACGCGCTGCCACCGTTGTAATCGTCGGGCGGGAGGGGCGTGGCTTACCGGTCTTTCGCGAGGCATGGAATTCGCCGTAAACCCACGGGAAGCCGGGGATAATGTGTAAAATTAAATTTGTAATCGAAAATTAAAGATACGGCTCTGACCGTATTAGAAATTGTCACGACAGTCTTGCAAATAATTAAAATATCGCGAGGAAATTAAAACCGATCACGAGCGTATGAGATTGCGTTGAGCTTGTAAGTCGATGTAAATCTATTTTGCCAATGACACAATTCATAATTTGCTCGTGCGTAAATAATTCGTGGCAGAAGGTGAGCGGCTGTTTCGGACGGAGAATTGTGACAGAGATTTAGGAATTTTGGTCATTTTCATCGTCGGCAACGTCATGGACGAAAATCGAATGCATAACTTTTGAAGATCGGTAATGGTGAATAACGCCGTCAAAGATGCGTACGAACGATTCAATTATTTTACATTCAATCTGTCGATGCAGGTTGGGTCGACATAGGGAAATTGGTTTTTCGAAACCTCCATAATGGTTCCGAAGTGACCTACGGAAATATTATGGAGGAAAAATTTAAAAAACACACATTTTATATAGATATAGTAGAAATAGTATTAATAGAATGAAGATATAATGTAGACATACATATAGATAAATGTTGAACCATTTATAGTCTTCGTTTCACGGCACTTTGTCCAGTTAAAGCGAACGTAATCTTCAATTTAAGAAAAGATAGCTTACGTTGCCTAAATTTCATTCCAACCTTAGCTTCTTCACAAGATTCGATATAGTTTTCGAAACGTTTGCGACCATATGAAAAAAAGCTGTATCTTTACACAATATAGATAATGCAGAAATAGATCATAGGGAGCGTCAGTCTTTCCGCGGAGCTTCTCTTCTCTCGCGCACATGCGTGCGTGAGTGCGTATCTATGCACTTACGTGCGACTATTATACGACGACATCGAGTATTACACACACACACACACACACGCGCGCGCGCGCACATATATATATATATATATATATATATATATATATATATCAGGTCGCGTGGTTCCGCGCATGAACTTAGGTACCAGTTCTCTGAGCCCCGCATCGAGCTCCGCGACTGAGGAAAAAAGAAGCAGGAGCAAGGAGTAAAGAGGAGCGCGAAAGAAAGAGAGAGATAGAAAAGGAGAGAAAATATAGGTTGTCTTCCGGTGAGACTCGGGCACAGGTGAGCAAGACAGAGACGGAGAGAGAGCGAGAGAGAGAGAGAGAGAGAGAGAGAGCGCGCGCGCACGCCCTTGCGTTTTGCGTACGTATATACGTACATATGCGCGCGCGCGCGCGTGTGTGTGTGTGTAAGAAGCCCGCGCGTGCCCAGCACCACCACCATCACTATATATAATGCGCTTCCATGCGCGGCGCTCGCCCGCGGTGCAGCGCAAGGATGATGCATTGCGGCCGTATTCTTTCGGAGCGGGCAGCTGCAGCTGCCGCTGCTACCACCGCTGCCGCCGCTTCTCTTTCCTCTCCACCTCCACCTCCTCCTCCTCCTCCTCCTCATCCTCCCAGTGCACGTCCGTGCCGCGGGCGTTCGGCGAGATTTTTATATGTATATATATATATATATATATATATATATATATATTTCTTTTTTTCTTATCATCTTCCTCTTCCCTTTCCTCCCCCCATCCATCCGCGTGCCGCCCCCCTTCCCCCTTACCACTTCTTCTTTTAGCCCCTTCTCGACTTCTGAGCGCAGGCGCGCTCGCCGGGATATAATCCGAGAAAAGATTTGTTAGATTTCGTGTAGGAGCTCGTGTAATCCAGCGCGCCGAGGCACGCGCGCCATTCTTCGGAGGTCCTGCAGTGTGTGTGTGTGTGTGTGTGTATCTACATGCACACATATTTACGTGTACACACACGCACAATTGTTGAAGCAAGGGGCCGAGGTTGATATCGGGCGCTGGGGATAAGCACTATTAACACTGTTGCTCGGGCGAAAAACTCGGAGGACGCGGGGCGATGGTATTGAGGTTAATTAATTAACAGCGATGCGTAGGTTTTATGAAAAATAAAGCTGCTGGAACTTGCTCGCTTGAAATCTCTATCTGCGCCACATTGCTTTTTGTTCGGATTATCCAAGCGTGTGTTTGTGTGTTTAATAAAACAGCTATTTATCTGCATTAGGGACCGCTGTGTTGGGGATACTTGGTGACCGTAATTTTTCTAAGTGCGTGCAATAGGATATTTGCAAAATGGAACGATTTATGATACTATGGGCATAGCTTCATACAGAAATGTGTGAACTTTCGCCGAACCGAAACGTTCGATGATCTTCATTTGCATGGATCGATTAAACATTATTTTATGTATTTGTCCCATACTAACTTACCGACTAGCTAAATCTTCGATAAAACTTGGCTCTATTATTGGCTTTAGTTTTTAATGGATATCGAAATTAGGTTTATCTTTTTAGCAAAAAAATTTCCACGTATACGAAGCGATTTTTATAGAATTTTCAAAATTCTCGGCCGAATAATGTTTTTAACAAAATTTTATTCATAATCTTGCGAAACTCGATCAAAACGATGTTTATTCTGAAACTCGTGTGTAATAGTCGCAATTTTTCAAAATTTTATTTCAGTTAATGCTGGTATAACTTTGGAATGGCTACGAGCATTCCCATCTGATATCGAGAGAGATAGAGAGAAAGATGAAAAGAGTTCTGATCAATTTCAAATTGTTCTATGATTGTTCGATAGGTTAAATGCAAAAATTAAATTAATTATTTAAATTATTTAAATTAATTAAATTAATAGGTGAAATGCAATTAGAAAAATCTCTTTCCTAATGATTAAGCACGTGCTGTCATAATACCGTCATCCTTATTCGTAAAAATCGCAAATATATATTGTGGCTAGCCAATAATGATAATAATAACAACAGTAATAATAATAATAATAATAATACCTCGGGAATTATATATATATATATATATATATATATATATATATATATATTATAAAAGAAACCTCGCAAATGCCAGAATAAAAGGATACAACGGAAGGCTCGCCTAAGCGCGCGCAGGTCCTGTCGCGATATACGGCTGCGTGAGGTGCAACCGGTTACAAGTCCCTCTCTCCCTCCCGCCCTTCCCCCTCCCCCCCCTCGGCCGTTCCGACTTCGCCCAGGCGGTTCGTTGCGCGGTCTCGCATTACTCGCGGAATATTTCATTCATAAAAGGCCGCTGCTTCTGCCGCTGCCGCTGTCGGCCTCTCTCGTATTCCGTGGCAATTACGACGAAGTCTTTCTAACCCCCTCCCCCCCCCACCTCTGCGCCCCGATGGATCGGGACAGAGACACCTCATTTCTGTATTAAACGCTCGCGCGATTCTTAGCAGCGCGTGGATAACGATATCGTCGCCCACCCCCCCCATTACCCCTCTCCCACACCCTCTTATAATTCTATTACACAGGCCATTTCTCCCGTGCTCACCATTTTCCCGCTGGTGTGTGTGTGTGTGTGTGCGTGCGCGCGCGCGCGCGCGCGTGTGTGTGTGTGCTTCTAAAAGAGTGAGTCGGAGTGAGAGACAGGGAAGGAGCGTACAAGAAGCGCTCCAGCTTATACCTGCCCATTAGAAACGGTTATACGGGCGCTTTAATATTATACATTTACGCGCATAGGTATAAACGTTTATCTCGACAACTATTATTATTAGTATTATTGTTGTTGTTGTTGTTGTTATTATTATTATTATATTTTCTCACCTACGATATAATTATTGCTGAGAAATTTTCAACGCATCTTGATTTTTTTATGATTATAATACGTACATCCGCCCGTAGGAGGAGGATTAATGCGTCTGTATATGAGCGGACGATATTCCTCTCACTGATACCGATCTCGATAAAGTCCCCGGTCCCCTCCCCCGCTCTGAAATTTTATCGATGACATTCCTCTCGGGCATATATATGCTATCCATTTATGTCGCCGGAAACTCGGGAACGCTCTTAATTTACTTGCGACTGGCCGATGTACACGTTAGAATTATTACCCCGTCTTGACTTGTTCTTTTACTCAATTATAATGTAAAAATTTCCCGTATACTTCTAATAAATCACCGCTTCGAGCGATTTGAAAATATCAAATATGTAAAGGCTGTGAAAATATCGAATTGTCGTCCTCATTATACGAAACTTATTATTAACTTATTTATTACAATTAAAGCATTGCGAAAGTATTAATAATCGCATGAAAGACGCATGTTGTTGTACTGATTGATCTCAAATAAAAGTGAAAGACATATAAACGTGTTCCGAAAGGTTTTTCAAAAAAGATCAAAATCTTGTAGGGAATATAACGCAAAGAATTTTAGTTATTCCTTCAGAATCACAGATAGCTTATCGAGAAAGAGGCCGTCCTTTCCGAATTCTTCGAAATTCTCATATATATATATATATATATATATATATATATATATATATATATGTTTTTTTTCAGAAAAATCTCAGCTTGAAGATTCCGAAAGAACATCAGACGTTCATTCATCGATCATTATCGAAATTCATTCGGAACTAATTCCTGTCTCTTTACAGCGAATACTCTCGCCCTTCCTTTCACGTTCTTCGTTGATTTATACGTGCTATCAGCACGATTTTCGAATCCTTGCGCGACGTTGATCCGCGAATTTTTCCGCCCACCCCCCTCGATCCTCGACGAGTGAGCCGGTATTGGTTTTTTTATTTGACCAATTGAGCCGTATCTCGGACCAGCGATCTCGATAGTCGCAGTACGATGCACGAAACAGCGAACAGCTAGTATTTCGTTAGGTTATGTTTAGCGACGCAATTTATCTCTCAACACTGGCCCCACTATAATGGCGACACAGACGAGATTTGATCCTGTACTATCGGAAAAAGGGCGGTTTTTCTGTTCTTTGTTCATGTGCACATTAGATGACGTCGGAACATTTTTTATCACGAAATCATAGATATCCAACCCGATGGGGCTGAATTTAGCTGGCGTTTTATCGAGCGAGGCGACTCTAACTACCTCCAACGTAAGCCGCGCACAATTTTAAGATCCATTTCTCCCTCTCTCTTTCTCGTACTCTAGATACGGTACGCGATGATTGACAATAATCCAGTACACTCATTTCCTTGCGAGTACACTGGATATGCCGTGTAAAGAGAGAGAGAGAGCAATTTTTCCACGACGACCAGTACTTTGGACATAGGATTGTGTGAAGGGTCGGCGCGTTAAGCAAAAAGTTTCTTAATAAAAATGCCATCTCAGATAAATTCGGTCGAAGATGAATTGCTTGAACGACGACTCCACAACTATTGTACGTCCATTCATGGCTTTCTCGTTTGAAACGAATTCGGTGGCGAAAGTATATTGGCTCGCGTAACAAAAACCTCTCTCATTATACAGCATTATATTAAATATTTACAGTATTATATTGCATAAGTACAATTTTTAATTCTAATTTAACAACTATTTCGCAAAATGTAAATATAGAACACGCCTTCCGAAAAGAAAATTACACACCCTTTCTCCTCACCCAACTGTCCAATCTGAGCCCGTGTGATTAACGATCGCCCCAACTCTTTGCTTTTGCAGAACTTTCGCGAGCACAGGATCGACGGCGCCTCCCTGCCCCTGCTCTCGGAGGAGCACCTGACCGGGCCGATCGGCATGAAGCTCGGGCCCGCCCTCAAGCTCCGCGTCCTGCTGGCCCGCAAGCTCGGCGCCTGCACGGTCTGCCTGCACTGCGCCCACTGCCATCAGTCGCCCCTGACGCCCGGCGCGAGCGCCGTCGCCGTAGCCGGCCAGCAGCAGCAGCAGCAGCATCATCATCATCATCAACATCATCAACATCAGCAGCTTCAGCAGCAGCAGCAGCAGCAGCAGCAACAGCCAAATCGACGGTCCAGCGCCAACGCCAACTGACAAATCGGCCGTGCGGCGGACTTGGTCGGGCCGCGCAATCAACGTCATCGTCATAATCACAGCAACAACAACAACAACAACAACAACAACAATCATCATCATCATCATCATCATCATCATCAACAGTTCGCGATTAAGCAGCAGCAGCAGCAGCAGCAGCAGCAGCAGCAATCTATCGATCGCCCGATCAACGGCGGATCGTACGAGATCGAGGGCGAGCCGCAGAACTGCCAGCAGAAGCGCGCCGCCCCGTTCAAGAAGCCGTTGAAGCACTGACGCCTGTTCCGGCCGTACCTCGACGCGCCGGATCCGCGCGCTTGGCACGGCCGCGACGGGGCCGAGGAGGCGTATCGTCGCGGCGGATCCGGGGTCTCCGCGTTGAAATCCGACGCGGAGCAGGCGGGCCGCGGCGGGGCCGGTTAAGGCCGGTCGCTGAGTGCTGTGCGCCACGTGGCGCGGTGAACTCACACACATATATACATAAACAAGAGGAACGACTGAGAGAAAAGTTTTATTATAAAATTATATTTGCATACATATATATATATATATATATATATATATATATATATATATATATATATATATATATAGATACGCGCTTTGTAAGCGTCGCACGGTCTTGGAGACTAATGGATATTACAGTTGACTTTTTGGCGCGCGTCATTCTAAAAATCTGTGCGCATGACATATATATATACTTAGACTGGTGATTATAATCGAGCGTGTGTGCTTAAAAAAACAAAACAAAAAACAAGAAATACAAACTACAGCGGAGAACGGAAGGAACTGAATAGAATAATCAATTCCTCGATAATGTGTTTGTATACATATTTGTATAACTACACGCATTAACTCTTTGGTTATATATATATATATATATAAATATGTATGGACTGTCTCGGTCTTCATTTTCATCGCGGTGATTATACATGTTATTAATTGTTTTAATTATTATTAACTAATGGCTTATTTTTGTTAATGCGTTAGAAAAATTTTGCGGACCGCTGGTGAGAATTTGATTGTCGAGCCGTCCGGAGAAGCGGACTATATAGTATATATATATATATATATATATATATATATATATATATATATATAAATTATTGATAAACGATGGCAATTCAGACTATATAGATATATTATATGTATTTTTAAGCTTATTGTATGTGAAAAATTTCAAAAAATTAAGCGACGGTTGACAATTGTGTGCTTCAGCAACGGATGAGAATATGAAACGAGCGAACAACTGGACGTACTGTACATACCTGGATTTTTTTTTTCCATCCGAGGGAAATGAAGTGTGCATCGATCCAGCAGAATTTAGCAATTGAATATTAAAACGTCTATAATGACAAAAAAAAACAATTGAAACAAAATCGGTATACTGTCAATATCAGCAGTTGTTTTCATATACACTTTTTCTAACAATAATTGTAAAATACAATTTTACGCCCTCATATTTCTGAATGAAAACGCTACTTCTTTACATGCTAAGCCTAAAATTTAATTGTAGATCACGATGCAGTAGAATAGACAGATATTAAAAATATTTCAAACAATTAGGATATTACCCCTTAAAACACGGGTGTAAAATTACATTTTACGCTGTTATAAAAAGAAAAATAGCGCATATGGAACTTGGGCGTGCACGATTCACGTCCTTGTACCGATCGGTCTCGCAAGCGTAAATTTGCATTTTACGCCCATGTTGCATCATATAATATAATATTCTGTGTAACTTAACAGTAATTAAAATTATTAAATGTTACGACCAATTACAGTGCATCTAAACTTAAAAAAGAAAAGCATCATGCGTAAATATATGACACTGTCGGTAGCCCAATGAGAAAGAATTTACAATCATCGAAGTATATATATATATATATATATATATATATATATATATATACATATATACATATATACATATATAGACATATACATATATTATTTATATGCTTTATCGACACTTCGCGTTTCGAGTTCGCGCGAGGATATTTTACGCCTTTCGGACAGGAATAAAAATAACAACTATTTACGACGCATCGCGTACACATAACCGCGAGTCCATAAACTCTCGACATTGACGGACGATGTTCTCCGGGCCGCGCGATCGAACTATTATATATATATATATAGCGCATTCAGAACGCATACGTACGGAGAGCCTGTGCATACATATAGCCTAAAATCATACCAAGCATATTTATGTACGTTGTATAATAAACGATAATAATTGTACAAACGACTTACTTCCACAGCGTACTTAACCCGCGGGCGCACCGAATGGTTGGTCAGGGATTTGGGAAGGGGAAAGGGGGTGGAATCAAGAGGATCTCATGATCCATATGTGCAATAAAAGACAGAGAGCCGCGTGTATGTATATTATTTATATAAAGGACATCGGCGTGAGCCGCGTCACGATATATTCTATTATATATGTATAGTGATGCGTTGGCATACACACACACGCGCGCGTGCGCGCGCGCACAACTTTGGCCGAGTACAGAGGTGTGTCCGCCCGTTTATCCTTCTATATTTATATGGCTTAATATATATATGTATATCATAAAAGCAAACGAGTGATTATTTCGTATACTTTATCGCTATGCAAGTGTGGTAAAAGTCTGACGTATGCGTCTCTCGTTCAGCAGGAGGAAGAGAAAGAGAAACACAGAGAGAGAGAGAGAGAGAGAGACGAATGAGAAACGGATGTATGAACGTTGCGCGCGATCGCTGAAATGGTTGTTCAAAACTTAATTGTTTCTCTGTATAGACTTTAACAATATATATATATATATATATATATATATATATATATATATATATATATATATATATATGTATAAGATACGATACCTATAATTGCAGGATTAATTGAACAAAGTGTAAACGTTATTTTTGCTATCGCCTTCCACTTCTTAGTGTAAGTTACGCGTGATCGCATCAGACAATAATGAGTCGACAACAATAATCTGATAAAGTTTTATATGTGCATGTATTTTCTTCGTCAAGAGGATCGAGAATTCAATGTAATAAAGAATAAAATATTTGTGTGTGCGCGCGCATGTCAGTGAGTGTGAAAAAAAACTGCAAATTGAGGTAGTCCATTTTCACTGGTTCAAATAATTTATTTAGTACGTTTGCAATTAATTAAGGACTACTGTTTGAAAATGTTGATTTTCAAAATTTTTTAATTACTTTTGCTATAATCAACGCAATGCAATGCTCTAATATCACAAAATGTGATATTAGTCAGATAATATGTCACATTCCGTTTCATTCATGGTTGAGCAAAAACGCAGTTTCACTCTGTTTCATTTAACAAGTGCTAAATAGTTCTATTTTTATTTGTCAATTCAAATTTCCATCACCTCGGTTCCTATTGATCAATTGAATATGTGACAATGGGCGGAACGTTCAATTCAGTTCTCGACTGACTTGTTTTCTCCAAAATTTATTGCTTATTTCAATGAAAATGTTATAATTATCTATAATGACAATACAATACAATAAATAATGCAAAAACTCGATTTGGAAATATGAAGAAAGTGATATTTTTATATGTATATGTACCTATATATATATATATATATATATATATATATATATATATATATATATATATACATAAAAATAAATTATTTGTGTGCGGCATGTCTAGATATATATGAATGTAAAAAATGCTCGGACTATCGGTCAATGCGAATACAATGCCGGCATAAGGATAAAAGTATATACATTATATGAATATGTGTATGTATGTATGTATATATATATATATATATATATATATATATATATATGTATAATTGTATGTGAAAATGTACTTATTTCTCTTTCATAGGTCGATCGGAGTTTGCAAGCCAAGCAATACCTGTATGACAGGACGATACTCGATCTCGACGTAAAGCGCCAGCGCGCGTTTATATAGATATATACAGATTTATTTATTATTATTTTTTCTCTCTCTCTCTAAGCTATAGCGGCTTTTACTTAATCGTTTTAATTGTATGAGCCTGTGGGTAATTATACCTGATAATACGACGAATATGTTTATTGAATTGTTGAAGCATACATGTTATCTATATGTTATTGGCAATGTGTTAAGATTTGAAATGATTTAATGATAAAAGAAAGATATTTAAATTTATCGCAATACTTCGTCTTCTGTGTTTTTTTCCCTCGAAATTTATAAAGTGCGCGGCAAGAATGGAAAATTGAGCATAGAATTAAGAATTAAAATTCACTTCATAAAGAACAAGAAAATTCGTCAATTTCTGAGAAAATGATTCTGCGAATGTGTTTTTTATCTTTTTTTTTGTTAATTGTATGTATATATAACAATGGAATTTTGAATTTCTTTACTGTTTAATTCAGGTGCAATTTTTCATATGTATGTGTATAATTATTATATACTATTAGAATACGTGTATATATTACGCTTAGGCATTTATTTATAACGTGCTTTGAAAGAGAAGGAAACATAGTATTTTATTTTAAAACGCAAACGACTCCGTCAAATTGTTTATCATTTTCCTTCACTGCTGAACCTATTTTTTCTCAATGATATATATATATATATATATATATATATATATATATATATATATATACACTATACACCTAAGAATGAAAGTATGCAAGAGTGTACGACAGTGCAGGACGCGTTGGGAATAAATGACGATTGAGGATGAATTTTGAAAAGCGACATTGTAGAAACGAAAGGAGAGAAACAGCGACTTTTGTGATACTATACAGAACTCTTTCAATTTCCCTTGCCATCCTCTTCTTTTTTTGTTTATGCTTCCTTTCTCTCTCTCTCTCTCTCTCTCTCTCTCTCTCTCTCTCTTCTTCCCACTTCACACCACGCCTCACGAACTTCGAGCATTGCCGAGGGCGCCACATAGTTACGTTACCCCATCCCTTTTAAAACCTTTATTCACTTACTTGTTTTTACTGGACTTGTACAGTCTGCCTTGTAAAATTTTATACGACCGACTGCCGTCGTATTATGTATAGTAGAAAATTAACGGTGAACAGCGAACAGTGCATTGTTTCTGTTTAAATAAATTCGTTGAAAATAATTTGTAGTTTGTTTATCTTTATTTAGCCTTTAATTAGACCACAGTATCGAGGTCGAACGTTAATTTTTAGTTAGCAAGAAATGTAATACCTTAAATAATACTAAAATAATATGTAGAATTTTGGTACAAATAAGAGTAAATGTACAAGCTAGAATGAAAATTAAAATGTTACAAAGACTTCCTGAGAAAAAAAAAATAATTTAATTAAAAAAATAATGATAATTTTTAGTAACATATCTTAAGATTAAGATATATTATTCTTTAATTTTGAAATATTGAAAATGTATGAACATTAAATTAAGATTAATATATAATATCCACAGCAAAGAAAATTAAGAAATCATTGTCGCACACTTTCTTAATTAATTATTAGCTAAACATCTTTAAAATCATTTTTAGACAACAATAGTAAAATAACTCAAACACCATTACGCGACCTTCAAATTTTTTATTGGATTCAATTAAATTTTTTAATTATCTGTTTTAAAATTATATCATCATTAATTATAATTAATATCATATTTAGATCTCGAAATATGTAAATATAATAGAATATAAATTATATAATATAATTTTACATAATAGAATATAATTTTGTTAATTACAACAATTTTATGATAAAAAGACAATATTGATTTTCAGTTTACTGGAGACATAAATGCGAGTGACAAAGAAAGCTTATTTTTATATTCTCAATTCTTTGAAGCCGAAACAAATCTACATAGAAATTTATTTACAAAACTTCATTAAAAATCAATAAAACGCATTACAGTCGCATTAATAGATGAACCTTGAATATACCCATTATGTTTGAGGTCGCAGATAATTTTATAGTCCTATTATTCCGTGCATACTTATATAACACTTTGGAAAATAACGGATCTCATTGGACGTTAATCTACTCTCCGTCATGTATTTATATATTGCCGGGATGAAAAAATAAATTTAACAATTGATTTATGTTTAATTATCTTTTGTGCTAATGGCATGATTTATACGATTGCTCGCTAACTTCATTCGCATCTTAACATTATTCAACACGAATCTAACCGTAACGTTCATTATATAAATTAAGCATACACCGGTACGTGCAGAACGCGATTTTTTGATTGCAAATATATTACTTACGTCATCGCCAAGCAGACACGCAGACAAAGGTATATTCGAATTGAAAAAAAATATTTGTCCTTTTGGTAAGTATATCGGATCTAATTTATCAATTTGTAAGTTATATCGCTAAACTTGTTAGAATAATATGTGTTGACATTTATTACACACAGTGAAGAATCCATTTACAACATCGAACTATCTGCCGTACACTCTTTGTCAAGTGTCTTAAAAAATCGGGTGTAAAATTCGACCTTATTTATGATACCAAAGCAACCAATACATTTATCGTTCGAATAAAGAAAACTTAATAATCGTAATGTATCTGTAATATAGAAAAAGCGAAGTAACATTTTATAAAAATCTTATAAAATTTCCGTTAAAATGTATTCCAAAATCATTCGACTCGATGGCATTATTCTGAGAATTGAATGAGAATTAACACATTGCAGCTGGAAACGTAAAGAAGATTAGTCCATGAATAAAATTAAGAAATTCACGTTTATGATCTGATGTAAAACTTGTGCCTCTACATGGATAGCCACGACGCCAATGTTGAGCCAATGTAACGACTTGTCTCTCCGGCACAAAGTAAGTGTGAGTTCTGGACGGCGGGTAAACGTATACAGTGTCGCGCTGAAACGTTTTCGTTCTTAATTCCAATAAGAACGTATCCAATTCCTCTTGCAGAGAGCGAATTGGCGGAAAAATAATTCCCCACAGTTTAGTGAAATTAAAATGTTCAAGGTAATCTTGTGGGGCCCCCATAGCCATCGAACAATACATTAAATAATTCTCGAATCAATGGTTAAGCTCACGGTCTGTCTCTCGTCGGATCTATTTCGGCTCATTGTTCTTTAGCACAGATAAACGCCTATGATCGAGTGCTTAACAATTCTCGTACCTTCCGAGAATGGTCTGGCTCCTTGTGACTTTGCTGAAAAACTGCAATCACACAGGATCCTCACTAGATCTGTCGCAATAAATTCACCGATCAATGAAATACTCGGTATACAGTCATTCTCATTGAAATTGAAATTTGGGCAAGCGATATAATTTCACAGAATCCTCAGTCAGTGAATAAATATAGGTTCATACATTTTTTTTATGCAGTCAATGCACGATTGCAGTTTCTATAAATAGGTGAAATTGACGCTAGTACAGAAAAAATATTGCGAACGCCCTAGAATCCATTGCGAGACTCTTAGACTTCTGCAATTACTGTAGCAATACCGTGTTCAATTATGGGACTCACATTCCTTTTGGGTACATTCTGATTCTTGAACAGATCTAAAGTTCTCAGTTCTTTTGAAAGTGGCGAAGCTTTTTTTTTACTGTTAGATATGCGTTTTTGATATAAAGATTACAGATCAGATTTAACAAGTACTCATGTCTTGTAATGCTCAAGATCAGTTTTTCATCTTCAGCATCTGAATTTAGGATGAAGACGTCTTTTAATAAGGTCTTTGATATGCCCAGGGCACCAGTTATATTTAAAAGCATTAGAAGAAGGTGAGATAATAAGTAGACTGATCTGGTTGAGCTTTCATGAAAATAAGCATAATGACGATTTAATGAAATAGCAGGATCACATGGTTCAGTGAAGGCCGATTAATCAAAGAATTCCCGATAAGAACAACAAGTATTGGGGTTAAGCTTATTTAAATTTTAGTAAGGCATATTTCTTAATTGAAAAAGGTAACAGAAGTATCTGGAGTATTTAATTTGTTTAAGTTTACGATTCGTCCATCAGCATCTACGATACGAAGGTCAACCCATATATCGAAGGTTGCAGTATGGTAGCAATTGCAGTAGATTCATACGGGATATAGAGCACGACATTCTCATACTAGTAAATATTTAAGGAATGTGGCATCATGATAATTGCCATAGATAATAAATTAAAAACAAGAGCGATATATATATATATATATATATATATATATATATATATATATTCACACTTTAATTGTCATTACACATGACGTAGTAATGCCAATAGTATTGACGTTGCCGCTCTAATTATTCCTCGTGTCAATTGTTGCAGATTATAGAAGTAAAACGTGTAACAGATGATGGTGAACGTACAAGGAACGTACGAGCCCTTTTATGAAGAATGACTATTCTCCTATTTTTTCCATGGATAATTTCATTTTCTTGCGAATAGATCGATAAGCATTGGCCTTGTTTTCTCTTTGAAGGGATCGGGACTGGCTTTGGGGTTGTGGTGGCGAAGGGAGGGGTATTTTGCTCAACTGACACTATTACTCCTCGTGCCAACGGTAATCAAAGGATGATTCTTTAGAAGATCTTTTCAAAGATTCAAAATCGAAAATTTCTGTATGGTCAGTATTTCGCGGATATGAGAAGAAAAATTTTCTGCTGTCGCGTTTGACTTGACACCATACTGCCTCACATGTGCACGAGGGTCAATATCTAGGTGAAATTCTCTTCGATTTCTGCGAACGCCATTGGTATTACAGCGATATCGTTTAAATTATCGAGGCGATTATGGGACTGGGAAATAGCCCGTGTAACAATACGAAGCTTTACGTCGATTTCATTGAAATGTTGAAATTTATTCGGATCCCTTATCGCATATACAAATAATATTTAGCGCAAGGCAGACATTTGTATTGCATTCGTCATCGCGACGCATATATATATATATATATATATATATATATATATCGCAATAAACATCGGATTCGATAAAGAGCTCGCACTATTCGCTGCCTTCATTTTTTTCTTCGCCAGCTGCAGCTGTCGAGTCTGACGATTTTTTCAGGGGTGGCTCGGACGGCAGCGTCGCCTCCATCGACGGACGTTTTCTCTTCTTCTGGATCGTCGTTGGACGCGCCGTCTCGTTTAAGCTCGGAATCACCATCGTCTATAATGCATTTTTTAAATTATATTTCGATATTACTAATATCAAAATATTACAATTAATTGGTCTATATATAATAGACAAACTATGTCTATATGTTTTTTTATTGTATTTCATACTCTCTATTTATGTTATCTATATATCTAGTTATAATTTTGAACTAAAATACAACTGTTCCGTTAATACACATGCTACAATAATGCTTATAAGATATATAATCAGGCATAATAATTAAAAAATTAATTTTTATACATTCTTCTCGATAAAATGAAAGCTGATTCATTGATTTTTTATTAGTTCTCGTCAAATCTCCACTTGTAGATAACATAGAGAAAATCCAGATACGTGCTCTATGCCTTAAGTAAATAAAGGTCTACTAGTCAGACCGAGAGATTCATGTGACCTCTGGCCGGTATTAATCTACTTGAGCTGACAGTTAATCGGTGCGCATTTTCTGATTCTTATATTATTTCAAATTATTTCTAATTGCTATTGCAACCTATGTATTATTTACATCAGTATTTTGTCTTGTGTTATTATTAAACCGAATTCGAAAAATATGGTAGGAGAGGAGAAAAATAACTAGTCTATTTCCTAATTTTTTAATCGTTTATTTCACCTTCGTTGAGTTCATTAAAATTAACACATCGAATATTACACCAACATACAAAATTAACTTACGTTGAGCTATATACATGAGCAAAAATGAAATGTAAATATAAAAATTTTTAAATTATTTTTTATTTATATTTGTATATATTATTTAATATATTCTAATTCTACCGAGCAATGATATTCCCTTCCCCTTCGATCAGTTAAAACTAAATGTAACCTTGGTTATAATAATGTTATGTAACTAGACGGGTAAATATTTTCCTTGAAAACAGTAAGCGGAACAAATTTTTTATTTTGAAAAACTATTTGCTAATCTGCCGTTTTTAGAATCGACAAAAATGTGGAATTCTTCATTTCATATTTAAGAATAATCACAAAATTAACCGAGTTCTTGTGCGCTTATTCCCGGTTTGAAAAAAGCTTGTAAAAACAGCTACACTAATATATATTGAGAAAAATCAGAATAATTAATTTTTTTTTTGTTTTTGAAAAATTTTAAAAGTTACGGCTATTTCATAATTAGAATGTAAAGAAAAGTAAAGATTTTAAAAAATAACAATGGATAAGAATTATTCGCCTCTGATTTTTCATACACATGTGGAGACACACTAGTTGTCTAAATCTGAGATTTTGATAAATAATTTGATCAAATAAATCATTTTCGTATATCTTTGTCTTTACTTCTCGGTGATATGTAAATAAGCGATTTTCGGAATTCTCAAGGCTCTTAAAATTGTTTATTATTTAGTGTTCCACGAAAATGTGTACATATAGTAAGCTCATGTATATATAAGGCATGAATATTTAAGAAATGTATTTTTCACAGAATTTCGATGACTAATACCGAAATGAAGATGATGTTATGTTTCAATCGATTAAAACAAATGGAAATAATATTTTCTGATTTTCTAGGCAGGCATTTGTTTTACGGACATAAATTTTGGTGATTTTTTTGAAAGAAAAATTTTTTTTTGGCCTACAAAAATTATGTTTGATGAATCATTAAAATTGTACAAAAATATTATATATGTATGTAATACAAAAAGAAAACTATGAATGTTATTTACTTTAATTGTGCTTATGTCGACTGTATTTAGATAAATTAATAAATATTTCTATTGGTCTTACAGTCCAATTAAATAAATTAAAATTAACAGATAATAATATCAATATATATTTATATCAATACTAATACATATCAATATATAATTAATTGAAAATTATAATGGCATTCAAACTGTCCTCAGTCTGGGACAACCACAGTCTATCTTCAATTGGGTAAAGGTGGTGGGGATAGTCAGATTGCACTTTACTAATAAAGAATTTTTTTCAGCTAATATATTTTTATTTCAGATTAGTATATGGGGGTGATTTTAATCAAGGATAGTCTGACTGAAATTATAATTTTCAATTAATTATATATTGATATGAATAGTATTGATATAAATATATATGGATATTATTATGTATTAATTTTCATTTATTTAATTGGACCGTAAGGCCGCTAGAAATATTTATTATTTTATGAATGTAATTATTGTAAAACATTTATGGATTCTAGTATTAAAATTTCTTGTTATCTTATTCACATATTTATTATTAAGAAATACTTCATGTTCTGTTACATTTTATTTTATATTCATAAAAACCAGATAGTGCTTTCAACAATATGTTTTTTTATTATGTACACAATTTACAAAATTCTTATGTTTCTTATACAATTTTATTTCTTCAGTTCTGAGAAACATTCCATTCTTAAACATTTTCAACAGACATAAAAAAAAAAAAGATTTTCTTCCCATCATACTAACCGTTTATCATTATAAAATAAAATAAAATAAAATAGAAGAGCACTTAGGGAGGCCCTACAAAAAGTAACTCCTGTGCTAAGACCGAAACATTTATTATGCAATTTTGACCTGTCAAAAAAGGAAAAGGTTTGAATTAAATCCTTGTAATCAATAATATCAAATACGTTAATGAAGAGTCTGAAACTTACGCCTGCGTAAATAGCCAGTACGCCGTCGTATTCGTTGGCCTCGATGATAATATCGGCCTCGCGGTACTCGTTGACCCAGACCGTTTTCCCCGTGCAAGCGCCGTTTTTCGCCTCGCCCGAAATTACGTCGCAGTAGACGCCGGGCGACACGCAGACCTTGAGCTTCTGCCTCAAGTCCGCGTTGTCCCCGTTGACGACGAAGAAACCCTGATCACCCCGGCAGAAGGCGACCTGGGAGTGGCCGTTGTCCCACCAGTTGGTCAGGGGGAAATCCTTGACGTAATTTCGAAATCCGACCATATTGTAAATCTGGCGCCATCGATGCTCGCACACCCAGCCGTTGCCGCAATGCATGTCGGTGTGGCTCGGGGAGAGAATATTATCGTTCGCATCGGCTGGTGGGCCTTGATTCAGCTCATGGAAATCGTAGGAACTCATCATTAACGGAATTCCATATGGAAAAGCCAGCATGAATGTTACCGCCATCTAAATTAAAAATTATTTTTACAGCTTAAGGAAAATAATAATCAAAATTTAATAATAAAAGAAATCTTTCATGCTACATATCTTACAGTTTTTGAGCTCTAATTTGAATATAATAACAAATAAAAATTATATTACTATCGAGAAACGAAATTAAATTATTCTATGTCAATTATTATTAGAAAGTGAAACGCACAAGATTTTCATTTCTCTTTGGAAGGGCAAAATAAATTTTACATGTAATAGACCCAATTTTTGTTACCCATATACATTGTATATTATGCAACGTTCGACGCGCTAACAACGTAACTTAGCACGCTGCTTCGAATGACTGCACAAAAAAGTTGGGGAGGGGGGCTAAATTTTCTATCTCATCAACGTAATTAATCAACGGACATATCCGCGTTGATATGTACCATTGTTCGTACATTCCCTCACAATTGGGGAAATCTAGTATTGCGTTTATGCCGGGTATGGAAAATACATTTCTCTTGTTGACAAGGAGAATATCATCCCACCGGAGAATCATTTGTCACGACTACAAGAAAAACATATCTAGCGTCATTCTTTTATTCAAATGAGCCCTTGTATTCTTCATTTTCAAATGAATATTTTACTTTAGCACCATTTTTCCATTTCATCATATTTTCACATGATAAAATATAATTTCCCATAAGTTTTTATTCATATGGAATGGTATTTTGAATTTGTATACCGTTTAATTTAATAAATATATTGCAGATTTTTTTCAATAATCATAAAATATATTTTTAAAAACTACAATAAAGTGTTAAATTAAACCATTACGAAGCTGTCGATTTGTTTTTACAAATGAACTTTTTGACGTAACATTCAGCTGCTTCAGTGATTCTGTTCTTATGTCATCGATTTTGTTCAAACTTGTCTAGGTTATGAGTTTATTCCACCCTTGGCAAAGGGAGAAAAGACAGGAGGCTCGATTCGATGGTTATTGCATATAGGGTTACGTTTGTTCAACGACTGATGAAGACGCTGGTGATCAGGTACACGAATCGTTGTGCAATCGACCTAACTGATTTTGAAACAAAATTGGTCCTTTTTTCGAATGGATTCGTGCAAACGGCATAAAATTAATACTTAATTACATAAAATTAAACTTCATCTAAATTGGTATGCTTTTCATGCTCTTCGTAACGTTCAATGTATCCACATGGACAATTGAATCAATGATTAATCACCCGTTACAATTCATCTTAGCAATGTAAATGTCGTAAATTTTGACGATATTTCTTTCAATATGAATTCAGTAGCTTTGGGGGAAAAATTTTACTGTTACATGTTCCACGTCCTAGTTATCCGTAAAAATACTTCACAAAAGTCGTGGGATGTTATAGTAACACGACGGTTGCTCATAATCATTTTCTCCATTTTTTCTTGGCTATATCATCGGTAAACGATGTACAAGAATGTCCACGACGATTTGAACATTCGAGATTTTTAAAACTGTTATTTCACTCGCAAACTATATCTCGGCTCATAATCAAGTCACACAATATCAATTTTGAACATACCAAAAACTTTCCTGCCCTTTATTCCATTATTGCAACAAACCTTGATCCAACATTTCGGATTCATTTTTTTAAAAGTAAAAAATCGATCAGTTTACAAAATTCTGTATGTTAAAACATGTATAGCTTCACTAACAGTAGAAGGCTTTGAAGACCTGTTAGATAGCTAAAAATATAGCGAAGGTATCCAGAGATGTGCAGCAACATAAGAAAAACATGTCTTCAATAATAATGAATGAAAACTTTAAGTTTCGTTATTTATAATCGGAATTCGTATAATTTTATGAATAAATTTTATATAAATACCTTTAAGATTTTTTAAATATATATATTCATTATAATTAATTATGGATTACTAAAATTCAATTCTATTACTTCTAAATTAATCACATTTATTGTATAGGCAGAAGCATCTCATTTTACTAGACTGTGGAATTATTTTATTAAATTCCTATGAATACAGTAATCAATTGAATGCGAGGGAAGAAATAGTACATTTCAATAAAAAAGAACGTATTTACTTTGTAAATATATTAAGTACATTTTTTGTGTAGTGGTGACAATTGATTCTCTGGTAAGTAATAACGCTGTCTTTGCAATAAAATCTTTTTCGCGTATCTTACAGAAATATAATATATAATTAAATATAAAATAAAAGAACGTTATAAGTCATAATATTGATATATATGTAAATCGCTAATATATATAATGTAATCGCTTGAAATAAGTCTACACCCGTTTCGCTCTTTTGTACTCTAATACAATGTTCATAATTTTGTTTTCAATTTTACTCCCTATAGAGATTCTATTTTACTGGAAATATTTATATATTTTACTGAAAGATAAAGTAGACCGCATGCTTTGCTCTGCATGTAAACAACAATTAAAAACAGCATTGCAGCAAAACGTGTTCTTTAAATAATCCACTGAAATAACGTGAATATTTTTTTGTATTGTAGCAAGAAATCCATTGTTGAAGTTCAAGAACAGTTTATTTAAATTAAACCTATATTCAAAAAATATTTTCCTAATTGAAGTAAATTGTTTTCTTTATACAAAACAAAAAAATATTTACTTGATAATAAAATTCCTTAGTGCATGGAAAACTACTTATTTAACTTAAAGATTATACTGAAATTTTTCATAAAAATTTAGATGCGAAATATTAATGATCGACTAATTAAGTAATTGATTATCAATAAGGATCAAAAATTGTAAAATACATTGAAATTCAATAATATTAATTTACCTATATTACAAAGATATTTAGCTAAATAAAATTTAGTCATCACAGAATTTAACTCAATGTGAATTGTTCCATTATATAATACTTGATATACAATAATATTAGATTAACCATTAAAAAATACCTTGTACAATTTCGGCGACTTGTAGTTAATAGGGATGTTATTAACAGAAACACGTTGAGTATCGTGATTATCGACAAAAATCAAGGCATCGTCCGATGGTAAAAGGCTCCACATATCTGCCCAATTCTTGAACCATTTAAGCGGATTTCTCCCGAGTAAAGAATTGCATAACTCATAAGCAAATCGAAACTCCGTGACTGCCCCGAAATTATTGTACTCGAATTTGCTGACCGAGTCAACACCATAATCACTGACTTCTTGATAGAAGAACGGACGAGTACCAGGCTCAAATCCGAAACTAACGTTTAGATCATTCGTTCGCATGTAAATCGTTTCTAAATCACTCGGCCACATGTGCTTTGCAGCGTCCACACTGTCATTGGATAATAATCATTGTTAAATGGTCGTTAACGCAGTCGTAGGCGCACGAATAAAATGTTTAAAAAAAAAAAAAAAAAAAAAAAAAACAACCTCGGACAGGGTACAATAACAACAATAATAACGAAGTATATGCTCACCGAAATCCCGCGACCCCGGCTGCCACGATTTTGTTCAGCTTTTGGACTATCTTGTCCCTGACGTATTCCTGGCTCTGGTCCAAGTCGTGAAGACCGTGCAGCTCGCAGTTTCGGATGTTCTCAGGATTGAACATGTCATTCACCACGCAGGAATAGTGAAAGTGGCTGTAATCGAACGGCACGGCAGGGTAATACTTGTCCAATGAATTGAACTCGGAACCGGCTACGCCGCTCAGATTGAAGTGATTGGCGGTCATGTGATTTAAGAGTAGGTCCACGTAAATGCGAACCCCAACCCTGTTGCAGCGCGCGACCATTGCGCGAAATTCTTCCTCGTTCCCGGAACGCGTCTCCCATCGATAAGAAACGGGTTGATAACGCTCCCACCACGGCCTCCAAGGAACTTTTATATGTTCCATAATCGGGGATACCTTAAAAAAAATTCACCATCCCTAAGAATATCCATATACGACTGATACGGTTAGAAATTATATTATGTTTTGATAATAACGTAAAATTTAATAAAATATTTCGTAACTAAATCAACTCTTAAAATATATAAAATGAAAAATAGCTGCCAATAGCGTTATATAATTGTAGCTATATTTGCGTTCATAATGTAAGTGCTATAAAAATTGTTAAATAGAAAACGATTAGTTCTTTTCAAGTATTTATTTTTAACTTTTACGTAATAATTATTTAAAATTTCATAATGAAAATTTTCAAATTTCCAATATTCTGGCAAATAAAATCAGTGAATAGGTCAATCAAATTAATCAAAATATGACTTGTTGTTATTAACAAAACTCACCTGAACTCCTGCATATCCCATTGGTGCCAAAAATTTCTCGCACTCTTCGGCAATGTCGTTCCATTTCCACTCAAAGAGGTGAAGAATCACGGTGCCATTGTCTTTAAAATTCGTTTTACTAGATAAACTGACAACTTCAGTGAAAAAATAAGCTATCGTTAATAGTTTAAGAAGGTGCTCGTGAAACATTACTGATGCTTTTCATTTATGTGTTATAAACTGAATTATTAGAAAAAACAATTCTTTATTTCTCAAAAAATAAAAAATAAATTAATGAATAAAAAAATAAAAATAAATTATTAAATTAATCGATAAGTGACTCTTTGTTATTTAATTTGTGTTTCAATCTATGTATTATCTTCTAATTTAATTATGGAACTTCTATGATTAATGGAATTTCATCATGTTGTTAATTTGAAGAAAATAGTACAACTAAAATAATAATCCAACAGTAGATTACAGATAAATGAGTAAAGTAGGATTCTTTGATGAAGCAGGAATAACGGGGTTAAGGAAGACTCGGGTAATATCACGTATTTGGCTGATGAATTGCGTATGATATTTTCCTACGAAGTGTAGAAAATACAATTTTTCGTAAATATCTTAAGTGAGAATAATGATATGTAATGTTATCTATTAAATACAATAGATATATATAACAATAATATTATGAAGCAAATATTTCCCTTGTTTTTTCACTTCTTCGCTCATATTACCCATATATTGTGATATTGAATTGCATCATAAATTTCATTTGTTTTTTATTCCTTTACTAATAGATGACTATTGTATATATTGTATATATATATATATACCCTCGCAATATAGAAGTAGGAAGTTGTATTTTTCTCTCTCAGTGTAAAAATAGCAAATTTAAACACGGGTTTGATACTTTATGTCCATACGAAGCGAGGAAAATCGATCTCACGACAAAAAAATAAGGTATTTTATGCCGTAATTGTCGAAAAATTATATCACAATTGCGATGTTGAAAATATAACGGTCTATAATTCATTTTAATATGAGTATGGAAGTTGATTATTTCATTTATGCGACGGGTTAATCCCGAGCGAAATAAGGATGGTTAATTAAATAAGTACAAATCAACTTAGAGATTAGTATTAGACTATATTTTTTACCACGAAATTCAAAAAATCGTGCTGAAATAGAGATTTTGAAGTTAGAGTATTGCAAATTAATCTCTGTTAGAACCTTTAAATAATCTTAATATTCTAATGAAATAGTGTAAAAATAGGTTTGTCAATATTTTAATCTAAACAAATAAGTAAATTTCCCCTTATTTACAAAGTATGTAGTATCATAAAATAAACTATGAATTTAAATATTGAAAAAAGAACTTCGGAATATTAAATATTTTATATTGAGATCAGGATCGAGATAAGACATTTTGTTTCATCTCCCCTAAAATAAAATTCACTTCAATGACATATATTGTTGATATTATCCCAGTATTTTAAGAACTCGCTCTAGCCTCCAAGCTTAGAGACTACTGTTTCCTCAGTATCAATCGCTTGTCACAAGTTTGCAACGTTTGCTTACCAATAGACACGTTTTTTGAGCATAAAAGAAAGTGAGTATCGTTATTATGCCCTATTCCTTAGTCGAATGCAAAGAGACGCGGGGGTGAATTTAGCTTACTACACAAATTCGACCGCTACGGGAGCTCGATTGCAACACAAGTTTTTGGTTCTAATTGATAGAAGTGACAAACTTAGATATCATAGCTATCCATCAGCACAGGACCCAGTCTATACTGCGATACATAGTTTTCAACAAAAGTTCGATATTTTCATACTAAATACACGAACTTATTATAGCATCATGTTAAGCCTTTAATTATTCCATTAATACGAAGATTTAATTAATATCTCGTTTTTCTTACTTATTAACAAGAACCTAATTTACGCATAACTAATTTACATATGTTGCGATCGCCGCAATATAAAAATAATGCACGTCGTAATTGTGTTAGGATTAAGAACGATCGCTGTTCCCCTTACATTTGCCGGTATTCCGTCATATATTCTTTAAACGATTCCGTTAGATTATTTTGAGCCATAATGTGGATACTTATCTTTGCAATTTTTGCGTTCGCGTGTTTTTATATAACAAATGCATTAATTAAGTAGAATAATTTTTCTTATCATAGCTTATCTAGTACTCTTAGTAGTTCATAGATATTGTTGACCATTAGAGTACCGGAATTTTATATTTTTCAATGCGTATTGTTTATATGAATTAGTAATGATGGCTCCCCAATTTTAACCCAAACTGACGCTAAATGTTTGCGAATGGAGCATGACGCATATATGCGTCATGCTCTATAACTATAATACCCATGTTAAATTTTTCATAATTGAAAAAAATTATTCTATATGCATGGAAAAGTTTATATATATATATATAAGTGTTTTGGTTTGCTGATTACGATTCTGAAGTCAAAATTGAAAAATTCAAACTTTTTGACGAACAGAATATGATAAATCCTTATTTAGTTTATTTAAAATTTTGATAATATAACTATGTATTTATGTATAATAATAATTAATTATTTTTAATAATCATTATTATTTATTACTAATTATTATTAGCACCTATCCATCATTTCGTTATCATTATTCGGTACAAAATAGGTGTTTTACAATGGTTTCTTTTCTGACGCATATATGCGTCATACGGGTGTCTAAGGGTTAAATAGTCAAAGTAATGACACTATGCAGTCCAAGATTAGTAATACTAATAATGCAAAATATTCTCAAGTAACTCAAAATGACCAGTTTACGAAGAAAAAATCAGGGCATACGAGGCGTGTTCAAATAATAAGGTGACTTTGCAAATATCGAGGACTACGTCCGTTCGATCAGAGATTTTTTTTATTTTCTGTTAGTACGGGTGTATCGAGCATATATTCACGGCTTTGGCTCTACAACATTATTTGTGTGTTCGGCGATTTTCTTTTACCAAAAAAATGGAGCAAAGAGTTTGCATTCAATTTTGTATCAAAAATGGAATTCAGTGCTCTAAAACTCTTGAAATTTTGACAGTTGCATACGGTGAGTCTGCTTTGACTAAAAAGAATGTTTGTAAGTGGTACAAGCTGTTCCAAGAAGGCCGAGAGGATCTCGAAGACGAATCTCGCCCTTGACGTCCAAGCACGTCAATAACAAATGAAAACGTTCAAGCAGTGAAAGATATTGTGTTAAAAAATCGTTGAATCGCTATCAGAGAAGTTGCTGAAGATGTTAGCATATCAGTTGGCTCATGTCATGCTATTTTTTCGGATGTTTGGGCACAAGACATGGAAATTCGTTCGAAAACTACTTAATTTTGATCAACAGAACCGTCGGGTGACCATAGGGGATTGAAACTCAGGAGATTGAAATTGTTAATTGAAGTCAATAATGATGCTGATTTTCTCAAAAGTATTATAACTGGTAATGAATCGTGGATAGATGTTTATGATATCGAAACTAAAGCCCAACCATCCCAATGGAAGAGCTCAGAGGATCTAAGACCGAAGAAAGCAGGTCAAGTTCAATAGTTCAATCAAATATTAAGGTTTGGCTCACTATCTTTGGTTACCGTGGCGTAATATATGAGGAATTCCTATTACCAGGTCGTACGGTCAATAAAGCATTGGAAAAACATTTGGCTTTTGCTCATTCATCGTGGCTTGTGAGAGATTTTTTGGCCTAAACCAATACCATAGTCATGCCTCAGCCTCCATATTCACCAGATTTGATACCGAGTGATTTTTTTCTTTTCCCAAAATTGAAAAGACCCATAAAAGGACATCTATTTTCAACGATTAAGGAGATAAAAACTGCATCGCTGAAAGAACTCAAGGCTAGACCAAAAAATGATTATCAGAAGTGCTTCCATGATTGGAAAAAGTGTTGGCACAATTATATTATATCTGAGGGGGATTACTTTGAATGGGACAATATAAGTATTGATTAATAAATAAATATTTTTTGAGAAAACCAAAATGTCACCTTATTATTTGAACACACCTCATACATATTATACTATATGTGCCATTGACGATTGAATTAGACCTAAACACCTTGTAACATAGGTTACTCAGTGGTGAGAATATATATATATATATATATATATATATATATATATATATATATAACTTAATAAGTAAATAACGCGCATAAGCAGATATTAAATAAATAGAAGCTAGTTTATTTATAAAATATAAGAAGATATCTAGATATTAACAGTGGCCAGTAGAATAAATAAGTAACCAATCAAAATTAATGAAATTATAAATTAATTAATAAATATTTTTTTATTGGTCTTACAGTCCAAAAAAATATTTATTAATTTGTATATGGGCAGTCGACAGAAGTACAATTCAATTAATTATAAATTAAAATTAAATAAATCACTTTTAGTTCGTATAAAAGTACGTTATTTCACGCTAGAGGACTTACTCGTTTTCGTCACTTGCTGAGGAAGGCACCTCTCAAGTGAAGAAAAGGAATCACGGAAATTCGATCGACGGACCCGTCATTTCCCAGTACAAACTCTTCCACGAGGAAAAGATGCTCTTTTATTCATTTGAAGATATAATTTCTTGTATAGTAAAAGGCGCACCCTTACTAACAAGAAATATCGCACCAAACGACACTCGAGAAGCCCAGTGATGACTAAGAAGGAAGAATTCTATTTCTGAGTAAAGGTGCTTCTTTGACAGATATAGAATTAAAAGTATATTATTTACGAGATACTCCTCGAAATAATATATTAAATCCGCCGGACATTTCTTTTATGCCAAAAAAAAATCCACCAAAAATAAGAAAGTTAGATTTTATATCTGAGAAAAGGTGCTCCTTTGTCAGAAATAAAATTAAAAGGTATATTAATGACTAGACGCTTCTCGAATTAATACATTTAGAACAACGAAGAATTATATTCACTCGCCGATTGATTGTTTAGAATAGGGAAATCCGTGTAATTAACTAATTATAAGAAAAGGCACGCCGTTTCTCCGAAATAAATTGTAGTCGGACACGTTGAATAAAATAAAATCCGTCGGGGAGATAAATAAGAAATTATATTTACTCAAATCACGTAACAATTTTATAATTATTTAATAAAATCATGTAACAATTTTTAAATAAGATCAAGAGCTCCTGAGATATTTAAAAATTTACAATGTTATATTATTCATAATGTTATATTATTATTATATTAACGTTATATTAGGAGCCCCTCGAAATTATATAAAATTAAACACGATAAGCTACGAAGAACCGAAAGCTCAGGCTATGTTAATAGACGATCAAGTAAATAGAGAGAGCGCGAAAATCGGTCAAAGCCAAACAGCCCAATAATAGAATTAACGAATTCAGGCGCGACGAAATACGCGGAAATAAATATATTATAATATCGTTTAATTTACGAAATAATAAGTTATTTTTCTTTTTTTTATTTGCTAGAATTGTTAGGAAGTCTCTAGAGACAGCGAAATGAAGAAATAAACATTTTCATTAATAATATATTTTTTGTTTCTTAACGAATATCATTGTAATAATAATGATAATTAATAAAACGTATTATTATTATTAATATAAATAAGAATTTACGATAGTTATTCACCCAGTACATTCACCAATCTCGACACGATTCTCCATCTTCATAGAACCTTACCAATTAAAAATATAAATATACGTAAGAAGAGAGAATATGTATCGTTATAACCTATTTTATTTATTTTTATTTATTTTTATTTATTTATCCAGGATTTCAATAAACAAGTCTGTTTGTATCTAGAAGTAAAGAATTTGTTGATAAAATTATAGATAAGTATAGATTTTTCAAAATTAAGTCCCTATTTAAAGGTCTATAATTACTATGGAAAAAAGTAATTATTAGGAGGTGAACTTAGTTTCCGACCTTCACATTTAGATGGCGATTTAAGCAGTACGAAATATCAGATGTGTCCGATCTAGTACTTATTTTGTAGTTTTGGCATTTACACATAAAATTCAGTTAAAAGGCGCCGTCACTTGTGTAAACATTATAACTTTTTGATCAGTGAAAAATGAATCGTGATAAATCGTTATTTCGACATGTACTTTTCACTATTTTGATTTGAAAAAAAATGTAGCAGAAACTTATCGAATGTTTCAAGTATGTAATAGCGAACAAGCTCCACCGCTTAAAACATGTAAAGAGCGGTTTCAGCGGTTTAGGAGTGGAGATAATGATGTTAATGACAAAGAACGTTCTGGATAACCGAAAAAGTTTGAAGATAGTGAATTGCAAGCATTATTGGATGAAAACTCAGCTCAAATGTAGAAAAAAACTCGCTAATAAGTTAGGAATCAGTGACGAAGCAGTCGGCAAACGTTTACATGCGATGGGAAGGATTCATAAAGAAGGAAAATGGATGCCACACAATTTGACCAAAACCACAATCGATATAATCGAATCGATACAACATCGCACTGTCTTTGCTTGCCAGGCAAAAAAAAGAGTTTCCTGCGACATACTGTAACTGGTGATGAAAAGTCAATGTACCATGATAATCCTAAGCGCAAAAAGTCATGGATGGATCCAGGCCCACCGTCCACATCGAGATTAAAACGGAACATCCATGGCAAAAAGGTATTGCTGTGCATTTGGTGGGACCAACAGGGTGTGCTGCACTATAAGCTGCTTAAACTAAATGAAACCGTCACTGTCGAGGTATACATAGAACATAGATCAGCAATCACAAACAATATGCACAAACCCATTTTCTTGTATAACAACGCTCGATCACATATTGCGAAAGCCGTCAAAAACACCCTGTTAGACCTCGAATAGGAAATGGTACCGCACCCAGCCAGACATAGCACCTTTTGATTACCATCTATTCAGATCAATGCAACACGACCTTGTTGATACGCACCTCCGACATGTTCAAGAAGTGCAAAAATTTGTGAATGATTGGATCGCCTCGAGACCGCCATAGTGCTTTCGCCACGGTATCGCCGTATTACCAGAAAGATGCAAAAAAGTAGTAGAAAGTGATACAAAATATTTTGATTAAGCTAACAATGTATCCATTTTCCATCATATATATCCTTGTTCGTTAAAAAAGGTTGGAAACTAAGTTTACTTCCTAATATTTCAAACGTTGCTGCTCCGATATCAAACTATGTCAAACAATGCATTTTAAGTGTTAAATATCAAACGTCTGCGTCTTGTAGAAATATTGAGAGCAACAGTAAAGAGGTATATTCACACGTTCTCATTTCAAGCAGAATATCGTATATTGATACAAGTGATTCCGAAGAATTACATGAATTATTACAAAAGTTGATTATGATCAAACTTTTTATTATTTATATGCAATTACTTACACGACGATTAGGTGTTATCGTTATAAAGCTGAAAGTCATATGTAAAAGAATCGCAAATTTATATGACAACAAATAGACTTGTGAGAAAGATGCGCAAATTTCCAAGACGCAAACAAATACATAGATGAGATCAAAATGCACGTTTGAAAATGGCTACTATAATATCAAAAATTGGAAATTACAAATTTTTTATTGGTATCCAAGAAGTTTCAATCAACGGCGACACAAACTAGAAAAAAAATTTTAATTTAAAATTTTTGTTATTATAGTAGCTATTTTCAATAAAAAAAAAAAACAAAAAAAAAACAAACTAGAACATTAAAAAATACCCCTACTGACATTCTAATATGTATCGGTATGGTTATTTTTAATCTTAAGAATTTTACTCTAAAGAACGAAAAATAACTGCACCAAATACATCTGCAAATTTTCATAGTATACATATTTATCGATAAGGTATATGCAATGCTAGACATAATTATTTGTTAGAGAACCTAAGGTTTTATTTTAACACAATACGATTGGAATGTAGCTCACGGATACACTACTAGTATACCCTTAAAGATCCTCTTAGATGAATCAAAGCTACTTAGCCCTCGAGATATAGATAAGCTTTTGTATTATACTTATCTAACAAAAATATTTAAATAATTTTATAATATTGTATAGAAAACCCCGATTCAACAGTAAAAGTTATTTACAAAAATTATAATCAATTTTTGAACCTAGTTTCAGTAATAGATACACAAAATAATTTCAATATCTACAGACATAAGTATGAAACCATAGTTACTTTCACCCCATTGAATCAATTATTTGGTCAAAGTCTAAAAAGAAAAACAGATGCAAATATCATAAAATGTTGGAAGTGAAAGCAATGCTCTCGCTGTCTGCACAGATGCAAGCAAATTTTCCGGTGCTGTTTACGTCGCTTGCTCAATTTTCTTCCCAAAACTTAATAGAAACAATATGATATTGATAGACATCCATGCTTCTGTGTACACTGCAGACTACATGGCTTAGCACAGCGCTTTTGAACTATTCTTGAAGCATTGCAATCGTAACGTTAAGATTTTTATCTGATTTTCTCAGAACTCTGCAATCTCCTGAATTTATAAAATTAAGTATAAAAACAAATAATTTTATTCTTAACACTGAAGAAAAATATAAGATTTTTTATTAAAAGCTACAAAATAAAACTTGTATAAAAAATTTTTTTGATTGTTCGCTCATAATGGTTTAGCTGGAAATGAGGAAGTAGATATATTAGGGAAAAATGCTACATACTTGGACTTTTCAAACCAAAACAAAATACCACACAAGATCTGACTGAGCTAATTAAAACAAAATTCGTATAGTTATAGCAATGTGAAAATCATAGACCCAGATTAAACAAAAAGTATTATATACTTTCAACTATATTTCAACAAAAATACAAAACTATGGTACTTGGGTAAAAACTTAAGCAGAGACTGTATTGTTACCTTGGACGGACGCAGGTTAGAGCATTGTAATTTCACATACTCTCTGGCTCGACTTGGTATAATAGCAAATAGTTTATGTAAATGTCAAATATCAAATGGCAATTTAAAACACGTAATTACTAATGTCAAAAGTAAATAATAACAAAGTCCCTGTTTAAACGTAAGTTTTTGCCACCGTATGTTATTGAAAGCATTCTTTCAAGCTTAAATATTATTGCGCTAAACTGTATTTTTAAGTTTCTTAAAGACTCTTCTCTAAAAATATAAAAGGGAATTAGTATTCACAACTTCAATCGATGTACATAGATTAGTCATATAAACCTCAAAGTTTTCAATTTGTGCAATAAGAAAACTTCAGTTTCCCATTATCTACGTAGTACATAACACTAAAATATAAACTAGGAATTTAAATATTGAAAAATAATTTGTGAATATCAATTATTTCATATTATTAAATTTCACTTTGGATCTTCCCAATGGGTCGTGAAGAGCAATAATGATTTTATAAAGTTTTTCACAATTTACTTTTCGAAACTTCAGCTTCTTCCTTTTAATTGATGCATTCTTATTTCAAAAATTTCTATATTTCCTAGATTTTGTATACAATTTCATTTCTTCGGATCTTATCAGCATTCCAACCTTGAGCATTCTCAGTTAATGGAGCAAGAAAAAATGTAAATAGCTAAAGTTCGAATCGTTTCTCATTATAAACGAAAATAAGAAAAAAAATACACTTCGACGATAATACACAACAGATAGCTTCTGTACTGGAATGGAAAATTTATCATGCAATTTTAACCTGTCGAAAAGGAAAAATTTTCAATTCAACAATGTAAACGCAAAATTTTGAATACATAAATTATGTTGTAGAACTCACGCCTGCATAAATAGCGAGTACGCCGTCGGGTTCGTTGACGTCGATAACAATATCGGCCTCGCCGTTCTCGTTGACCCACACAGTTTTACCCGTGCAAGCGCCGTTTCTCGCCTCGCCCGAAATGACGTCGCAGTAAACGCCGGGTGGCAGACAGACTTTCAGTCTTTGTCTCATATCCGTCGTCTCCGCGTTGATGGCCAAGAACCCTTGATTGCCCCGACAGAAGGCGATCTGATACGAGCCGTTGTCCCACCAGTTGGCCAAAGCGAAATCCTTAACGTAATTTCGAAATCCGACCATATTGTAAATCTGGCGCCATCGATGCTCGCACACCCAGCCGTTGCCGCAATGCATATGCGTATGGCTCGGGGAGAGGATGTTACCGGCCGCATCGGCTGGCGGGCCTTGATCATGATTATTGAAATCGAAGGAGCTCATCACTTTTGGAGTTCCGTAAGGATGCGCCAGCATAAATGCCACTGCCATCTGCATTAAAAATGATTATTACCTCTAATTAAAAATCTTTTTCAACGTGAATAATTAAGTGGTGTAATGGATGTCCGAATACACAGATAGTTGAACTACGACTATGTATGCATACTAGCAATATGTATGGATATACAAATTCTGAAAGTTGACCGTTTTCGATAACGTTTTTATGTATTATAACATTCATATTTCATATTTAAATATTATTTTAATTGTTTTTGAATTATCACTTATAGTTTGCTTTTCATTTCAGTCATTATCAAGTATATAACTCAAGTTACTTTCCATGGATCTTGTATGGCCGAAATAATACCTGCACGAAAGTTTACAGTACCTGGCGATGGCTCTTAACCAGGAGTAACTCAATTGGCTTCAAGGAATCGTCCTTATTAAGTAAAATAGTCAAATATTTACTCAAATCGTTACGCTAGCGAAATTCAAGGAGAAAAATATCTAAAAATAAAGGAATCTATAATAATGATTTATTTGGATGACTTATAGTTATCAACTGTATGCTATTTAATATAGCTGTTATATAAAAATAAAACCATAAGAAAAATGTCTAAGATTTAGAAAATTAAAACGTTCAAGTATAGACTGGTAATCATGTTCAAGTACATAATTTTTAATATAATTTTTTTAAATATATATTCAAAGTTTCATGAATTACGTTTAATTGCAAAGTGAATGACCGTGCGTATGTGAATCCAGGGCTAACACATTCGTTAATGATCAGCATAAATTAATAATTTGAAAACCTTATTCAAACCTTATTCAACGGTATCGTTGAAAGGATACTTCACTTTTGAAAATTAAGTAAATGATCAGTTATAAATTGAGTGAAAGTACGCATAGTGGACGTGAAATCTGAGCACATTAAAAGTCTAAAGGAATAAGTACTTGTAAAAACTAAAGATACTGAAAAAAGTCTAAGTAAATTACAAACTATAACGCGGAAATTAATTTCCTATGTCAAATTCTATCTATGCAACTACAGATAGTATCAGTTCCATTAGACTAGAACATGTAAAAAAATATTAACAAATTCGATGTTCCTTCAAAGAGCCAAACGAAATAAGAAAAAGAAACTCGATTAAAATGCGGCAAAAAAACACATTTAGATAATGCTTTTTACCATTACTGCAGCATCTGCAATGACAATTTCATTTGGCTCTCAGATTATAAATTTGTCAAGAAAGCATACAAAAATCGAAATGTTCTACATGAACTGACTAACATTTTGAGCAAAATATCAGATCTTATGGGAATTCTAACAAAGCCTATCTTTTTCAAACTTATAAGAGTAAAATCTAAATTATTTTCCCCTAAGCATATTATGAATAATTAAAGTATGCAATTCGAATCTCTATATGTAAATAAATATTCAACGACAACTCCCAACAAATTCAAAGAGTAAATTATAAAAAAAACAGAAGGTACTTATTCCATTAACAAATATCATTTCTTTTTATGTGTCGCACGGTGCTAGAGAAATACAACGCCAGACTATAAGGAAAATAAAATAAAATCTACCTTAGTTTTTTAATTTGTCTGGTTATAAAAAAATCAAAAGTATTCATAAGAAAGAGGAATTTTTAATGTGGTTGCAAAATCTATGACACATAAAAAATCCTAGTACACTTTACGAATAATTCTTGTTATAGATCCAAGGATATCCTTACATAAGTATATTAAATCAATAATATTTCATGATATTACACTAGCATACTTGTTGCATATTTTAATTTTAATAATAACTATAACGAAAAAATAACTATATATAAAATAAAAATAACTATAATTAAATAATAACCAAAAAGATTTGCTCATCACTGAAAGTCTGAGCCAAATAAGATTCAATCATTAGAGGATTTTATTCAATTTGAATTTTTCCATAACACTTGCAATATAACGTAATTATTTAGAGATTCAGATAAAAAATTATTGATATTCAATAATGTTCGAATAACTATTAAAAAGTACCTTGTAAAGTTTCGGCGACTTGTAAGTAATAGGAACATCACCACCGTTACGTTGAGTATCGTGATTATCGATGAAAACCAGAGCATCGTCCGATGGTAAAAGGCCCCACGCCTCTCCCCAACTCATGAACCATTTAAGCGGATTTCTCCTGAGCAGAGCATTACTTATTTCACTACCGTATCGGAATTCTGTGACAGCGCCTAATTTATTGTAGTCGTATTTGCTGATAGCTTCATTACCATAGTCAATGACTTCTTGATAGAAGAACGGACGAGTACCAGGCTCAAATCCAAATTTAACGTTTAAATCATGTGTACGAGAATAAATCATTTTTAGATCTTTAGGCCACATGTGCTTTGCAGCGTCCACACTGTCATTGGATAATAATTATTGTTAAATTATCATAAATGTAATCTATAGGCAGAGTACATACAATATAAATTAATAATAATATGGTTGTACCGAAATCCTGCGACTCCAGCGTCAACGGCTTTGTTCAATGATTTTACAAGCGTATCGCGAACGTATTGTTTACTTTGATCCAAGTCATGAAGACCAACCAGCTCACAATTCCTGACGTTAAAAGGATCGCTAAAGTTATTGACCATGCAGGAATCGTGAAAGTGGCATTTTTGATAAGGTACGCCAGGATAATACATTTCCCAAGTGTTAGCCATCGAACCAGCTGTGCCGATTGCCTTGTTGTGATTAGCGCTCATATGATTCATCAGTATGTCCACGTAAATGCGCACTCCAGCGCAATTGCACCGCGCGACCATTGCGCGAAATGCTTGCTCATTTCCGGAACGCGTTTCCCATTTATAAGACATTGGCTGATAACGCTCCCACCATGGTCTCGATTGGACTATTACATTTTCCATTATCGGGGATACCTATCAATACGCACGTAAGATTTAGAAATTATTAAAAAAATATTCACTGTCTAAATTATCGATGTGCATTGCAATATATTTAAAAAGGGTATTATGTGGTGCTAAAAATGCAAAATCTATGATATAAATTATTTTGTAGCTAAATCAAATTATGAGAATGCAAAATAATATGTAACAATACAATAAACAGTAATTAAATATTTGCATTCATAGTCTAATTAGTATAAAAATTGTTAACAAGGAAATTATTAATTACTTTGATTGGTTAATTAATATAAATATTAACAAGATCATTCCTGAGAAAAAGAATTAAATAAATTATTCATTCTTTTCAAAAAACTGACTTTACGTAATAATTCTATAAAATTTAATAATATAAATGCCCAATATTAGACGCGGTCAAGTAAAATTTTTGTATAAACTAATTAGGTTGGTAAGAATATTGCTTTTTGCTATTAAAAAAAAAAAACCCACCTGAACTCCTCCATATCCCATTGGTCCCAAGAAAGTCTCGCACTCTTCGGCAATGTCGTCCCATTTCCACTCAAAGAGGTGAACAATCGTTGTGCGATTGCCTTTAAAATTCGCGAAACTATATGAGCCAGTTACATGAATGAATAAATTGGCAATTATTAGTAGTATTACCAGCTGGGCGTAGAACAACATAATTGATGCTTTTCGTTCTCGTGCTATGAGCTGGAGATTGCATGTTCATCAATCGAAACGGGTCTTATATATACATTTTGGAGACGCATATTACAAGAAGCAGTAAATGTACGATTCTGATATTATTTTGGAGAAGTGAGGCAATATTTTATTTACCGCTCGAATAAAATAATAAATAAATTGATAAATTAATTTAAAAATAAATAATTTAATCTTTGTTATTTAATTTGTGTTTGGATTTATGTAATTTTGTTCTAACTTAATTGTACGATATCAATGGAATTTTATCAAATCTTTGATTGAAAGAAGATAATGCGATTGAGGCGATAACAAAAATATATATTGTTGCAAGTAAGAGATTATACATTTATCAAATTTATAAAAGAATTTTAAATCTGCATTTACGAAATGATGTGGTTCTTCATTAGAAATCATCTTGAATATTTTCAGACTACTTTAAGTCATAACGAAAATACACATGCAGATGTGAAGTTTTGTGCTATTTTAATTTTAAAAAAATTCCGAAAGAAAAAATAGGAGATCTTACTTAGAAAATTGAAAGTGAAATTGCATTAGAATTTCAGAAATCACATTAAATGACATTAGTAGCGTTAGCAATAAAAAGTCCAACATCGTCGTTTAGTTCAATTTTTAAAATAGAATAATTTTTGTATTTAAGATGTTTTTCCACATTACTTACTTTTATTTATAAGTATAGGAGTCCGAATCCTTATGAATTTATCAAATGTGCAAAAAAAACTTAGCTGAGCATTAATGATATATCCTGAAAATATTAATAAATTAATTAATACTTGTAAATAACTATTAAATAAATATATTTCGCAAATAGACATAAGAAGATACAGATAATTACATAAAGTAGAACATATATAAATATTTTTATAAATATATATTCCTAACATTTTACAATTTTCTTATTTTCTTTGAATTTTGCAATATTTTGAGTACACTTTTGAAATCCAAATTTTTCTTTAATTCTTTGAAAACAATTTGAAATAATAATAAACAAACGAAGCATTATAGAATTACAAAGAATAATTTATTGACAATTATTAATATTCATATTCGCTGTACTATTTAACTTTATAATTAAAAATATATTTTTGTAATCGAACTTCATTAGACTATTAACTAATAACCGTATATTGTTTTATTAAAATTTATATTTGTACTAATCTATATTGTGACGGTCATATTTTGATATTTCTTACAATTTATATATTAATTCCAAAGTTAGTTGTGAAATGTTATTGAAGCCATACCTGGCATATTTGTGTAATAAGCTTTCTATGATGAAATATCCCGCTATGATGAAATATCCCGCTGACAATTTTGTAATTTTTTTTTATTTTATATTTAATACGTACCATATTTTTATATGTGAATCTTTGCTGGAGATCCTCTTTTTAAACAAAATTTAATTTTCATCTTTAATATTTTTTCTGTATTATTATAAACGTGTATTTGTTTAATAAAAAAAAATTCAGTTTTTTTTTCATTTACAACTTTTCCTCTATATTTTAGAGGTGTCTATCCAATACTTTTTTTATATTCTAATCTGCAAGTTCTTATATCTATAATATAAGCTTTTATGTATAATATATCTATAAGAAATGAAATATAAATGACTATTGTTATATATTATAAACATACATATATCGGTAGCTTTGCGTTTGTAAATAGATAATAATAATTTTTAAATAATAGATCGTAATAATTGAACAAATACAGCTTTCACGGATATACTTTTTGAATTTGAATAATGTACAAAAGACTATGTGGCCCTGCACCCATGCATGTAGCGTTGCCACGCGTACAGGGGGCCTGCGCGTTACTCTTTGTAATTCGATGAATTTTATTGTATCTCGGGTTTCATTTTGAAAGTACTTAATTAAAAGACGCCGGATACAAAAACTTTGAAAGATTCACATACCTTACTAATCAAATCGGACTTTCAAGAATATCTGACTTCAAAAGAATATGTAATTTCGTTTCCTTTTCATTGTTATTCAAATATTTTTGAACATGCCTTAGATATTATAATTTCCACCGTTTAATCACAATTTCATAGATACTCTTTTATCAATAATATGTAATCACTAGTTACGCTTTCGTAATATTATTAGCGTTTAATGACAATAATTTTAAACAGTGCTATAGTTCAAGTCAGATATTTCTTTACCGTCTCACTATTAGATATATTTGTATGAATTTTTTATTTTGATATAATTAATTGCTTAACAAACTACTTATAAAATTGCATATGGGATTTTCTCAGCTCTCTAGTAACCGATTTTGATTCTCTGCTTTACGTCCAAGATTTTGGAAAAGATCGAAGAATACAAATCGATCGATCGATCGAAGACAAATTTTATTAAAAAAACAAAATTTGTCATAATATTCACGAGATTTTAATCGTTAATTATTTCTACTAATTCTAAGATTCTAAACTTTCCAATCTTTTGCTTTACGAAAGACTATTTCATAATTTATAAATATCAGTATTTAAATTGTGTTTTAAATTAATACAGAACTCTGATATAGCAGAACAGCCTTTTTTATTGAATTCATATTAATTGTTTATTTATGCACATTTTTAACGATGACCTGTTTGTCCTATATACATAGCATTGCAGTCAGAAAAAGAATGGATTTTGTGTTTATTCTTAATTAATAATGAATTCAGATTCTTTTTATTCACATGAAAGGTACTAATTTCCAAGTGTCATAAATAATAACGAATTTTAGCACTTGAAAAGGGAACAAACTTACCGAGAAAATAAGTTTTAATCTTTTTGTTCTAATCAGTATAAAAATGTTATAAAAGTGATTGAAAATGTTTTTTTTTTAATATCAATTTATCTATTAAGTTAATCTCGTAACCGTTATAAATTTCCAATGCTTTTAAAATATTCACATCCTTATTAAAATGTGACAAACTTAAGGGAATTGATAAAAATCTGTGCCTGACGAAGTGAAATGCATTTAACTTAATTATGCTGGATGAGTGACTCGAGACCGAAAGTATTACACCAGATTGCAATTTATTGATATTTTTAATGATAGATAGGTCTAAACAATTAAGACAGTTACAATATTGAATTTCTAATATAAATTTCAATTAATTAAGCATTTTTACCTTTAATTATCAAAACATTGATCTGGGCAAAATACAGAATAATAATTAGACTATTCAAATACTCGCTTCGAAGAAGCAATCGTAAAAACAGTAAAATATACGAGGATACAAACGACAATGAATAACGCGGTCGTAAATGGGTATATATATATTGTCGGGCTGTCGCGCCATCCAGCTCCATTACAATCAAGAGCTCTACGATCTTTATTCCCAGACTGATATGGCGCTCGGGCTTCTAACATTACACTTTTCGTCGTCGGTCAGAAAAATATGACCATGCCGGTCAATGCTAAGTATCTTCGTAGTTAGTGTTGCTCTGCTCATCCAGCCCCGTTGCGACAATCCGACTTCGGAAAAAGTCCAAGGATCGTAGAGTTCTCCCTCGCACCCTATCTTTTCGATTCTTTCTTTACCAATGTTTTTTCCTATTCTACTAAAAATAATAAATTGTGTTCCCGCATTGGATCAATCATAGAGCTGTGCAAAAAGTAAAACTTTCACGATATAACCTTATGGGGGAAATCTCTGGACGAGAAAACGCATGACAGGAACATAAATCTTTATTATATTCTCTAAAATAAATCAAACAATTAAAATGGATTCGTTTGCTTGCTGACAAAGTGTATTATATTACATTACATGAGGGTCAGCATATCTAATAATTTTATAGCCTTTACTTCTGTGAATTATCTTAAAATGAAAATATAAATTTTCTTCGTAAAATAGTCTTAATTTAAAATATCTGTAATAATATTAAATAGTGTATCCATCGGAATGCACGTAAATAAATTTTTTGCATCAAAGAATTATAAGTTTAGCATTAGACGGTATATTTAGATTTATAATTTTAGAAATCGAGCGAAATTTTTATCGTAAATCGTGGAATAAATTTTAAATATTTTGATAATCTATCATTGACTTTTTTACATAATAAATAAGTAGTCGCATTAGTATAGAAAACATATGGCTACATAGGAACATCAATTTTATTGATTTTTGATAGTGAATATAAGACCGGGACCCATGGGTTAAAATTAATAATTATAAAATATAAGTATAATTTTTTTTTATTAACTAAACCATCTTCTCATGATCAATAAATGATTCATGAATATTAAAAAATCTAAGGATACTGCAGGGATCAATTCTTGATTAATTGTTGTTTTACCTGACCAGGTATACCTTGCAAGATATGTTAGACCGATTTTATATTATTGGCTTTTTTATTATTCTCTAGATGAAGAATTTGAATTCCTCGGTGAAGTAGTCTCCACTGAGGTGAATCGGGCAAATAATTCCTCTATTAACCTTAATAAAGAAAAACGAAAGCAATATGATTCGATTCTCGCAAAACTATTGTGTACATAATTAAATTTTCAGAACTGACTTGCTATCTGTTAGAGAATAATTTCCCTCTATCCTTTTCTGAATCAGTTATTCTAAATTTAGTGTAATTTTGATTTATGCTAATGTATCTAAACTAATTTATGCTAGCTTATCTAGACCAATTACATAAAGACAAATGTGTTTCTTACATTTCGAGAATTATCCAGACTTCACAGTCTCAAGTAATTATAATAGAAGAGTAATTTAGTATAATGTTCAATATAGTGCTCGAGTAGCTTGATGAAATGATTATATGTGTTTGTATAAAGAACCCTTTTGTTTCTGTACTAGTCGGCCAGAAGTATACAACCATTGAAGCAGAAAACGTCTCGTCTGTAAACTCCCTATCAGCTTCTGATCGAGATTTCGATTTGGAGACCCTGCTGGGTATTTAGTCGCATAGTATGTGTGGATTTATATTTATAGTAGCGTAGTATTTCGGCTGCATTCCTTTCATTATCGCTTTATTGTCGCATATTTTACACCAAATTTTTAAGTAGCTACAGGAGTACGAACTGTGCATCAAAGTGAATAAGTGCCGTTGATTCTATAGGCTTTCTTCTTAGGCTACCAAATCTCGACTGAAGGATTATAATCGCTTCTTCATAAATCGAAATTGGTCTTTCATTTCAGGAAACCTCAACCTATTCGTCAAATAGACACTTTATGCGCAATATCCATTTTTTCATCGGTTCATCAAAAACGCTACCAATGTCTAAGCACCGCCTTCAAAACTCATTAATCGAATCAAGTGCAATAGATCAGCGAATCAGAAGTAACTTTTAAGATTTATAAGAAAGACCTTGCCGAGAGCATACTCCAATCGCACTTCGATAACGTAGTAGATATCAATCACTTCTAATATATTCAGTAACGCCACGGAAGGAATTTCATATCAGAGCATTGATTATACTAGGTCTTCTCCAGGAAGTGCCGTAATATCCAATGAATCCTATTGTAGATCAGGATTCGACCTTACATCTCTGGCACTCACCTCTGGCGATGATCATCAGGGTATATACTACAATACGTCCAAAAAAGACGTCCATCCATTCATACTATAACCACAAAAGAAGTAACTATTTCGCCTCCTCTATAATGGAATTTACTGACAGTATACATGGCTAAGAAGAAATAAGTATATGGTAATGGGACAGAGCATGTCTCGAATCAATGTATCGCACGTAAAACTTTCGATACGTTCACAGGCCTTCCTCCAGCCTAACCATCAATTTAAACATATGTATCTGACCATGGGGTCATCGGCAATTCCAACTCAGGGTCGTATGCATAATTTTTCGATCGTTGAACAATTTGCATGGAGATCTATAGTCGTTTGTCTGAAGAATATTACAGCAGACACGGTACACTCTATATGCACTACTTTACCCATATAAATCACCCAGATAGTCACTATATTTCAAGTTACGCATTCAAATTAAGCGCTGCTCACGACCTCACTACATACCACTTGTGGCAAGCATAGATATTTTGAAATGAGCGATACGATGCCATATATCAATGAACTCGTCAGCCAAGCTTTCAACCATTCGCCTAGGTGAGAAGTCTATCTCGGAGAAAAATATCAAACGTACACTTATAGAATTCTTTATGGAAATACTCTGCGAATTACTGGTGGATATTTCACAGCTACATTCGACTGCTGAACTATGTACCTTTTTTAAGACGCTACGGGACATATGAGGGAGAAAAATATCTGCTTTTATAGTACATCATTGCAACATTAAAACTTTTTGCTATGAAGGTTTACATAGCCCTTTTCATATATTCTTATAGAAAAATGCCAGGAAACACGGTTTACTACAAATCTGTTTCGTGAATTCAATCTAAGATTTAATAATCATAATTATAAAAACAAAAATAATAACAATAAAAATAACAATATTAATAATATAATGATAATATGGCTGATAATAATATATTGTCGGGAATAATAAATGAATTCAAGACCGATTAATATTTAAGTTTATTTTTCTGTAGTAAAAATAAAAAGAGTGTCATGAAATACCTCCACTCATGGAGTGAAGAAAATAGCTTAAAATACAAAATAAAAAACGATATTAATACAGATAAACGATAAGAATGCTTTATATTATAACTTAAGCTACTATGTCAATTGAAGGGAAAGGTCATTTATTACGAAATTCTACAACTCTCTTATGTTATAATTCTGGCGCAGCTACAAGAGATGAGGATTGAATTGTAAAAACATCATGATTCCTTCCAATATTACGGCGCGATTCCAAGGGCTTAAGAACCAGGTAAGACTAGTTCTCAACGGCAGCGACGTACTGTAACGTCTCTCGGGAGATCCCTCAGAGATCCTCTCAGAGGCGAAATCATCAGTAAAGTCTCTGCGCCTTGCTCACGTGTACACTGATCTACAAGGTATACACTGCAGAGACGCACACAGATATAATTTACAAACCACAGATCAGAAGTAGAAACGTAATATATACAATCAGTCAAAATGAATAACAAAGAGTTACAAGTCTATATGAAAATCGCTTGCTCCATAAGTTTTACTAGCATCGCGCTCAGACTGAACTCAGTCCAAAGGATAGTGAAAACGAAATGAGACGTCTACCATGAAGATACTTCTGAATATTTTCAAATTAGTATTCCATTCAGTCATATATTTATTAGCATTTCTCACCAGCGTATTTACAGATGGAAACCTATGAAAATCACGAATTCAACATAATGAGAGGCTCATGTACCAGCCTAATACCTATGTACCCCAACACGTCTAACGACAATGAATATCGTTCCGCTGGCCCTGTTGTCTCAAGTGTTTTCCATATGATTTACTAATGTGATAAAATTGAATGGTGAATTTCAAATTTAAATTGCCCGGGATTGTCCATTCTGTAAAATTTTTTTCTGGAAGTTGGTAGTACTGTTAGTAACACCTGTGCTAAAATTTACATCAAAATATTCATTAGTGTTTGAAAGACGCTTCGTTTTGAGAGGTGCTAAAAGTAAATACAGCAATTTTTACTATGTCTAGAATTATTAAACAAGAAGTTGTATTAAATTTTATTTGCGGAATGGAATTTTGACTGCGGAAATATTGAAAATACTTTTGAGAATTAGACTCTGTCTTGAAACAATGTTTACAAATCGCACGACGAGTTCAAAGCCGTTCGCGAAATTGTTAAGAAAAATCGACTAAAAATATCGACTGATGTTCATCACAACAAGCAGGTCAAAAAACTTACTCCAAAATCGTCGACTAACAAATGCCGAGACCTTGCCGATTCTGTGGGAATTTTATTTTGATCAACTCAAACCATTGTGACAGAGATTTTGGCTCTCATTGAAACCGCTGAATTTTTTGGAAAAAGGGCGTTGCATTCATATCTGTGAAGAGGTGATTTTGGACTTTAGCGGGTCATGAAATGCATCGTTACAGGAAATGAGATTTGGATCTATGCTAAAGATCGGAGAAACAACAGTTTAATCGAGTGAATATCGCACCAAAGGTGAGATAAGACTAAGAAATCACGCCATAGTCGCTCAATAATCAAGGTCATGTTAACAGTTTTCTATGATTATCCTGGTATGGTGTATGCTGAATTCTCTCCGATGAGTTAAACTGTTAATAAGAAATATTATCTCGGTGTTATTCCTGGTTCGCTTGAAACTGTTCGTAAGAAAAGCCGAAGTTATGGCAAAATTGCTTTTGATTTTTGTATCACGGTAATGCGCCATGTTAGATGGCACTGTTGGTTCGCAAGTATTACAGCGCAAATCGTTTTGCAACCTACTTATTTGTCTGATTTGGCACAATGTGACTTCTAGCTATTGAACAAACTCAAGAGACGGCTCTAGCGACATCGTTTGGACTCGATTGAGGAGTTGAAAACCGAATCGCTGCGCACTTTGATGTCTGGAATAAGTATATTGCAGTGGAAGGGGATTACTTTAAAGAAGATGAAATTGATTTGGAAAAATAAATAAAGATTTTGAAAATATAAACAAATTCCCCTTTCAATTTGATCATAGTAGTATGACTGTTCAAATTTTCCCGAATAAACACCAGATCAGTTATTTCCGCGCTTTGAAAAAAAATCTAAGTATTTCGTTAGGACAAGTAAAATATTGTCAAAGAGGTTACCCAATTTTCTGAGTCTATCTTGATCAAGCTTGTTATACTCATATTATTGAAGATAAAACTCATGAGTTCTGCTCCAAAAATTAATTTGACATATTAACAAATTATAATTGTCTTTGTAATCAACACATGGTACATGATACCCATATAATAATTTTGATATATTAGTCATTTTTTAATATGATAGTAATTTTCAAATGTTTATACACCCCAGGATAGGAATTAATGATTTGTGCACGAATTCTTCTGATCGTAGAAAGTCATTGTCAGGCTTAAACTTTATAATACCTATTTTTGCTGTTCGAATCAGAACTAAATTTATATAAAGTAGATTTCACAATTATCGAGTCAATATATCCAAATTATAGAGCAATTATACTATTTAAATAGAATTGCATAATTTTGATCTAAGTAACTTGAAATATTCTGTAATGTCTTGAGAAATATTCAGACAAAAAATTTAATAATCCAATTATGCATAATTGCATAACAAACACAGACAGATAGAAACATCTATATCTGTTTCACAATACGTAGAATATTCTAGCATAACCATATTAGTAACTATTATTAAATAGATTAAAATACTTCGATTGTATCATTGGGCCTTCAGAATAGTATTTTCATTTTAATACGTTAATAAAAGTATGAACAAAATAATAAATAAAGATAATACATAAGATTTAGCTAATTAGTAGTTGTGCTTACCTTAAATACTTGTGTAAATTTTTAAGGAGAGTGGTATACCGGAATCACTCCTGAATTTGGAAATACTTTCACTTTTAAGCTTTATACGTGTGTTTCGTTCTGAGTGATAAGATAATGCGTTTATATAATATAAGGGCAACCTGCACTGTATTTATGTAAGCATGATGGATGTAAATTGTGTGTTCTACAGTTCTAAACAGAGCAATCGCGATAGCTGCAACTATTGTCAGATTTAGATCAGATATCGAAGTACTTGATGGCTCGATTCAGTTGTTGCTACGTGCGTCTCGAAAGGTTTTCATAAACAATACTTTCCTTATGACGACTGTGTTGTTTTTTTATTAGTGCCTAGTGGCTTATTTCCATTTCTCCTTCACCATCAACATGGAGATAACAATTTGCACGTCTCATAAATAAAATAAAATGTACCTTGAAGCGATCAATAATTGTATCGTCACGGTCGCACATTTTCTTTCGAATGGAAAATTAAGACAAATGATTGTTATTTTACTAATTGTCTAACTTATCCACTATCTCTTGAGTTACTAAGGCAGTCGAAGACTGTCATTTGTTTTTGAATTGGAAAATAATCGAACAACTTAAAATATTTTACGAAATTTTTATAAGTTATATTGTGTATGACATAGTATTATAGAAATCAGTAACTAATATTTATTGATCTTGAAATTATAATAAAGAGTTATTTACAATTATGTTAAAAGTTTATCAATAACTCTTTTTATTATAATTTCAAGATCAATAAATATGAACTAATAATTTATATAGTACTATATTACACACGATATAACTTATATGTAGATATTGGATTATTTTAAATTATATCTGAATAACGTGATGAATGTTTCGTTAAATACTGGACTGTGCTTTCCGAGTCGAGCATCCTCGATGACCCGAGTTGGATTCTAACTAGCCGAATTTCTCACGTCTATTTTAAAACAAATCAGATCTCTGTCTATATATATTTCATAGCAAAAATACTATGTCCAGTAATAATATAATAAGTCAATAAATAAATTATTTTTATTTTTATTTACTTTTTACTTTATAGTTTTGGTGATATCAATATAAATCCATCAGAATAATTAAAAATTATTATAATAGGACATATAAAAATATATTTTTCTTTTTTGTGTTTTTTTTTTTAATTTGATTTAACCGTAAATATTATTAGAATAACGTTATTCCAATTCTATCACTACTAAATCATTTACTAGAGGATTGAAATATTCTCGCCAATGTTAACTCATTAAGAATCAGGGCTAGCACAGCATAGTTAGACCCAAACTAACCACGCCATCGATTGTTTTAGTAAAAAATAAAATACCTGTGTTTTTCTGTTTGACGATTTGATTGTTTATTGCAAAATTATATAAACAAATTCCCAAAAATAATTTTTTCTCAATAAAAGAAAAGCGCCCTTCGATTCTATAGAAAAAAGCTAGGAAAAAACTTCATAAAATTTTTTTGTACGACCCTTATATTTTCAATAAATCGTTATAAACAAAGTAGATCGATCGAATAGTACCAAAAAATGTTAGTAAGCTTTTTTTGTGCTTTTTCCCGTAGAATCGAATGACGATATTTGTTTATTAAGAAAAATTTTTCTTTGGTAATTAATTTAAATAATTGTGCGATAAACAATCAGATAATCAAACAGAAAAACACCGATATGTTACTGTTTGCTAAAGCAATCGATGTTATAGTCAGTTTGAACAAAAATATTAAAATATAAGGGTCGTAAAAAAATGTTATGAAGCTTTTTGCTTGCTTTTTTCTGTTGAATCGAATGACGATATTTGTTGATTGAGAAAAAATTATTTTTGGTATTTTATTTTTAGGGGGGGGGGTAAGGTATTTAAACTTTTTGGCCATTTTTTACATGAATGCTTTATATCTCAAGAATATTTTGTCGATATTTCAAGTTAATTGGAGCAAAATTGACAAAGTTGTGAGTATTTGAACATTCTTTGCTCCAAGTAGGATTTTTACATATTCGTAATTTTGCTTCGCAATTGTATGGCGCGCTTACTTGAAGAGCGATTGTTTTGATTTATAAATCCTACATTCATTTTTTATTGAAAGCATCTTTTTGGACATTTCTTGTATATTAGAGCCATACAGCCAGTACATACGTACATGAGCTAGTCTAAAAGTTTGACTTTGGTTAATTTCGTACTAATGAGAGTCTCAATCAGCTAATTTGGAAAATCTCTCCAATGTCAGTGAGTGGCACCGCTACAATTGTTGAAATTGCAGCTAATGTAGCTGCATGTACTTTCAATGAAGGTTCTTTTGCTCTATTAGCCATTATGAAAAAGATGCAAATCAGTACATGATCAAGTTCCCACGAATGGGCGCGACAAGTTGAGGAGGTGCGAATAAATAGAGTAGAGGAACAAGCGTCACACAACAGTAAAGAAGGAAGAGTTTTATGTAGACAAATACAAAAAGATGCTAAAGAACATATAGATGAAAACGTTTTGCTATATGGACCTGGTATTGACGGTTCTATTTGAACCTGAAAGCATTATAAAATTTTATTGTAAATTTTTTAATTTACAAAACTTTTACGCCGTTTCCTGCAAACTGCCAATTTGAAGTCGATGTACATCCTCACACAAAATCTGCTGAACTGATCGGTTTCAAATTTTGCACAGTACATTTCTACATAATCCACCAGGTAACGCTATCGAGTTTTTTTGTTATTTTTATTAATTCTTAATTTTACAGTAACAAATAACCCGATTTTTTTAGCAAAAATCGGATTTTTGGCTGCTTAGGGCTATCAAAAATTCTAAAATTAAAAAAAAACTCGACAGCGTTACCTGCGGAAACATCTCCTTTGAAGAACGCACTTTGTTTTTTGCGATTCCGATAATTATGTGGTGCTATGGATAAAATCGTGTACACCGGAAAACTTTTTCTCGAGGAGCCTCCGGAGATTCACTGTTCTTTGCTTAATTTTCAATATTTTTCAATGAAAATGTAGGAAAATATTATTCAAATGATACATTATTGTATGCAAATTGACTGGATAATCCGGCTGTTACCCACCTTAATATATGTTGTGAATGTCAATATTCCTAACATTAACCAACATTATTATTTATTCTTAAAAATAAGCAATAATAAATTTATATAAATATTCAATAATCATCCAATATTGTAAATAATTGTATTCAATATTTATTCAATGATGATTCAAATTAATCTCCAACTTCTTAATGACTGTTTGTAGACATTCTTTCTCTTTATAAACCACGCTTACATATACCTTACATATACCTCTCTGGCTACGTAAGTGGTACTGCCGCTCTCTCGATTCTCTTCATTTTCGGTTTAAAGAGAAACAAACAGCAGCCAATCAACTACTATCACTTAGGTGACTGATCACTACTTATAGGATTACTAATTTATACTTTCTCATAATCGAAAACTTGCATAACTTGACACTTAGCGTGACTGCCATTGAATACGATGATTTCGTCGCTTACTGCTTTTGCTGCCTACTGATAACAAAGATAGATATGGATAGAAGCATAAAGCCTATATAAAAAGTTTCACAACCTTGAGGCAAATTACTACCGTGACATTCAGATGGCAAAACCGTTTCGAACCTCCATAGTAATAGTTTTTGGCTTGCTCTTAATCCCTGTTTTATAATTTTGCATTTAATTTTTATTATTTTGGTCTACTCTTTATGTTTTCTTGGCCATTTCAATATCAAAAAGTAAATTTTACCAGCTTCAGATCTCGGAATGCAATGAAAACTTAAATTAGCATTAATAGTTCTATAAAAAATGAAGTTCTTGACAACAATGTTTCTTTGTAAAACCCTTTCGAGTATGTGAAGGAAACTCCATGATATTTGGTACGTAGAAGTAGGAAACCGAAGTCTTGACTTCCTGATTATCAGTTCGTGGCTTGAAAAGGGGCGCCGTGGCTGTTGACATTTCGACTTTTCCTCTTTTTCAGCTTATTCTGTGAGGAGGAAAGAGAAGAACGAGCTGTCACGGTTTGTCCGTGGGAGCATTTCCCGGCATTCCACAGTTGACAGCACCTGTAGATGGTCTTTGCCCCATGGTGTTCGAGGATAGACTTCCATAAGATCGATAACCATCGTATGCCAGGGAAGAATGGGCTGGTAGGGTCGTCCGTTCCCGCTCGCCAGGGGCCAGCTGATTTTCGTGGTGGCACAGACAGTGCATTAACCTATTGTGTTTCGCACGTCCTCGCGCATCCTCAGCCTGTAACCCTGTTCATGAATGGCTCGGCATCTCTCTTCGGATGTTGGATGGCCTGCTACTAACTAACACCTTGACCCCGAAGAAGATAATATTTTTGTTAATGGAAACGCTGTTTAAGCGAGGGCTGGTAGATTTCGAAGTAATGGTGCGCCGGAAATGGCTTCCACGATTTCCATTTTTGCGATATTTTAGATCCAAAGGAATTTTAGATCCTATCGCCTGAGTACGTACGAGGGCGGATTGATAAGTTTCCGGCCTGACGAAGAAAAACAATGTTTTTAAGAATTTTTTTCTCAACAGAATCTCCTCCAAGGCTGATACATTTCTCATAGCGGTGTTCTAGTCTAGTAATGCCATCTCTATAGACTGATTCGTCAAGCTCTTCAAAATACCCATTTACAGCTTCGATTACTTCATCATTGTCCGCAACTCTCTTACCGCCAATCCATTTTTTGAGGTTATGAAACAGATAATAGTCACTCGGGACTAGATCTTGAGAGTAGGGAGGGTGCGGCATCAATTCAAACTTCAGATCGTTGATTTTAGCCATCGCAACGATTGACGTGTGCGCTGGTGCGTTATCGTGATGAAACAAGATTTTTTTCTTCGCCAGATGAGGTCATTTAATTTTTACTTCGTGGCTCAAACGTTGCAATAAGTCTGCATAGTATTGACCAGTGATAGTTTTACCCTTTTCAAGGTAATCAATGTATAGAATACCTCTTGCATCCCAAAAAACAGTAGCCATAACCTTGTTCGCCGAAAAAATTGTTTTTGCCTTCTTTGGAGTTGGTTCCCCTGGCCCAAGACTGTTGTTTGGTTTCAGGAGTGTAGTGGTGGACCTAAGTTTCGTCAACGGTTCGGAATCGACGTAAAAATTCGTTTGGATTACGATTATGCAACGTCAAATTGGCGGTAGAAATGTTCTTTCGAATCAAATTTTAGTCGACTGTTAGCAAACGCAGCATTCATCTTGCACAGAACTTTTCCATATACAAATGTTGGTGCAAAATATTTTGTACACGTTCATATGACATCTAACAGGTCTCAGCTATCTCACGCACTTTTAATCTGCGGTTTTTCAGCACTATTTGATGGATTTTTTCGATCATATCTGGAATTGTGACCCCAATGGGACGTCCTGAGCGAGGCTCATCAGAGGTGCTCACATGACCCTTTTTAAACTCGGAAACCCACTGCTTAACGGTTAAATATGGTGGGGAGGATGTCCCCAGTGTTGAGTCCATCTCTTCTTTAATTTCCTTTGGCGTTAACCCCTTCAAATAAAAGTATTTGATGACTGCACGATTTTCCAGCTTTTCCATTTTTTCGAAAAACAGAGAGGCGCCTTGTTCAGCGTGCTCTCAAATCTAAACTAACATGGCAATCGGACTGAAACTATAGCTATAAGCTATCTAAGGATGGTACTATAGATCGCCACCTCAAGGTAGGCCTAGTGGCACCATCTCTTGGTCTGGCCGGAAACTTGATAAGTTGATAATCCACCCTTGTACTTATATATGAAGTATGTTAGACTATATATCTCAAACATAGCTACATTGTTTTCCAACTTGACAGATAACTGCACCAAATAATGTATCTCCTTCAATTTCGACTCATGGTTTGATAACTAATTTCAGATCATGTACTCTGAAGGGTCCACCGCCTTCAACGACTGACTAAGGCGAGGCACCCGTTCAGAGCAGCTAAAAAGTCATCCTTTTGTTAAAATATTTCAGCGCTAAAAACTTCCGAGATATCGTCCTTAGCAAAGGCCTTTTTCACTTTAAACAGTATAAATATTTAGTTTAAGAATCTGGTCTTTGCAGTTTTTAATACTATTAATATTCTCTAACAAATGCATTTTACTCCATTAAAAAATTCCTAGTCGCTGGCAAACTTCGCAATGATTAATTTTCAATATAACTAATTTTGCAGCTGGTCGCCATATTAGATAAAGAAACATCTGTTTGCGCCATTAGTATTGAATTTCAATGGTTTAAACAAATTGTATAGCTGTTTGAATATCGAAAATTTTTCCATCTTCATTGTTTATTTAAAAAATAGAAAAATTGACTTTTTAAATTTTTAATGTACGTACTTTGGTTCAGAATTATGTCCTGCACAACTTTTATATGAAATATCGTTTTTCTTAGATTAGAGCAATATTTTTAAACTATTGAAGAAAAAGTAAAAAAGAGCATTTTTTTACTATTTTACAATAAATAAATACGTCGCCGATGGGGTGCGATCCCGATAATTTATGGTCTTATCCTACATATCCTCAGCTATCATTTAGTGCAAAGAAATAGGCGTTGGAAAAAATGTTAGTAAGTCGGCCATTTTGGACCTAATTTGCATGGCCCATTGATAACTAATTTCAGATCGGGTCTGTTTCGAAAGGCCCGAGTAAGTCGACGATAAGTAGATATGGCAATGCTGGAATGCATTTTCTTATATTCCTCATGTAAATGTCATGAACGGTTATGAAACTGCAAGTTTTCCGTCGTTGACGTAATCAAAGGAAATAAACGGTCAGATACGGTATTTTGACTTACTGGCTTCACCTCGCCTTATAAGTAATTGTACTCGATTGTTCATTCTAAATACTATTAAGATTCAATTTGAAACCTTCTTTAAAAAGTCTTTTATTTAAATTCAAATGTGTAATACGCACTGCAAACTTTTACACTAATTCTTGCTTGTACACATACGAGGTTTTGTGAAAATGGGCACGATCAGGTGCTTACTGAAGCAAACTCAACGGAACAATATCTCAATAAGTCACCAGTAAGTTAAAATATCGTACCTGACCTTTATTTCCTCTGATTACGTCAACGACGGAAAGCTTGCAGTTTCATAACCGCTCATGACATTTACATGAAGAGTATAGGAAAATGCATTCCAGCATTGCCATATCTACTTATCGTCAATTTACTGGAGGCCTTTCGGAATAGACCTCATGCATTTCTCAAGCTGTCTCAAGAGTGTGCCCGCTTCAGCAACTGGCCGCGATGGGGCGCTCGTTCACGGCAGTTAAAAGACGTCCTGTCTATTGTTATATGGTCACTGGCAGTCTCTCCCTCTAACACGATATTTATTCATCTAATTGGAATGGTAGCGCCATGCCACGGACCAAGGCGAACTACACATTTTGATGATATACCTGCCCATATAATGTGTTATTCTATGAGTTTATATTCCTTGGTTTGGTTATGTACATTAAATTTGAATGCATGCACGAAATTCGTTTCTTTCCTATTTAAATTTTTTTGATGAATTAAAGAAACATTAACAAATAAAAGATGTCATTTGATTATTTAAACGATTCGTCAAACGAGGAAGATGAAAATGAAAATGAAAATGAGTTGAATATTCAGGAATCAATCATATTCCTTGTTGATGGAACAAAAAAAATGTATGAAAATGGTTCTTTTCTAGAATGCCTTCAGGTAAAAATAATTTTCTAATTGTATTGTGTTTAAATTAATAATCTTGTTAAAATTGTAGACTTTTAAAGATGTTGTTAGACAAAAATGTTCTTGCAACAAAAAGGATAAAATGGGTTTTATTATTTTTGGAACTGAAGATACAAATTGTGAAATAAATAATGTAATGGTATTACAAGAATTTAGTGTAGTATCAATTGATATGCTAAGAAATATTAAAAGCATATGTAAAATAATTTATTTTTATATAATTATAGAATTTTAAATATGAATATTCTTAAGATTTATAATTATTGAATCTTTTCAGTACAAAATGAAGTTAATAAATATGAAAAATTGGCTTCTGAATCAAAGGATTCACTTTATGATGTTTTGGCATATGCACTTCAATTATCACAATCACGTAAAAAAACAAATACAAAGGTTCATAATCTTATTGCACTTTGTACATGCAAGGATAATCCCTGTTTCAACAATACCTCTGAAAAAAGCCGCATTGACCACTTAGTTGCAACATTTAAAGATTTACAAATTGAGTTACGGGTAGTTGGATTATCGCACTTTTGGAATGATGAACTTTATTACAAAGACTTACAAATAATATCGGGCACTTGCTCAAATAAAAATTATAAACGAATCTATTTGAAAGATTTTAAAGAACATATTTTATATCCTTCTAGAAGTATCAGTACATTACCGTGGAATTTTTGTAAAAATATTTCTATAGAGGTATCTTTAATGAATTTAAATTCGTAAGCAAATTTTTAATGTAATTCAAAGATTAAGCAAAATTATAGAAATGTCAAATAGTTAAAACTACTTTTTCTTATAGTTCATCAAAATATCCAACGAAAATAAAATTAGAGAAAGAAGAAAATGAAATTTTAGAAGCTCGTCAAATATTACATAAGGAACAGTCAGAATACAGTCAATCTGAAAATTCAAATGTAATGATAAAAAACTATTTTAATTATGTTTAATGTTTAATTAGTTATAAAATGTTCTTTATATTTATAAATTTTAAAGGAGTTAAACAAAGATATAAATATAGTATCAGATTCTCCTATGGAATATTACAAAATTTATGGTGATTTAAGAGTGGCCTTTAATCAATCTGAACATCAAAAACTAAAAAATTTAGGTTTGGAGCCAGGTATTGAGATACTAGCTTTTAAACCTATAATTTGTGACCCAATAAATCATTTTGAACCAGCTAAGTTTGTGACATACAATTCGTCTGTTAATGAAGGTAATTTATATGTATTTAATTCAAAAGTTAATGATTTAGTTTTTTAAATATTATTTTTTTTTTACAGATAGTAAAGCTTTTTTTACATCTTTCATTATTAAGTGTAGTGAAAAACGAGTAATGCCCATTTGCAGAATTGTTAGAAAATTAGGAGTTTCGATAGCTATGATGATCCCTAGTGAAGATGATGGTGGATTTTATATGTGTACAATTCCATTTAGTGGTAAACAAAGACAATTTTTTTAAAATAAACTTTCTAATTATTGTATTATCTATTATATTCAAATCATTTTATGAATGGAATTTGTTTTTACTTTTTGTATTAATTACAGATTATATTAGAAATCTTGATCAAGCATTAGAATCATTCATATTTAATTCTACAAATAAATGCCCAACAAATGAAAAAGCTGTTGCTATGTTTAACGATTTAATAGAATTATCAAAAATAACATATGATCCCTATATGTTTACTAATTTTAAGCTCGAAAAATGTATTGCTCATATAGAAGCTCTAGCTTTTGATGAAGTATTGGATGATTTGATACAAGATACCACTTGTAAGTTTATATTCAAAGAATTCAGGATTGATAAATAAGTAATCCTTTAATAAATTTTAGTACCACCACCAATAAGTTCTCAGGCAGAAGTGTTAAAAATAAAATTAATAAATGAATTGGATCTTCATGATGTAGAGCCATCAAAAAAACGGCACAATAGCCAAGATAAAGTATTAAAAAGAACAAAATGGGACATCAAAGAATTAGCTAAGCAAGGGGAGGTAATTTAATTTTCAGATAAATTATATATCGTATACTTATTATACAAAATAAATTTAATAATTATAAATTTTTTAAAACAGCTTCAACGTTTAACTGTCGCAGAGTTAAGAGAGTGCCTGAAAACTATTGGTCAATCGACTCTGGGAAACAAGTCTAGTCTTATCAATAAAATAACTAATTATATGAATGAATGAATATCTAATTAGAGATATTTATTTTTACAAGTAGTATTCAATATCTGTTTGCTCTAAACTGCTAGCTCTTTAATTAATTTTATTGAACCTTTATAAGTAAAACTTATAAAGTGTATGATTTATTACCAATAATTGTAGTTTTTAAATATTGATTTTTTATCATACAACTTTAATTTATTTTTTACTCTTTTATATTTATTGTAAGTTCATCGTTATAAAATGTAATTAAAGTATTTTCTATTTTCATTACAAAGACGTATTTTTAATATATTAAATTGTTTTAAAGTTGATCCATTATACATTTTACTTGAATATGCTTATCAGAGTACTGACCTTGATTGTGGAATGTGGGGTGACTGCATATTTTTTATTTGAGTCCACTTGCCTGACTACTTTATTATTTGGTTCATTTAGTTCCTTCAAAGAATTGGAATGAAAAAATTTTTTTTCTTTTTCACAATCTTAAAAAAATGATATACTATGACAGTGTTTAGATGCAAAAATACAGTATAAAAAATGATCAATTACAAAATAATCATTTTTTTTTGGTTTCGATTATGGAGATATATATGAAGTTAATAATGTACGCCGCCATTGCAGCGACAAATTTATATAATCATATAATTTTTTATTTTTTTCAATTATTCCCGCCGTACATCCTCTATGATTCACCCGACGAAAATGATATATTTTTATAAAACTACGGTAGTCAATAGAGCGCGCAGCGACTACCAACTTGCCTTTGCTACTGTGCGGCGCACATCTCGCGCGGCGTCATCCCGACACATCTTGTATACACATGCGTATACGTTTTATATCGAACGGGGGGTTTTTTTTTTCCTTTAATTCCGGACACCTCCTCTCCCGAGCCACCGCGGCAGCGGTGACTTGGAAGTTTGCAACGCGAGCGTTCGTCGCAAGAACAACAAAAAGGCTGGAGTTCGCCCCGTGTCTTGTGCGTTAACGATAGCTGTACAGCAGGTGCGCGAGAGTTCAGTTTACATCCTATACAAAGAGCAGACGACAGCGCGGGACGGGTAAGCGGACGGGTCCCCGTTCCCCGCGATGATCGCCCCGGCGAGTAATCAACACCGCGGCCATCGTCATCATCAGGATCCGCATGAAAAGGAGTTGCGCGTAAGCGGAGAGGGCGGCTGATGCAGATGCCGACTATATTAAGCCATAATACATTGTGATACAATAACAGCCGAACTCCGCGCCGCCGGGGGCCGGGCCGAGTGACGGGGGTACACAGTATATATATGCCTTAATATTATACACCTATCTCTCGCGTGCGTGCGCGTGTGTATCATGTGTGTACATTTGTGTACGTACGCGCGTGCATAAGTACAGCGCTGACATATATATATATATATATATATATATATATATATATATATATATATATATATATATATATATATGTACATAGGTGGCGCATAAAAAGGCCCGCTGGAGCGGCGAGGCGGCTCATTAGAACGTCGATCGGGCAATACGGAGCTCGCTGTATAAGCTGGGTCAGCTGGCTGTTCTGGCACATCGCGCCGTATTCACGATCATACGTGTATTTTTGTTATACATATATACACACTTAAATACATATATATACGTATATATGTCATAGCTGACACAAGCGCGAGAGCGAATTACGAACAGAAGGTACATTCGAATTGACAGTAAATACATAGTACCGTAAAGTGTCGTCAGCAACATGTGCGGTGAGTATTTTATTATATATATTTATAACACGCACGCATACACATACACACACACACACGCACACGCACACACACACAAACACACACTTACAACTTCATATTTAAAAGGAATTATTAGTAAAATTTTTGTGCGGCTAAATAAGTAAATAAGTGGAGAAATCAATCTGTCTGGATGCGTGGATGGTTCGAAGAAAGTGTCTTTAATAGTCTATGCGGGCACGGCGCGAGTTAAGGTCGACTTTCACCAAGTTGTCGGTTCCTTTTTTTTTGGAATATTGTATATAGTACGCCTACTTTGGATGCCTGTATTGGCCGATGCATGTATATATATATATATATATATATATATATATATATATATATATATATATATATATATATATGCATTGTATGTACACAGAATAATTTCATTGGTGCCGCGATCAAAATGGTCTTTACTTAAGAGGGATGGGAAACCAATAATCTACCTTCATTGCGCGGTGAGGGAATCAATGGAAAAGCTTGATGACGGGCGCGCTTGCGCGCGCGCGAAATTCGTTCTCGACAGCTGTATTGCTATTGAGATACGCGACTGCACATGCCGGATTTCATACGCGTATAGATTATAATCAAGATTATAGTTATAGACTTTGTACGGGGCGCGAGCTTAGTAAAACAGCTGTCGAGCGTATTCTATTTATCATTTTTCTGTATGCGTATGTGTGAAATATCTATATGAATATGTACACACTGACACACACACACACACACACACACACACACATACATATATATATATACATATATATATATATATATATATATATATACATGTCCAATATAATATAAAAAAAGCACGCGTTATCTATCATAACAGAATACGCGGTCATCGTCCGTTTGGCGTGGAAACTTTTTTTTCATTTTGATTTTGAGAAGCCATGCGGTACGGACGAATATCTCGTACCTATTTTACGGAGAGGAAAACGAGTCTGAAAAAAAAAATTTCCTCTAGCGATAAACGCAGGCCCATAGAAAGCGAAAACTACGTATGTAATACGTGTGTATACATGAATCAAGCGTGCGCGCGCGACCGTCGCACTCTTTTGATAACGCGATGAACAATATATTACTATCGCCGCGAGAGATTTTTGCCTTTTTTTGTTTTTTTTGTTTTTTTTTTTTGGTTGTTGTTTGAAAGCAGCTGGGTATAATTAATAAGTACGGTGCAGCGCGCGCGCAGACGCACGTATGCACGTACACAAAAACTAGCATACTATAGGTTCTCTATTACCTCAGCTATTACAGTATATATATATATATATATATATATATATATATATATATATATATATATATATATCTATTGGTTCTGTCGGTTGCAGGGCTGCCGTTGATTTATATAAAAAAAAAATAAATGCGCGAAATCGGGGCTATCCTCTTCCGTGATACTTTTATTTGATATGTGTGTGTGTGTGTGTGTGTGTGTGTTGTGTGTGTGTGTGTGTGTGTGTGTGTCGCGCAGACAGACACGCTCGAAAAAGCGACGCGTGCGATCAGTGTACATCTTTCGAATATCGTGTATCATGGCAGCTTCCACTCGATCGTCCTCTCTGAAATAACTCAGAGAATTACGCATACATAATCGGGTCCAGAATCCCGCTTTCATTCGAAAGGTAGAGATAAAGATGAATAAATATATATATATATATATATATATATATATATATATATATATATATATATATATATAAACAGTGTAACGAAGGAAGCGCGTCGAATCGTGCGGTTCTCCTGCGTGTATGTATATATGTATATAGGCACAACATAATAGTGAAAGGCCTTGCGCAAGTCAAGAAAAGCCCGGCGAGCGCGTACCCGGTCACGAAATTATTGAAATTTATAATTGCGAAAAGAACGAATTTGCCTGTGATTTTGTAAATTTGCACTTGCCGAAAAAAAAAATTGCATTTAGATAAGTTCGCGTCCCTCGGAAGTGCGATTAAAAAGCCATTAATATAAGAATGAACTCCCGTAATCGTGGAACACGGAACGCACGAATATATTGCGTTTAATTGAAATCAAACGTTCAATTGAAATAAATAAAATTAGTTTACTGGACGCCTCTGGAAATCGTGAATATTTAAACTTTTCCGAAAGCGACAGAATGAACATCCGAAACTTTGGCTTGTTCAAATTGAAAATAAAAACAACGCGCGTGTCCATACGTATATTAATCCACTGATTATCAATATCGGATTTCATTATGATTGGGCAGAAATCGTAATAATTTGTTTAACAAAAATATAGATCAAATCAAAAGGTATCTATTTGGTTTTATGTACTTTATCTATATACGCGTAACAGTTACTGAGAAAAAATAAGCGCAGATATATTTATTATGTATTTCAATGAGTAGAGTAAGAATGCGAAGCTAATAAATGAAAGAAGAATTAATGATTATTATGAAAACCATCAAAAAACCTATACTGAAAACGTTCTCCTCGAAACCTTGAGGGAACCGTCAAAATACGATTTTTTATTTTTACAAACAGGCCTCGTTTAAAGCTAAAACACAACCGTTTAAAATAAAAAGTAGTATAATCCGACCTTAAAACATATTCAGTCTACGTTCGTATATGCGCTTGATTCGAACCGGATCCATTTTACTCAATCCAACGCTTTGAGGACAAAGTAGTGTAAAAATTTAATTTTCTATATTTCTAGATGAGTGCAAGTGACAAATAAGCAAGCTCTAGAATAGTGTATTTAAAAAAAGAATTAAGTGGGTGCGATGTTTCTGTTTTAATAAAATGCAATGTGCTCCTACTTTGTTATCACTTGCAAAAGCTGAAAACGATAAAAATGTATTTTTTTTTTTTTTGGAAAGTACAAATACAATAATAACATAGAACGGTTTTTGTTTGTTGATAATTTTTTAATAAATTCGTCCCGTGATACCGGTAGATTTTCCATACAGCATGTACAGATTAGTTTGTCGTCTGTATAATCGGAGGCAAAATTTGTATGTTGTTACAAAAGAGTTGCTTACAGAAGTATTAATTTTCTTGACTTTTTGAGGAGTGAAAATACAAAAACAAGCAAACGGAAATTTCAAAGGTTTATTTAAAAAAAAATAAAGTATCACATATATAAGATTTAATTTGAATCAAATTCAATATTTTTTGCTATCGATGCTACTACATATGTCACGCTCTGTTAATTTATATAGATTTTTAATAATTTTTCAGAAGTGTCCGAATTATAAAACGGTGCAAATTCAAAAATAGTAGAAAAAATAAAGAAAAGGTTCGTTTTTCTTTTAAACAATATTTTAATAAAGTCGTGCCAAGGGCCAAGGCACCCTCGGTGAAAAGCTCTCCGTGTCTTCTCATTATGTATATATTATAAATACATATCCTTGAAGAGGCGCGCGGCCTTTTCCCCGTATAACATACGATCGATTTATGAGTGTATATATATATATATATATATATATATATATATATATATATATATATATATATATATACGTGTGGGTATACATACAGACCACTATTTTTGGTTCTTCTCCCCCTCCCCCCTAGCGCGAAGAGCATCAGGGTTTGCGTTTTAAAACGTGAACATATAACATGTGTAACAATCCCATCAAAACATGCGCGCTCACTGGGTTTCGGGACCGCCCCCTACTCGGTGGTTTTACGACCCCGCGTTCACCTAAGATATTATACCTATATTCATATATATATATATATATATATATATATATATATATATATATATATATACATACATAAACATACATAGATACATACATACACACATACATGCATACATATATATACACACATAGATACATATAACGCATGCATTTACGGTCTTGGTTGTTCTCCTGCAAAATTGTTGGTCCCGCGCCCGCGTATATCGAAGATTTTTTTCTTATCTATATATATATATATATATATATATATATATATATATATATATATATATATCCCTACACTTTAAGGGGCGCGCGGGTAGGCAAAGAACAAAAAACCGCGCGTATGTAGAAGCGTATATATATATATATATATATATATATATATATATATATATATATACATACACATATACATATACATATATGTATATGCGCTTGCATTATGAAAAGGGGCGCGCCTCTGAAATATATATATATATATATATATATATATATATATATATATATATATAAAATATCGGTCGCGATCAATGACCCGCACATATATACGCCGACGCATTTTTTAGCCCTCGATATATGTATATAATAAATGTATATTTGTGTGCGCGCGCGTGCATTTGTGCATTACAAGGTGCCGCGCATAATCGCGCGGCGCGGCGCGGCGCTTGCGAAACCGGCGGAATTTTCATCAGATCGGCGCTGGCACCGCGCGGCGCGGGGTCCTGGATAGCGAGTGAAAGTACATATCCATAATACTGTATATATAGTTGCACGGGCGATCCGGTGCGCACCCGCCGCCACCAGTACATTAGTTGCAGAACACACCCGAGGCATTGCAATCTCACTCTTTCTCTTGTCTTTCGTCCTCCCTCCTTCTCTCCCCCCCCCCCTCTCTTCCCGCCAACTTCGTCTTTCTCTGTCTCTTTATCTCTCCGCTCTGAGCTGAGCGCAAATTTTTTTAGAGCTTGTCTGGTAATAGGACACTCTCCAGTCCTACCGACGCGGTGAAGAATTGCGCGTAAATATAAATGCATATATATATATATATATATATATATATATATATATATATATATATGTCTATAATATGTATGATTTTGATACGTAAGCAACGTAGGTAAAAGAATACTATAACGTAAACCTTAAAATTAATGCACATTTTAATGCCTCTTATTTACGTCTAGTCTGCATAATGCCACGAAGTTTCTAGCAAAAGTCAATCAAATGGATTTTGTAGCAATGAAGATTACGCGTAACTATCGTGCACGATTGATTAAAATTTTCAATGGTTTAATGTTTTTGCATAAAATTTTGTTCAAAATAGGGAGCACTTTTTACTCGATCGGTAAAAATTGACTGCTACCACCCTATAATAATGAGTGGATGACGGAGATCAATGAAGTTTAAAACGTGGTTTAAAATTAACATTATATGTATGCATTTACGGAATGAGCTGAGAAAATAAGATCGTTTTTGTAAAACAAAATTTTTTAAATACAACAAATTGTGCACAAGTCGCATAATAAATTATGCAAAAATTTTTTCATCAGTTATATTATAAAGCCACTAATTTATTTCGAAATTTAATACGTTTTTTTTATACCGATTTTCTAATTATGATACTGTAGTCGCAACGAAAATTTAATGAAAATTTAGTATATTGCGATGCGCATGTGAAGTACATTCTAACAGTACGAATAATTGCCAATCCATGTATAATTTAAGTTTAATTATAATCCAATCTTTAATTATAATCCATTTGTAAAATTGAGGTAGTAAGAAAAGAGGCGATATAGAGAATTTATTTCTGATACGTTAGTCGCTCGTTTACATAGAAGAAAAAAAGCATTCCGTAAACGTCAAAAAATGTGTATTTTCGAAACAATTGTTGGCTAAACGTACACAACTTATTATATAGTCGTTATATGCTCGCTCTTTATATCAACGTACAGTGGCGCGTTAAAGCAAGCACTGGCACTTTGTATAGATATAAATCAGTTTATTAAATTTAGAAATAATAATCATTCTATGTTATATACCGATGTAATCTCGGTCGCAATTTTTATGGCTCTCGTATATATATATATATATATACGCGCTCGAATATTTTAACGTTAATTTTCATTCAGAGTCACGATTATACTAATTTATATTGTATTTATATTGTATATTATCGACGTCGCAGCATAAAACGCGCAATTCCGTTTCTCTACAATATTACAACTGTATTGAGAATAATTCAAATAATAACGATCTTTGCTTGCAAAGAATTCATGAAGCCGATTTATCGAGTTGGTTCCCATTCGTTCTATCGGTGGATATGCCTGGACACCGAAAGTAAAGAGATTCGAAATGCAATTATTCGTCATTTAACCAAAACTGTCGAGTGATTTAAGAAAACAAGAAAATTCCAGATGACCTTTCGGAAATGATCATGCAGATTTTTCAGATGATCATTCAGATAAGCTTTCAGAAATTCGAAGGGGCTATCTGAAGAAACCACCAAAGGGAGGATGAGTATTAAAAAAATGACTGACAGTATATTTTTACTGGTACAACGAAAACATATAGTGGTTCCTATATACATATACATACATATATATATATATATATATATATACATACATACATATATACATACATATATATATATATATATATATATATATATATATATATGTGCCAAAAATTGGCACGGTTATTCAGAAAGCCCCTCAAAGAATTTTTTTGAAACAACATTGACGCTCGAACTGTTTTTTTCCTCGACCGTGTGTATGGTTTTTGAAATATTCCGGCGCACGTATAACTTACAATTAGATAGCCTGTATATATATTTAAATATAAATACCCATATTCATGGTTTGCAGCGATCAACTGCAGAATGGTTAATCTCAGTATACACACGCATATATATATATATATATATATATATATATATATATATATATATATATATATATAGATCTCACCGAGAGACATTGTTTAATACCTTTCGAACTTTCATCAGCTGCCTCGCCTACGTATACAATGAATATAGATTTTGCGTTCCTTTCCTGGAGGAATACATATATACATATCTATACTTACTTTTTTTTCTTTTACCAGGGTTCTATATATATATATATATATATATATATATATATATATATATATATATATATAATATTCCTTGCATATAATATATATAGATTTAGATGTGTCTATAATGTATACATATAACCAGTATGTAGGAATGAAAAAAGTTCTTCTCCTTTCACTTTCCGAGAGATGACAAATTAAAAGTCTCGAATGAGAACTTTTAGACGCGCTGTTAAATGGCACGCGGCGGCGGTGGCGTCCAGGTGTGTATATTAAAAAGAGCGTTTCCAGCACCGCAAAATGCGGCGCGGTCTCACGAAGGATAGATATTATACATGGATAAGAAAACCTAACACACGCGCGCGCGCGCACACACACACACACACATGCACAGCCACTCTTAATCTATAAATAACGTTGTACTGCAACTAAATTATAATTATATAAAATGTCTGGTTCGCTGATTATTTTTCGTCTTATTTTTCGAAGTGGATCATCATCATCCCCTCTCCCGTTCCCGGCAACGTTTTTCTGACCTCGAGCACATATAAAATTAGACATAATTGACATTCGCGAATCTTGACATTTTTCCGTATACTTGTGCGTACATATACATAGATATATGTAAACGCAATTTATATATATATATACATTTCTTACCCTTGCCGCGCGCGGTCACCGACGATCCGGTCGTTCAACTTCTGCCCGTAACGGGAACGTGAACTGCATCTCTATTAATTGGCGGGGCGCGTCGCGTCATCTTTGTTTCAAATGCGTTTTCGCGGCCGCGTATATTCAAATGTTCCGTAATCGAGACGGGAGGGGTGGCACATAGGGACGTTTCAAGATTCAACGCGCGATGCATCCGCTTAGGATTCGGGGAGAAATTCTTGAATATCAGCGCTGCGCGCTTGCGTCGAACTATATACTCGTATACACGTGTCACTGCGGTCATAATGGTATGACAATATGCTCCAAGAATTAGGATATAAATATTTCATGATATTTCGACGAATCTGCGCAACTTGGCAGTTTTGTAATAAAATTGTAAGTTACGCTGATAGAAAATACGAGAACAATTCAATATCAATTATGTCGTGGATGCGTCATTACTCTTGATCAAGATTCCTATATATTAACGAAACAATGTACCGGTACATCTGTTTATGACAATTATAAGCATCCAGTAAAAAGATCAGTTACAGAGCACAATTAAAAGCGATTTATAAGCGATTGGTAATGGATAAAAAGATGCTTGACCAATTTTTTTACCACGAGCGCGTCCTTTCAGCTTTTAAACAATAGCTGGACATTAAAATATTCTTATTATTATCAGTCGTTTACAACGGTATTGAGCTGGACATATTTTCGTATAGTTATTTTTAAAAGGTCGTTAGTTAGTCGATAAATGTTACATTAATCTTTTATTCGGAGATCTGACCTGCAATAGGGCATTATTTATAGATTTTTATTTAATGGTTTTTGAGCATGACAATTTATGAAAAGCTGGTTAAAAATTCATTGAAAATGTTGAAATTTCTCATAATGTATACTTATATTTGATTACAATATTATTATATTAAGTTAAATAAAATACTCTGTCAAAGGTTCCTATTGTTTATTAAAAGCCCTTCAGAAAGTTTTCAGGAAATATGTAATAGAATACGAACGAAAAACAAAAGCATTGATAGATGTGCGTGAAAATCAAAATTAAAAAGACTCACAGAAATTTGCATTAAACTTTAGATCGATCAGTTTTGTCGTCGTTTATATTTTACCAACCGAATTAGGGACATACGCTTCGCATAAATAAATCCCTTTCAGCATTATAATAAATTTTATTTTAATAAATGATGACATAGCAATCATATAGAGAATAGAAGAGAATAAAATAGAAATCCTTCTATTATAAAATAAATAAAAAACTTTTATCCGACAATAGAAAAATGTTTTGACAATCTTATATTTATTCTTAAATCGAAAGTATAATTCTTTTTTTTGCACTATTTGTATAGATTCAGTTTCATATATATATGAAACGCAAATTTAATTATTCGCCTTCAAAAAAAGAAAGTCTGTATTTATTAAAACATCAAAAAATCCGTCCTTATAGTTCGGTAACAGCTCGCGCTTCCTTTCTCGATTGACGCACGCTTTTCTGCGGCAAGCATGAGAAAGCTGTAAATAACCTATATTATGACATAAATTAAAAGCGCAAACAATCACAAATCACAACGCCTGAACACAAACTGCACCGTATAATAATAAAAATTTATTTTCGCAGGAATTTTCGCCTATCTGAATTATCTGACGCCCAAGAGCAGAAAGGAAATTTTGGAGCTGCTCGTAGGCGGGCTCAAGCGATTGGAATACAGAGGATACGATTCAGCTGGTAAGTCGATGTTAATAGCAGTGAAAGAAAAAGGAAAACACACGATTATATATGTATATTTATATATGTGTATGTATGAACTCGGGCGTGCGTTTCTTCCCGATAAGCAAATTCCTCTAGATTTTGTTTTTGCTCACAGTTTCTCCCCTGATTATCATAATATATATATATATATATATATATATATATATATATATATATATATATATATTTGCTCTCGTGCCACTTTGAGTTCTCCTCGTTTTTTCGGATTAAATTCGCGAGAGTGTAGCCAACGTCTTCTCGTACACATGCGCTACGCGCTCGCCGACCGACGTTTAGAAAGAGAAAGTGCAACGTACTCTTTCGTACAAGCACACACACACACACACACACACATATATATATATATATACATTTGACCATTCACCTTTTGCTCCTTTTCTTCTTCTCTCTATACTTATTTTTTTTCTCTCCTTACATTCAAAATTCAGGCGTCGCCCTCGACTCCCCGGACGGGAAGGATATCGCCATCATCAAGAAACAGGGAAAAGTTAAGGCTCTCGAGGAGGAAATCTTTCTGCGTAAGTCAATAGTCGATAAGAGTCTCGCTTTAGCTTATCGGCCTGCATGTGCATTGTTCGCTTAAATATATTACGTATCTACATATATATATATATATATATATATATATATATATATATATAAATATTTGAAGAAACACTTTTGTAACAATGCGCGGACTATTATATGCACATATTTTTTCTCCATTTTTCATTTCAATGCGCTTAAAATCATTTTTAAGCTGATCGAGAATGGAAAAAAAGGATTTTTTTTTTTAAAAGAAAAATCATTTGTTATTGGCATTGCAACTAATTTACTTTTTATCCCTGACATTTATCCGTTCGGATTAGATGATGCGTATTATTAAAATTTTATTTCAACGTTTTTATATTAAATACGTACACCTTTTTGAATTTCTATTTTACTTAATTTTTTGAGAAAAGAGCATTAGTCACTCGTATAAATTTAAATCAAAGATAAATAATATATATTGTAAAAGGTGAAATTTGTATTTAATTAGTAAATTTTAGCAATTTTGTGATGTAGTTTTAGTTCTGCTATTATATTTTATTGCGGATATATAAGTTTTAATTAATATATATACAACGGAAATATTGACCAGAATCGTAATGAAAGTTAAGTTGATAAAACGGTAACGATAATTCGTTTAATGTTTATTACAGATATTTATTATTGGTAATGGTTTTACTTAACTGACTAAATGACATCATTAATAATGTAATGTAATAATTGCATATATTACATATATCCAATAAAATTTACTTGAAATACTTATAATCATTACAAGACGTTTATTACATACTTGAAAACGATCTAGTTATACATATATATAACAAAGCTGCATGCAGAGAAAGCAATAGATTTACCCTATATATTTTGACCAGCTTCTAATGAATGTCTATCATAAACTAGGACACATTGATTGTTGAATATGCAAGCTGTTCGAGAATTAAAAAAACTTCTTAAACTAGCGGATCTAAGATTTTTTTCTTGTCAATCCAAGGGTGAACCTATTTTTTACCTTAACTATAAATTTAAAGATCATTTCAAAGTCAACTTATTGACTGCACTTACATATGAATCCTTATCTTAGATTTAACATTCCGATTTTCACATTCTGAATAATTGGGGTCAAAGTAACTCTCCTATCTAGTCTCATTCGAATAACTATTAAAATTAACAAATGAACACCAGGGAATAATCGGAGAGTGACTTTAATCTCAAAAATAATTGTGTCTGAAGTTAAAAGTGTATATTTCTTTCCTTCTTTTCCTGGGGATTCCTATGTACAAAGATGAAGTTTTTGACTTTGAAATTATCTTTTAGGTCAGATTGAAGGTAGAAATTGGATGTACTATTGGATAGCTAAAGGGAGCAACAGAGAATCCCTAGATCAAACAGTTTTCCTATGTCATAAAAAATCTGTTTATTAAAAATAATAACTTTTTTTCACCAAATCTCAATAATTAGAACAAAAACGAGAATGTTATATTCAATTTAAACTGGTCAAAATACATTAAAATATCATTGCCCGATCTACGCTACAGACGACCTTTTTTCTAACCCGTATGATATCCAATATTTGATACATTAATTGAAATTTTGTTTTATATTAAAACTATATGGTTCCTTCATTTTCGGTTAAATAAGGCATTAAAAATATAAAAGGTGTATGAAAAGAACGTAACATATAATAATAAAATTATTAAATCTTGAGCGTATCTTATATTCTCTCCAATAAAATCATCGATGGCGTTCAAAAACTTTCTCCTTCGATCGGCAAACTTGTAAATAAGTAGCATATATATGTGTATATATATATAGCAAATCGAAAAAACAGGTATACGCTGAAACTATATATAAATGTATATTGCGGCTTGCACAGATTCGAAAATTGACTTCGAATCGAGGATCGATAGCCACGTGGGCATCGCGCACACCCGATGGGCGACCCACGGTGTGCCCTCGGAGGTCAATTCGCATCCCCAGCGCTCCGACGTCGAGCATTCCTTCGTCGTGGTTCACAATGGTGAGACTTTGCCTCTCTTACATTGATATATAGACATATATCGCACTTAAAATATTCCACGATATTATTACGAAAATTCGAAGAAATAATGAAACCGATGCATTTTTTTCGTTGCTGTTTTTTTTTTTTTTTTTTTTTTTTTTTTTTGTTATTTTTCATTCTCCCGTTACGCCGAAACGATCTTCATCCGTCCAGGTATCATTACGAATTACAAAGACATCAAGATCCTGCTGCAGCACCGCGGTTACGCGTTCGAAAGTGAAACCGACACGGAAATCATAGCCAAGCTCATCCATCATTTGTGGGTACAGCATCCGACTTACTCGTTCCGCGAGCTGGTGGAGCAGGTTGTCCAGCAGCTTGTGAGTATAAACATATTTCTTCACGGGCGTATAGTTCGGAGGTATATATATATTAGGCTTTTTTTTTCTTTTTTTTTTTTTAATAATTATTTTTCATATACTCATCGTTTCGACTACGAAGATGCAAATATAAATTTCGTCATGATGCAGATATACCGCATTGTATTTATCTGACGTTGATAATACGTTTAGTTCGAATACTTACATGTCGAACGAAGAGCAAGCAAGTATTTTCCTTCCAAATTCGTAATTCGAGTATTTTCGGGTCCGCTAGAATATGAATCTGCTAATAGAATTTGAATTATTGTCAAAAACAAAATGGAAAATTTTATACAGCTCATAAGACAACGCAGACCCTGTTCGCACGGAATCGTATTCGGCAGACCCGACAACGCCCGAGATTACTGTTTTTACAACATAAATAGATTAAAGAAATTTTTTTGAATACTCTACTTTCAATTCGAAACTTTGGATTAAAAATGAAAAAAAAATTTTAATTCTAGTAATAGTTTTGTATACAACCCGCAAAGCCTCCGAGTAATATTTTTTTTGTATAAACGTAGATAAGAAGCTGCTTGAAAGGGTTAAAATATAATTAGTCGGCATAATTTTATGCATAATACAATACTGAGTGATATTCATCTCCTGAAACCGAATCTGACTTTTGATAACATAGACGATAGCATTGATGAATTAAAGTATACCAAAATCCTAAGAGCAGCAAGTGCATTTACGTTCTTGGTCTACTTGCAAAGTTTTATAGTATTATTATCGTAGTTACAAACAGAAGATAATCGTAATATTTTAGAGGAGTTGTTTATAAGTTAAATTTTCATTTATGAATATCTAAAATATATGATTTCTTTTTTAAGAATCGTGAATTAATCTTCATCATAATTATACGCGTGAATATACATAGTAAATGTAGGCAATGAGTTGTCTTAATAATGATGTCTTGTAATCTAAATATATTCAAAATTATATGTAAATGGATGCAGATATTATAGCTTTCTATATATTTATCCAACGTATTTATTATATAAATTTATACTTATTTATTCGTATATTATCAAAAATTTATTACAAATAGTCGACAGATGAGAATAATTTATATATGTATGTATGTATGTATGTATATATATATATATATATATATATATATATATATATATATATCCATATATAATTAAAATGCTAAAATAATTTAGGCTTACAACTCTAATTTTTAACGAAAAGAATCTAACCGAGATTTAGAATGGAGATAATTCCAACTGACAATGTTAATCAGAATTATGCCATTTAAAATGCACAGTTGGACTCTTGTCCATTCAAAAACTTAATTATGCTCTTTTACGACAAAAATTTCAATTTGGATCATTTTATTAAAAATATGTGTTCGAATCTTTTTCGTCGAAGATTAGAGTTGGAATCGTCTTCATTAAAAAATCTCAATTGAACATGATGATACTTTCAGGTTTATTATTATTATTATTATTATTATTATTATTATTATTATTATTTTCTTTTAATGTAATACATTAGTACATTTGGAAAGAAAAAGGCGTACACCAGTTATATACGGATAAAAATTATTTAGCAGAATTTTTTTTTCACAAATTTCAGTCTTTTATATAAAGAATTATCACATTAATTATGATTTAAGGCACGAGGAATCGAAAGTAAGACTTGCGTACTATTATATATCCGTATTATTAATCAAATTATATTTGCATCTGAATTACTCTTCATTACTATATAATATTCACGTACATGTATGCATATATATGTATCACTTAGGAAGGCGCGTTCGCCCTTTGCTTCAAGAGCAAGCATTTCCCGGAGGAATGCGTGGCGACCAGGCGCGGTTCGCCGCTCCTCGTCGGCTTGAAGACCAAGACGAGACTGGCCACGGACCACGTGCCCATTCTCTACGGCAAAGGTGAGAGATTCGATCGTTGTGCTCTTTCGTTTTCTTTTCATTTTTACACCTGAAAAAGGACTTTCATTATATTCATATACGTCTGACATTTCTTAAGTGAAAGGAGATGCATGCAGTATAGTTTCAATATAATAGGACGTAAGAAATATATGAGGAATGATTTATATGAATTCATATATATACACATAGCTATGTAGCCCGCATTAATAGTTAAGATATTTGAATTTACATCGAGGTCGGGGTGTAGTCACAAGTTCATAATTATGAAATGATTTATCGATCAGTTTAATGATTAATCATAAAAAATGATCATTTTAAGATATAAGTCATTATAAATTATTAAATTAACAAGTTGACGCAAATAGCGTCTATAGACGTCCTCTTTGAGTACTCTCGGATGCAAATTACGTCTATAGACCTCTTATAATTTTTGTATTCTAAGGAACAATTTTCAAGTATACCATATTATTAAGTTGATTTTTTTTTTCGATATTTCTGTGACTTTCTTTTAGCAAGAAGCAATGAAATATTTTTCATTGACCGTCACAGTTATCTATTTTATGTTAATTATTGTTAAATTCAACTGACGTAAAAAAGTAACGTATTTTATTGCGTCAACGTGTTAAAATAGTGATTGTGAAATTTGATAATGAGATAATTGAATAAATAATTTAGATATAGCTTCTCAAAAATAAATTTGATGATGGTCATAGTTTATTGTAAAATATCAATTACAATGAAAATTATTCATTTCTATATCGCATTCTTCTTTTATCTAGCTACAAATTTTAAGTACATAAATTTTAAGGGGCTGTCAAAGTGAATTGTTACCGTTTGAGCAAAACATTCTCTATTTATTTTAAATAATATTATTTTTCAACATCACAATTTTAAAAATCGTAGTTATTGAGAACGTTTTGAAAATTTTATTTATAAGTTTTTTCGTTATTAATTTCTTAAAATGACGAAATTTCTTCTCATTTCGAGATTGTTTTATCAATTTTTTTTGCAGCAATTTACAATATACGTAGAGAAAGCGTAAATTGAACTAAAATATGCATTTTAATGTTTATCGAACGATGGTATTTAAAATAGTATGTAGTTTAAGTAGTTTTTGCTCGATCGATAAATTATCGATAAATCGATCATTAACCTCGACAGCTCCTTGATATTTGAATCTGTTTTTTTCACCACAGTGCCATGCTTACTGTATAATACGAGTTAAATGTATTTCTATTAGAACATAGATTTTTCAACAATATGCAACTGACGTACTGCAATATCGATTTAGAAAATAACAGAATTAGATTTTCTTTTAATCCGCAGCGACTTTTGCGACTTTTGAGAAGCTATATCTTATGCTTGGGATGTAGGTTTTCAACTGTATCAAAGCAAATTTTTCATGTGACAGTAAACTAATTTACTAACAAAAGAAGTCTTGATAATACACTCGATAAGGCTGTATGTCCAAGTCTAATGTGTTGTAAAATAAAACAAAAAAATAACAAAAATAGCATGATACATTGACTTGCTCTATAAAAACTGATTAACAATGTGTGAGGGTTTTATTTACTAAATTTTTTAACAAAATGCACGAAGTACTAAAATCCCATACCCATATCACGACAAGTACTTATCAACGTATTTGTACAACGGTAGCACGCATCGACGCAATTTGAGCTGCTCCTTTTGGCAATTTCACGCATTAGGTACAAAATTAAGCGAGTTTTATATAACATATTTCGTTCTAATTTTTTGCATTATTACGTTTCCCGTACTTTATTTAATTTGTGGCTTACATATCCAATTATATACGTGCATATCCATATGTATATTGGAAATTTTTAATTCGGTGCTTCTGCACGTGTTTCACGATCCTTAGTTTTGGGAAAGATACAATCGTAAAATTCACGGCTGGCCGTTGCGAATTATTTCAAGACTTTATTGTTGCTTCGCGGTCGAAATTGGCCAACTTTCACGATAAATTTTACGAAGAAAAGTTCGATAAATTTTGAGGAAAACGCATACGGGCGCGTAAAATTATCTAAACAGCGCAACGTCCCGCCGATCATGTTGAATTTTACGATAATTTTCATCTCGAAAACCCGTTGTTGTCGGTGTATAATTATTGCCGCATTAATCGTATAACAATTAGCAAAAGTTTAGTTTGTAGATATTGCAAGAATTCGCAACTGTAGATAATTATAAGATGTGTCCGTTGAAATGTAAAAAAAAAACCAAAACAACAACACGCTGCGCTTATTTGTAGTTACTGCATTCATTATTAAACAAAAAAAAAAAAAAAAAAAACAATACGTTTTAATTAAAACAGTATCAGTTCGTTGATGTGGATACTATACTATGAATGTTTCTTTTGCATGAAACTTCCAACTTCCGGTCTGTTCCTCTCAACTTTTCGCCCTGAACAGATGACCTTCCACGTACTGCGAAAGGTATACGATACACAGACACTATTAATAACTTTACCTTGGTATTTAAGCATTATGGAACTGTAAAAACCGGTCCTTTACAGTGCGGTCGTCGCCGCCGTCGACGCTGCCGCCGCGGTGCGCGCGAAAAAAAAGTGGAGAACGAGCAACTTGTATATACGGACCCGCTCGTCCTTACAAGACTTACATAAATTTCCATACTTTTTTTTTTTTGTCGTTGCCGTTGTTGATGCTGCTGCTGCCGTTGCTGCGGCTGTAGAATTGTAATTTTGCTCGAACCGCTATATATTATGCTGTCTGCTCCATTTTTATTTGTCTCGAGCAATTTCCGATACTTTCGCTGGGAATGAAAAAATTGGCAGAATCGTAAATAATAATGCTCATCCGAGCATAGTGGAAAATTTATTTGAGCCAGCGGGATATTTATATAGGATTGCACTCATTGTTCTACAGTAATTTTCTTTTTCCACGTGATTACGTACGGACGTAATGTTAAATATCCGAAATTCGAACAGAATTTGATAGGGGTTTAGCTTAATTATGAGTAAATGATGTATAAATTAAGCTCTTACCTATGAAATAATCGGTACGCTTCATAAAAATTATTTAAATAACGGTTTTTTATGATAAAACAATTAAAATTCATTTTGAGGTAAATTAAAATATGAAAATTCTTTTAGGACCTAAGGGATTGTCGCAGTCAGTTATAATCGGTCGAGCAAAAAGTACTCTTATTTAAGCAACATTTTATCGTAAACATGGAATTACTGCAGATTTTAGTCAATAATTTAACGATATTTAAAGCAATCGTGATGATTTCCAATTTTAAACTTTTAAGACTTAACACTTTTTTTCTTCTTTTTTTTTATGTTTCGATTTGAAAATTTTTCCGAAAAATGAAATCGTTGCTCGTTGTCTGCTTTCTTCGATGTTATGTGCTTGTATATATTTCTCTGGCATTGATAATTACTTTTATAAGAATGTTATTGCTCTCTATCTTTTTCTTTCTCTCCTTAAAATCTTCATTTTGAAAAAAAAAAAAATAATTACAAAAATAACTTGAACTAAAATTATTTAACATGAATTACTATACGTACTAAAAGTTCTTGCGACAAATGTAAGTATAAGCAATTTTTTTAGCTCTTATTAAAACAAAAAAATATATATATATATGTTTATTTATAGCTGCCTCTTATGCTCGATTATATACATTTTTATATTTTTATTTTTACTTAGGAGCTTATGGCTTTGAATTATGAGTACATCATGCGTATTATATATCATTTATACTTTTTTTTTTGTTTATCTACTATAGCTGTATTAGTTTCAGTTTAAGCATGGTTATTGTTAAACTAATTGTTTTTGTGTTTCTCGTCTTCCCTACTTCTGCTCCCTGAAAACTGCAGAAACCGAACCAACGAACAAAGGTATCTTCATTTTATTTTTAAGATTGCACGTGCATGCCGATGTTTATGAAAAAACCTCGAGAGATAAAAAACAATATTTGGTTATCTACATTGATGCTTCAGGTTATACCTCTATCCTGATTTAACACGGTGTACAGAATTGCGTTATTACTAAGAAGTCTAATTTGTTTTTCCTTTCAGCATCCATTATTTTAATGAATCTTAATTGTTTTTTTGAAATATATTTGAATACAACAAATTAAAACTTACGTAAACATAGAAGGTGCAAAGGTGATTTACATATAGCCAATAAGTAATCCCTATTATAATAAGATAATTTATATCGATTGATTAATTTCAAGATCCCTTACTCCCGTAAATTATTATAATATTATAATTTTATCTCCAATTCCCACCTTCTTAATCAAATTTAACATTTTCAGGGTGACGGTTTAATTTTCTTCTTTCAGAATAATTAACGATGATCAATACTGTAATGATATAATATGGTGACATGGTGTATATATAGTATACGCGATATATTACAATCATGATGTTTGCCGTGTACATATAATACGTATTTACATGTATATGTGAACGAATAATTAAAAAGTATTAAAGCTATAAATTATATAATGTACACAGCAAATTTCTTTATACTGCCGAAGTATCATAAATGTACATATCTGCGATGATTCTATGTGAAATCGAAAAAAAAATAATATTCTTTGGCCCTGTATCGAAAAATTATTGTAAAATGTTCTGCACCGTGCAATGGAACCTGTTCATTTATTTTTCTTCAGATTTTCACAATCAATTTTCATTCTTTATAGAGGATCAATTTGAATATTGTGACATTCTTTTGCTTATTTTCATTAATATCGATGACCCCCAAACAAGTTTTTGTCACTACAGATGTAAATCCGCATTTTTATATAAAATTTTGCACAGCTTTATAAGCCACTTAAATCATAATATTGTTTAAAATGAGAGTTCGATCTTGAAAACATTCGTAAGGATACCTTTTTGTATACCGTGAAAATATCCGCAAAATTTTAGGAGTCTGAAATTGTATCAAGGCTTGGAGGATCAATTCCGAAGCCAGATTTCGATTCAGCGTACTCAACACCATTGGCCCATTATAGTCACGCTTCTGTAAAACTTAAGCTTATTGAATTGTGTATTAAAAAATCATGGCATGTTAACAATTTTTAAAAAACGATGATGTCCTTTTACCTTTGGTTTTTAGCTGCTGATAATATTGCCGACTCAATCTGAAAGTTTAGGGATGCTTTTAGAGTATGAAAAGGGTCTCCGTGAATTTTTTGATAATGAAAGTATTTTTATTAAAGATCCGAGATAGCTTTATGTATAATATATATATATATATATATATATATATATATATATATATATATATATATATACCCCTGCCTATAGCAAAAAAAACTTCTCTGGAGAGTTAATGCATTTATGAAAATAGTCTAAACATCAATAAAAAAATGCCGTTTTCAACAATCTTGATTCTCTCTCTAACTGAATGCAAATTGATCGAAAAAAAATCGGGAAAATGAATAGGACGATCCCGTGCCAGTCTGTAGAACATTTCCCAATAGTCCTTTTTATATAGGGTTAAAAAAATTCTCTTTCGACTTCAGAGACATTTACGCATCTATACAAGTAGAATAGCGGGCTGAGAAGCTCCGCGGACGTAATATTATATCGTTATATCGACATTAAAGATCGACGTCATTTTCACAGATCATCGGGTGCACCGTATGAGCGCCGATTATCCAATAATTCCCCGGAGCGAAAGCACCTCCAAGTTCACGCCGCTGGAGAACAAGGAAGTCGAGTACTTTTTCGCCTCGGATGCCAGTGCCGTCATTGAGCATACCAATCGCGTTATTTTCCTTGAGGTAAGAATAATAATAACAACAACAACAACAATAATAATAGTAATAATAATAATAATATTACGCACAAGTAAAAAATATTGTAACTTCAAATAAATATTTATAAGAATCAACTTAAATGAATTATTTCAATTAAAAAAAATATTTGTTTACATAAACTAAACTATTCTTGATTCAAATAAAGTGTTCTTGAATCGAATAAATGATTTCTTAATTAAAAAAAGAAGTCATATTTAGAAAGATTCAAATAAATATGTATTTTAATTTACCGAAAATAATATTTTCAACGCGATGATGGTGATGATGCTCTAATACACGAGAACCGCGCGCGGCTCGTATCAAGGCATATAATACGAAAACTGGAAAATATGTCTTACTATATATCTATAATCCTGGAGTATGTGGTTTACGGGATTATTGTTCGAAAGGTTATTCCATAAACTGATTAGCAATTATAATTCCGTCTGATTTGTCGATCTTTTTTGCCGATACCAGTTAGAATTCTATGAATTATATATAGACATTTGTAATTTATGCTAAATTGTAAAGTCTTTAAAGTCAACCCGCATGATATTTTAAATCCTCCTAAACATAGCATTATGTATATATATATATATATATATATATATATATATATATATTTAAAATATATCCTCAATACATCCGCGTACATAATATTAGTATACGTACGTACTTCTCTAGGATGATGATGTAGCCGCGGTCAAGGACGGCGCGCTCAGCATTCATCGGCTTCGGCGCTGCGTGGACGACGCCCACGCAAGGGAGATCCATACCCTCAAAATGGAAATCCAGCAAATTATGAAGGGCAATTACGAGTACTTCATGCAGAAGGAAATTTTCGAGCAGCCCGAATCGGTTGTCAACACGATGAGGGGACGTTTGAACTTCCGGGATAATTCGGTTACACTCGGTGGCATCAAGGTATTTATGATCTTTCAATTCGCTCGACGGAGAATGAAAAATTTAATTTTAAACAAAAAGGCTTACCAAGTATATATATATATATACATTTTATTGCAATAGCATATTAAATACGACGATCAACTGTTGAATAGCCTCAATTTTGTTTATATAAATATAAGATTTACAATTGAAGTAGCATATTTTAAAATATAATGATTATAATTAAAAGTATTATATATTCTTTTTTGACGGATTATCAAAAAAAAAAAAAAAAATAAATAAATAAAAAACATTTTTCCAACGGAACAATTATAGATAAATACAGCATCTGACGTCCTCAGCCTCGGCCGCTCGCAAACTGTATCTAACAATTTTATTTATCTTTATTTATAGGATTACATTCCGGAAATAAAGAGATGCAGGCGACTCATGCTGATAGGCTGCGGCACGAGTTACCACTCGGCTGTCGCTACGAGACAGCTTCTGGAGGAGCTGACGGAGCTGCCTGTTATGGTGGAGCTGGCGTCCGATTTTCTGGACAGAAACACTCCAGTTTTCCGTGACGACGTCTGCTTCTTTATCTCGCAATCAGGTATACGCCCAGAAATTGCTTTTCCGCATTTTCATAAGCAATTAAAATAGGACATTCATACAGTCATTTGAATTACTTTGGTCATATTGGAGAAAAATTCTTATTTAGGCTTATCAGCGCAGAAAATTCGACGTAAAATAATATAAACTTAATGATGAATAACGTTTATAGGAGAAACTGCGGACACTTTGATGGCCCTGAGATACTGCAAAGGGCGAGGAGCATTGATCGTCGGTATCACCAATACAGTCGGCAGTAGCATCTGTCGCGAGTCGCATTGCGGGGTTCACATCAACGCCGGTCCGGAAATCGGTGTCGCCAGTACAAAGGCTTACACGTCGCAATTCATCTCACTCGTGATGTTTGCCCTCGTCATGAGCGAGGATCGAATTTCCCTCCGAGCGAGACGAACGGAGGTTCGATTTGTTTTTTTATCTTTCTTTCTTTCTTTCTTTTCTTTTCTTTTCTTTTCTTTTCTTCTTTTTTAGTTTTTTTTTTTTTCATAAGAATTTTCAATACCAACTCAAAGTATGAATATTTTTTCAATATCAACAGATTATCGAGGGCTTGAAAAATCTTGACAATCAAATTCGTCAAGTATTGGAGCTCGACGAAAAAGTCAAGGAATTGGCCAAGTCGTTGTTCCAGCATAAATCGCTTCTTATTATGGGCAGGGGGTACAACTTCGCCACCTGTATGGAAGGAGCACTCGTAAGTTACAATTACAATCATCAGCTTGTATAGCGATTTTTTTTCCCTCGCCAAAATTCGTAGATACTTTAGAGCGTCATACTTTTTTTTTATTACAGAAAGTTAAGGAATTGACTTACATGCACAGCGAGGGTATAATGGCCGGTGAATTGAAGCACGGGCCGTTGGCCCTCGTTGACGACTCGATGCCCGTAATAATGATCGTGATGAGGGACCCCGTGTACGTGGTACGTATATTCCACGAGGACGTACAATTTCTAAATAGTAAAGCTTCGAAATGCATATACCTATATCTTATACATTGCATAATTTATCTATATCAATGTTCGATTGAAAGTTGATGTTAATATCGTAACTGTCGACGCTTCGATACGTCAAAGAACTGTTTAGAATGTAATGAATTTTCTCTACAAAACTTGATTTGTTTTAGAAAAATAAGCGTGAGGTCTGCAACGTAAAATCTATATATATATATATATATATATATATATATATATATATATATAATTAAATATTTCTAATTCCATAAAATCTTCTAAGTATTTTAATTTTGGATAGGCATTAATGGAAGCGAGCAAATTACTGTATCATTTAATTAAGAAGTTATTCTTAATGTACACACGACTTTCTTCTATCAACTTTTTCAAGAATAATTCGGTACTTATTTTTTATTAGTGAAAGCCGGGAGAGATCTTTCGTCGGAATAGTTTCTTAATAGAATCGTTAAAACTATTCTCATAGCTATTTCTAGATGATTTGAAATCCAAACGGAAATCTTGTTACCTGTAAGTAAAAGTTCGTACATCTTTTGAATATATCTGATATATGAACAATCTGACTCTATCTTTCATTATAATAAGGTAGATAGGTTTAGACGATGAGAATATAGTATACATTTATTTTTGGAAATTTTTATATATGTATGTATTAAGTATAGGTATATATGTAGAAGCTATGTGGGGAGTTTGGGCCCAGGAAAATATTATATATAAAATTTATATATGTTCTACAATTTCGTTTCTTTAGAAATGCATGAACGCTCTGCAACAAGTCACGGCTCGAGATGGTAGACCTATTGTAATTTGCGAGGAGGGCGACGAGGAGACCAAGTCATTCGCCGCCAAGGTTTTGGAAATTCCGAAAACGGTGGACTGCCTCCAGGGCATATTGACCGTCATTCCGATGCAGCTGCTCTCCTTCCACATCGCGGTGCTGCGCGGATGTAACGTCGACTGCCCGAGAAATTTGGCTAAATCCGTCACGGTAGAATAAGGGCGCATTAATCAATAACTGCATATATTATAAATATATTGTTATTCGAAAGATGATGCTACGTGGGTCCCTTGTTAGATAAAGCGACCAATCAAAGATGTGAATCGGCTGTGGAAGCGACGTCGCTGCTCAAACATTCGCTATATTAATATATATAGAGTAGCGAGAATTTTAATGAAAAGGAAACGTTATCGAGAGACGATTTGCGCGCACGATCGGTACAATAATGCAGATGAGAAGCTGGTAATACTTCGGCAAAATATATAATGTTTTTAAATATTTTTTAAATAATGCGCAAGAGTATATTATAATCAGGTTGTAAAAACCGCTCAATTATCGCTTTAACCCTTCAATATACTATGCATTTTTATTCATTCCATTGTTTTTATACAAATGTGAGAATGGCAATTTTATATATAGATTAGTATTACGTCTAGAGTACAATAAGTCATTTTATATATGGAATAATCGTTTTAGATATAAATAACAGTACGTTTTTTTTATAAAAGATAAACATTTTTAACAAGATTAACTACGACTTTCATGGAAAATTATTGAATTCTAAGGAGAAGGTGAAATAATTTTTATATTGCACAGAAAAAACATATAAGTGTATATATTATATATTATAATTGTTAATTTGGATACCATTGATTATTATTATTACTGTACGAAAATGCTACTTGAACGGAATTGAATTATCTTTTATTGATTTATGAAAACTTGTACAGAATTTATGTTTGCTTTAAAATATGTTAAAACAATTATTTATTGTATTTGAATTGAAATATTTACCACCGTAGTTTCAAACTGACATACATATATAAAGAAGAGAGACGGTTTAGATACCGAGGTTTTAGTATTAAAAGCCAATCATTGACACTACGAGTATATAATATACAAGACATACTGCAAATGGACTTTTTAATGAAAGCCTCTATTCTGTAGATAAATGTCCGTTTAAATGACAATAATAAGTTTTTAAGTATAAAATTTTCCTTATTTTTTATTTAATTTTACTTTTCATTATATAATTGAAATAAATTAACTGAGAGATTTTTGATCTTAAAAAAATCGTTTATTATTTATTTTTATCCAAAAAAGCTACAATTATTAAGCAGAGTATTAATTTTACAAAACATATGCAACGGGCAACTTGTCAATGCGATCGCACGATCTTGTTAAGAGAATGGCTCGGCAAATGAATGAACAATCATCAAGTAAACCAAACATCAATTATCTAAAAATTTGTACCCATCAGTTTGTTGTAAACTGAAATGTTTCTCATTGTATAATGGAACACGATGGATAAAAGACTATATTTACCAAGTAATTGCTCTTTCTAGAATTTTATGTTTTGACGCTATAGTATCTCTTTTTTTATAACGCAAATATGATCCTCTGTTTGTTCATATTTAAATAAAAAGTGTTAGCTAAAAAAGCTAAAAAAGCTGGTAATTTAAAGTATAAGATCAATGAAATATTTCGTTACTTGAATTAAAATTCTTACTTATGTAACATAATGATTTATATTTATTTTATATTTATTTTTATTTCTTTCATTAAAAGTGAAATTTAAATAATTTTTTTTCTTCTAAATAAAATATATATGTCATTTTAAATCTTTTATGTTCATTCTAATAATGCCTATAGAGTTCGACATTTGAAACGGAGTCTGAATTATTTCTCAGGTATGTAAGTGTAGCTATATATTAGTTATTGCAAGTTGTATATATATATATATATATATATATATATATATATATATATATATATATATCTTATATTAGGTAAATTCACAAGTGGTAAAGATGCGAGAATTGTCAGACGCGCGTGCACCCCTTTTTCCGTGCGCGCGGACAAAAACACAGATGAACGTGTTAAGCGATCATCGGAGACTTCTTCCTATCTCGCTCGCGACTCATGTGCCGGCTCTTTATAATTGTTATTTTCCATCAGCGCGCGCCGACGCGTAGCGCGTACGCTGAACAATAAAATTCCTGAATATAAGTAACTATTTTCTTTAATGTAGAACCGTGGAGAAATAATTTACTATACAAGGAACCAAGAACATTGTTAATCGATGCAAGGAAAAGTGAATTTGACACGATGTGAATGTTAATTTCGATCCTCTAAATATTTTCTCAATTGTGGAAAATTATTTTACACCACTCTAACCTCGAAATAGCCACCTGAGCGTGATTTTACGGCTGTAGAATAACTCAAATACTATTCGGCTTTACTGCGTGAAAGTTGATTTTTTTAGCTACCGCGATTGTCCTGCCTCGTTCCATTCGGGAATAAACTACAGTCTCGAGAGTTAAATGATATACTGCTGGGAAAATATACTTACTTGATTAGTATTTAAGGAAATAGTTGCTTGAATTTAGAATTGTCATTGGACAATTTTTTGATTTACCATTGGTATCTTATTTTTCCATTAATTAATCATATTGATTAAGCAGCTGTTCTTTTTTATTTCGCCGTTCTAAATTATCAACTTGAAATTAACCGTTTTGTAATAGTTTTCTTTCTAAATTATGTTTTTATATGAGAATGCAATGCAATCAAAAGTTGAATGAAAATATTTTAATAATTCAAGAAGGATATTTCGTCAAAAACAGTAATTGTTCAGAGAACATTTTCATAAATTGGAAGGACTCTTTAATTTTGGTACAACTGCCCTGTTTAACTTATTTTAAATTATTGCAAATGTTTATTAATCGTGATCTATATTTTCGGATCGAATATAAAAAAATATAAACAAATATTTTTTGAAGATTTATGATCGCCTCATAATTGTCCGCAGGGTGCGTGCGACAATCTCTTTATTTACAGCTCAAAAACTTGAATAATATGAAATACTGTATATACCTATCGTATTTATTAGTAGATCATGGATCGCCTTTATTAATAGATCGATTTTATTTTCTAGCGTATTTATAAATTCATACATGCTGCAAATAAGATAAAAAATTTTTGCATTTAAAATTGTAGTATATCGACCGCGTGGATATTTCAATGATTTTTAGTATTTTTTTCAGTATTATATTTTTAAACTTTGAGATAAGCATCGTAGTGTTTTTTGATTTACAAGTAAATTTATGTATTTTCAGATCCAAATTTGTCGTCTTTGTAATAAATAATATTTATCTGGGTGAACAGTAATATGTAGAATAATTAGAAAAAAGAAATGCATTTTGAAATGTAGTTTATAAGACAATCGATTTGGTGACTCCAATTTTGTTCCCCAATTTCTTTGGTTTCTACAGTGAAATATTCCGTTCAAAAGATGAAGATATTGCACTCTGTCGTGAAATTTCCAAGGCAGGAAAACTATATTCGTGTTTAAAGCTAAAAATGGAAAAACTTCTTAACGAATATATTTTACTTTCTTCAATTTTTTCCTCAGAGAAAATTAAACGGAATACTCAGGAACGACTGGAAGATGAAATGGGTTATACGATTAAAATGCCATTCATATGCTATACAGAATTATTACCGTTTTCGATTTATATCCTGGCAAATCGACGGATGGATCTGAGCTGTACTAAATTGATGAAAGTCATTTATAAGAATTTTTTAAATATTTTACTTCATGAAGCTTTTCAGTTATTATTATCTTTTAACAAGCTTGCTATGAAAGTGAGCTTTATTGGGAGAAACTCGCATTCGTTAGCAATCGTCCAATATGTTCTTTTTTTCGAAAAAAAGAACAAGCAGTGCCGATCGGTTCTTTCATGATACAATTAGTTGTGGACAATTTAGGAAGTATTGCCAACTTTGTTCTGTTGCAGATTTGTAGCTCAGGAAGAAAATATCCGATATTATCACGATCTACGCTTACGTTTTTTAAAAAAGTATTTTATTTCATTAAAAAATACACTATGTAAGTAAGTTTTCTTCGTTCTTTTCAAAAAAAAAAAATATCATCTGCTATACTTCATCAATGTTTTTCGATTTCTAAATTTTCAATCTTTCGTTTATTGTGATTTTTGTAGTCTAATCATACTAAAAATCGTCGAAAATTAGCGAAGAACGTATTTATTCTCGATAGAAACACTAAAAAACAGATATTTTACATAAATTTTACTAGTCATACTGCTTACTCGTATGTTTAACCAACAAATAGCCTCAAATGACGAAATCATTACCGTTTACCTTTGGCACGAACGCGAGTGCAGAGGAAGGCTCGCATAGCTATTCTAACCGCAACACAGTGCAAGTTATAACAATTCAATAAGTAAATTTGCATAACGAAAATAATTGTTTATGGATAAACAATAATACGAAAAATAAATATGTATGTAATGCAAAAAAAAAACTTAAAGTATAAATGATCTCGCGATCTGTTGAGGTATGTATTGGTCAGTCGGAGAATAACGGAGTTCAATATTGACCAATTGCGTTTTAGAAAATTACGAATACAAATAAAATATTTTGCTCGTAAATATCAATTTCTTTTATAATTACTGTGTGAATAATAGATTGATACAAGAAATTTTTAACTATTTGACTTCTTGGATCTGTAGTTAAGGAAAAAGTTTTGCTTACCTAATTAATAATGTTCACTCGCCAGCTTGCAACTCGCATGATGACTTTACCTTGCAAAGCTAAAATTCATCTAGAGTGAATAATTCATTCGCAGGCCGCTTTATTTCGCTTTATTTCTCTTAATTTTATGTTAAAAGCCTACTTGAAATAAATAAATAGAAGAGGCGCGAGCAGAACGGCAAAGAATAAAACAACATCCAATAAGCAGTCCTTTTTTTTATAGAAAAAAAAATCAACAGTATAATACTGTTAATACTAACAATAATGGTGTCGATTTATCTAAATGTTAACGCAGTAGAGTCTTTATGAAGAAACGAAGATTTCGAAAGCACTACAACGAAAAATTGTAATCATCGAGAGTAGACAATGAGATTATAAGTCTGTAAGTTTAATAGTACGTGAAAAGATACATAGTTGTAGATGGCTCCAGCTATATACAAAATCGACGACAGTACGAAATAATATTGAATTAACAGAGGCCTTTGTCAAAATATTTATCATAATTTTAATAATTCAGCATGGGTATAAGATGTGGATGAAAGCGTTGGAAAAGGATATCTTTCTATTATTCTTCCCTTTTTGACTTTTCCCACAATTAGACACTTATAAAAAACTTATGTCGTTTATTTCTCAAAAAACAATTAAACTGTTATAAACTCCATACTGCTTCGCCAATATCAGGCGAAATTTCGTGAGTGAATTAAATTATTGTCTTAATAACGGCAAGAACTTGTTCGTTTCAATTTTCCAAATTGTCAAATATTTTTTTAAATAATAATATAGAAACATTCAGTAGGCCATGAAAGTGTCTTAAGGAATAATAGTGTCTCATGCTAAGGTAATTGCAATGAAATAGCACAAATGTAAAACATTATATCAAAAAGTACAAACGAAATAATAAATTATAATACGGCACAAAAGTAATAAATTATTATATTAAACTGGTGCATATTTCAGTTTTTAGCTACACTTTATGCATTAATTTACGCCAAATAAAGCCCTTATTGGTTTATGATTAGTAATAATTTGACATTAGGATGCTTGCGATCGTAAAAATTTGTAATTATGAGAAATAGGCACAAATCAGCAAATCATTCGTCTTTGGTTTATCGTTACAAGGCATAACTTTTTTTATAAACTTAAAGTTGAAAAAATTCACTTGTTCTCTCTTCATAAACAACTTGATAAAATCGTAAAATTTTTATAAATTTTTATAAAACTTTTTATAAATTAAAATCTTTTTTTATCTGACAACACGGGTACCAATATTTTATCATACTAAATTTTTATAAATAACGGTTAAATTGCTTAATAAACAATTATGGCGTCAAACCGATATTTTTATTTTACAATTCCTTATTATTTAAAATTTGAACAGTCGTAAACATTAGAATTACCACAGCATCAATTCATAGGGCATTTGTGGCCCATGCTTAAGTATATATAAATAGAATTTGTAATAATGATATATAGTAGAATATTTAAACGGTGTCTAGTTAAAAAAAAAAACTTGTTCATCGTTTTTGATACCGAGGAAGCCCTGAGTAAATGGTGTTCACACAAGAATTTCTAACGCGAAATAGTTTTGTAACATAGTGAGTATTTAATCGAGCAGTATAGGTAAAAAAAAACATTTTTGTACGAAATAAGTAGGTTTAAGTCTTTACGATCGAATAAATCGTTTGCTCTCGTATAATAGGCTTGTATATATTCTTACTCTAGTTCAGGGACCACGGAACAACTAATCCAGCCCTGAGTACAGCCAGCGAGTGCGCGCACACTATATAAATACTCCACACGTATAAGAGCAGAATGCGTGCGCACGAGCTTTTCCTCGCTGTCTCTCTCTCTTTCTCTCGCTCACTCTTCTGCTCCCCCCCGGCGCTCCTGCTCCGTACGCGCGCACTACTTACTAGCTGTACTACGTGAGTCAGTTAGTAGACAACGTCGACGTGCAGCCGGCGAGTAGTGCGGACGGTCTTTGTACATATACATACATACCTACATACATACATTCATACGTACATATTATATATATATATATATATATATATATTATATATATATATATATATATGCATATACATATATGTTTGTGCCTGTGTATGCATACATATATAGCACATCGTCGAAAGCGCGAATTCCGACCGAAGGAGCAAAAAAGCCCCCGTTCTCGTTCTGTCGCTTCTCTCTTATGCCCTCGACCGATCGTCCGACCCATTGCCCCTCTCGTACGCACATTCCTCCATACGTCGACGCCGTCGTCACTTGCGGCCCGTATAGGAGCCGGGGCAGGCCAGGCGCGCTACTCGATCATCGTGACCGTCTTCCGCGGGGAATTCGACGGCGGCGAGTCCGTACGTCGGCCGCCCCCGTCACGTTGGCGCTGTATTATGCATTTACTTGACCACCAGCAGGAGCAGCGACAGAGCGCGGCGTCGGCGTCAGCGACGACGACGCGGACGACCCTCCGCGCCGGACTTGCGCGCTTATATTGATCGGATTCGAACCGCCAAGTTTGGCCCCCTGCTCCGATGTGTATACGCGCTCCGTCTCCGAAGGCGCACGCGCGCGCGCGCGTGTGAGTGGGCGTGTGTGCGTGTATGTGTGTGCGCGCGCACGGGTGCGTGTCTGCGTGCCTGCGCGCGCGTCGACTGCTGCCGCTATATGTCGCCGCCGAGACTCTCTCTCTCTCTCACTGTCTCTCTCTCACTCTCTTTCTCTCACTCTCTCTCACGTCGCTCGCGCTCGCGCTCGTACACTACACCGGGCCCGAGCGAGAGTTCAGTTATAACAGAGGAGAGTAATACGGAGCAGCGCGCGGCGAGACGGCTCTCGCTCTCCCTCACGCTCGTGGTGCGCCCTCTCCCACCCTCGCCTCCCCCCCACCCCCCCGCCAGCTCGTTTTCTCTCGTGACTCTCGGTCGGGGTGTGCGAGCACAGTACGCTCGGTCGGCCCTTTTGTCGCGGATATATAATATACAGACTGACAGAGAAGTGAGCATATGAGAGGAGGATAGAGAGTGGGACAGACAGACAGACAGATAGATAGATAGATAGATAGATAGTTAGATTGAGAGTGAGGGGATACAAAGTGAGTGAGTGAGTGAGTGAAAGGGGTTATTTCGCGCGGGCCCGCTATAATATTCCGCCGTGTCGATTTGCGGCCCTCGAATACGGGGTGTCCGGCCACCCAACCCTCGCAAGTAGTAACGGCTCGGATACGCGAGCCGCGCTCGCGCCAGGGGAGGTCCCAGGCCGAAAGCGCCCCGCGCCGCCGCCGTCGCCGCTGAGTGTACGAGTATACGTTTATCGTTTGCTCGTACACACACACACGCGCGCGCGCGCACACACACACACACACACACACACACACACACACATATATATATATATATATATATATATCTAGACGCATATTAGCGGTATACGGTAGCGGGGGTTCCCCGGGGCGCAGGCATAGTCGCTCCATATACAAACGCGCGTGCCCGAAAACGGGGTCCAGCCGGGAAAATCGTGTCGAGAGGAGAAGCGGCGGCAGAGGTGAAGGTTCGAGCTTTTACAAGGGGCTGTGCTTTTAGGAAAGAATTAAGGATAAAGGGTGAGCGAGAGAGAGAGATAGAGAGAGAGAGAGAGAGAGAGAAAGAGTGAGAGCGAGAGGAAGATAATACAGAAGTGGTGCTGCCCTCGCTCGGCTCTCGGTGCGCGCGCCCTCAACGGAGCAGCGGGCCCGTTGGAGAGCGAGGAAAAACCTGAGTGACGCATAAAAAGAGA
>JACCIC010000067.1:367500-442500 GCA_018907035.1 Sycobia sp. Sy_11 | reverse complement strand
TCTCTCCTACTCTCTCTCTCTCTCTCTCCGTTTGTCTCTCTGTTCATACTCGCAATGAATATTTTTGTATACATTTCTTAAGGAAAAAGAGATAGATAAAACGATATATATAGTTATATATGCTTCATGTTGTTAAATAAAAAAAATATTCTCTATGAAATTGAATAAATGAACAGCTCTTTTTTTGAATTTCACATGTTTTTTCACCTAAATTAATTATTTATTATTACTAATATCAATGTATCTATTATTCGAAATAAGTCAATAGTATTCATTGACACAATTGAGAAAAATTCACAAATTCCATGAGTACGAATGAGTTGAAAATATCTAAAATGTTGATAAAATGTTCGCGTTAAAAAAAATGACAACTTTACATGCTAAAAATAACGTCTATATCGACTATAGACGAAAAAAGCATTTACCGACTAAACCGCTTCTTCATAGATATTAACCTAAATATGTAGTCAGACGTAGCCATCTGATATTAATAATTAACAATTATCAGAGTAAAAATTTAGATCATATTCGAAATATGCAGATCATCATATAGTCACCAATGGTGTATTGACAGTTCAGAAATTATTATCATATGGAAAAAGTGAAAAATTCACCTCAAGGTTGGGGGAATGGTTTTTTTGCTTGTTCGCGTACTAAAGTTTAAAGCATATATATAAATATGTACATTTATATATGCATTGTTTAATAAATTTCCTATGATTAACTCAATAATATCAAGTTATATCAAATGTTACATTGACATAATTAAAAATTATTATTGAAGTTCACCATTCTTTAATAGGACAACACCATAAAGAGCAAATTATCGCCTATATTACTGCAACTCATTAGTTGGAATTTCTAAAACACTTTTTCGCTCGCTTGGCAATATCGATCGTAGTTTTTCCATACTATAAATTTTGAACGTGATTTCAAATAACTCATACCATTTATCAGGCTGAAATTTTGTTCTATCGATCAATTTCAACAGGTTGCTTGTCTATATGATGGCAAAAAATTAGTGTTAAGAGAAATTTTTACGATAAAATATACACATAAAAAAAAGAATACAAAAGGTAGGCTTTTTACGCTGAAATCTGTAACTAATAAAATTTTTAATAAAAATTTTGATTTTATACGTTTTTTAGTAAATTAACTATTTGAAATGCATCTCTAAAAAAATCATCGTAATTAACTTTTTTGTTCAATATCAATTTTACAGAAAGAAAGTACAGAATAAGAATTATAAAAATTATGAATTATATTAATAAATATTTTTATCGGTCTTACAGTCATTATAATATCATATATTAGCTAACATAATGACTGTCAGACTGTTCTTGTTTATGATCACCCCCGTAGAATCTGAAATAAAACTTATTACTATAATAAATTATATCAGAAAATTAAAAATAAAAATAAAATAATATTAATAATAAAATATAAAAATAAAAATAAAAATAAAATTACAATAATAAGTAAAATAAAAAGTAAAAAATAATAAAAGTACTTATTCTTTGTTAGTAAAGGACAAAGTGTCTGTCCCCACCACCTTAAATTTAGGATCACATTCTGGTCCGAGGTTTCGAACCGCTACGGTTCATCCTCAGGAACTAAACTGTAAGACCGATAAAAATATTTATTAATTTAATTCAGAACAGTCGACATAAGTACAATTTGTAATTTTAAATTACGAATTGGAGTTTTGTAAAAAAAATTTTTTTCATAATTTTCAGTAATGATAGATACCCGCATAGAAACAAATATTATAGGTATTTGATATATCTTTTATTACTGAAAATATTCTTATTACTCATATTCACTTTGGTGTTTATGAATAATTTTCATAATAATGACCTATTGTTAATAATATCACCATCGTTTTATTGGTATAATCATTATTATATTATTAATAATATAATGAATTATAGAAGATTTGCTGGAAAGTAAACGCAAAAAGACTTTACGTCCAGTTTTTTTAATGAGATTTCGATCCTGATTGCCTATTGAATTGACAGATCGAGTATTTGAATACAACAGTCATATCAAGATTGTTATCTTCGAATAGGATATTAATACTATAGCAGGCTTATTATTGTCATCACGTTTGTAAACAATGCAGCTCAGCAATATGATCTTATATATTTATATATATATATATATATATATATATATATATATATATATATATATATATATATATAATATGATAGTAGACAGAGAATATGAATAGTTCTGATTATGAAATATGTGCCTCTCCACCAATTTATAATAAATCTCTATAAATAATATAAATATTAGTCCTACGAAATGATAGATATAGTCAAAAATTTTTGTAAGAAACATTACTAAGGTGTCGAGTAAAAATCTAAAAAAATACCGTATTTTCACATAATTTTATACATTTTTTACAGTCTGCGAATATATTAATTGGTGCAGTTTTGTAAGTGTTATTAGAAATTTTGTCTCTCGGGCGTATCAGCATGTGCGTATCAAATATACAGTGAACTTCAATACATATAGAAAAATCGTTTTGCAGATTTGCCTTTCACCGATAAAGCAAATTATGCAAAACAAAAATATGGATAGTGGCATATATATATATATATATATATATATATATATATATATATATATACCGATGACGCGCGCGCGCGCGCACACACAAATTATTTTTTAAATGCCCGCGTCGAGATTGATAAAGAGAAAAGAAGAGGAAAAAAAACAGAACAGAACGATAGCGCTCGATTAAAGATTCACCTCGAGCGTAGATCGATCAGCAGCAGCAGCAACAGCGGCAACGTCCGACGCAATCAAAATCAATCAGTAGAGCATGGATCGGGTCAAGAGTGGGAGAACCATTAATATTCCCGTTGAATCGGCACAGTATATAAATATTTCTCGCGAGGTATAACATCGAATTGTGCCCAATCCTGCACGTGTATATGTATTTTACACACATATGCACACTCGGGCGCGAGCGTGTGTAGATATATAATGCCCATTTCTAAAATATTTCCCATACACAATGTAATCTCGACTGTGATCGCGATCCATCGGTTTTTAAACCCATGTATATATGTGTGTGTGTAAAGTAATATACGGAGCCATGTAATCAAAACAACACGAGCAACGCTTTAGGCGAGTTTTTCTTCTTCTATAAGTTAAATTACTTATTTACCAATTTACGATCAAATATATAGATAATTTATTAGACTGTAGTATGATCCTAAAGAAGAAATGAAGTTAATATTACATTGCCATTAGTTTTTCGAATTATCGTGTTTAAAAAATGAAAATTTTCAATAGAATTTGATCGTCATTTATAGTATATTAAATGTCAATTCCCGTGTTCGCACTGCAAGTGAAATTTTATCATTACTTCAAATGTTAATTTTTAATTCAAGAAATTCAAACGAAATTATATATACTAGGGAATTATTGATCAAATTTGCAAGTTTTATGAGATGTAATCGGTATACCAGACGCAATGCAAAAAAATTTAATTTTTTTTTGTTTTTGGCTATTGGCCGAACTCTTGTTAAATTATGAAAAACAGATTCGTGTACGAGATAATTTTGTTTACTTTTTTGTGGTATTCTCAGTATGGAAAGATAAAAAGAAAATTACAGTTGACTGAAATCTCGTCGGGACGATACGATCGAATTACGTTAAAGTGGTTACAGTAAAAATCCCTGTATCTATAAAGGATCCTGTTGAATGTTTATCATTCTTTACTAAAATACTCAACCTAAATCACGCTTAAACTATTCTCTTACTTTGTTTCGTGTATTATTAGAAATTTAGAATTGTTAACGCGTGTACTTATAAACTTGGATGTATCAATTTTTGTCGGTCAGGACTTCGTCAGTCTCATAACTCTTAATTAGAAATTTAATAATGACTCGATCGTTAAGAAATAATGAGTTATAAAAAATAAAATAATAATCATTAGCGCAGTGGTATTTATTATTCAATTATGATCATATATCATTTCAACTTGGCCCCTACTTCAGCTATAGAGCAAATATTATTAATGATCGAAATTATACTCGTCAAATAAAAATACACGAAAGATGATGGTTTTCATTTAGCGATGCCTACATTTAGAAAACGAATCATTGATTCTATTAAAATATTTATTTAAAATAAAACTGTATAACGTAGCCTTTTTTAATATCGCTGTATAAAATTTTTAGACAGATTAATTTTTTTGAAAAATTAGTCCGCATATGATTTGGTAGGATTTCATAGATAAAACTTGGTAGAATGTTCTAATTCTATAAACAAATAAATAAATAAATTTATATATATATATATATATATATATATATATCCATATTCATATATGCATATATTTATGTAAGTATTAACATTATTTAAGTATTCATGATAGAGAAATCTTAAATACGAGAGGCCTATAAAAAGATTAATATTAAAAATAATAAAACAATTAATTAATATGATCTTTGTCAGTAACTTTATTTTTTATAATTATTTACTTTACATTAAGAATCCTTTACTTCGTATATGCAGTATCTGTAATTTCACCTGTTTAAATCGACGGAAAAATTTATTCAAGATATTGTTAGGTACACTATACGTACTTTCAAAAATTGAATGTCTTATCGGCTTCACATAAGTTCTCTAAGACTATCATAGCCTCCTACCCTTCCCCCACGTGAGCCATAATTCGAGACTTGCAGTATATCTAACGTTACTTGAATCCATATACCATATATATATATATATATATATATATATATATATATATATATATATATATATATTGAGAGAATTTATCGCCTTTTGGTGCATATGCGAGTTTATCATACAGACGGGACTGTAAGAGGCTCGAGTCACGCGATAAGCGCTCTCTCGACCCGCATAACACACATAAGAATATTTGTATGGCTAATGACACTCCTGGCCTCTGTGGCGTATGCGCGCGCGCGCGTGCACGTGTTTTTTTATTTTTGTTTTTGTGTTTTGTTTTTCTGTTTTTTCTTTTCTCAATTAAGCTTTCAAGCGATCGCCCGTCGAAACTCGCCCCGCGAATCGGTTTAACGACGCGCCCTCGAATCGACGCGGAACGAGCGCGCCAGCAAGCGATTTTACAATAGCGTACATTGTTTTAATGGGCTTGGTGGCGGGGGGGGGGAGTGGTAGCGGGCTACGCGCTCGTCGCTTGATTCCTTCCGCACACATGTCACCGTGTACAGCTTGTCGTATGAACTCCGACGTCCGTGTCTCTCGGCAAAACGGTGGATCTTGCTTTCATTGTATTTATCATTGGTTTCGTATCCTTCATGGGTCTTTATTAATAGATATTATTTGCTTTAAAAAAAAAAAAAAAAAGAAAAGAAAAGAAACCAAGAAATTAGTAAAGTATTTCAAAGTGTCTCGTATGATTTTTACAAAAAAATAGAAAAGTTATACATGAAATTATCAGTATGAAGGCACGATTTCCACGTTTTTATAATACGAACGAGATATTTAGTTCCAGATTCTATTTGCCTCGATTCTCGCTCGCGAAGTACTTCATCGTAACTTGCTCGTTAACTTTCGATTCGAAGCAATTTTCTCCTCAAATCCCTCAACTTTTGATGTGTTTTTATTTACTTTCTTTCCTTCCTTCTTTCTTTCTTCCTTTTTGCCCTCAATGAGACATAAGTACGTCGAAGAAATAGCCATATTACGTAGTAAATTTAAAATTAAACCCATCTGTGTATGAGCTCCGCGCGATTCCGTGCTATGCTTCCTAGTCATAGGGATTAAAAAGGGGGAGATTGGGGGGGGGGGCAAGAAATCGATAAATCGAGCCGAGAATGTCAAAGAAAGCGACGATGGCGCACGACCGATAACGAACTTTATAGCTTTGGCGTGAGGGACGGGGCGCTCGATATAGGCGTGTACGTGGTCGCGACATTAAGACGCTCTCGGCTCTATGCGCAAATATTGACTTCTGCCACGCTGGGTCGTCTCCGAGGGAGCGAGTGGGGGGAGGGGGGAGGAGGAGGCTTTGCCTGCGCGGAAAAAGGAACGGGTGATAAGTACGCGAGGCGTCTCCGTCCAAACTGACGAGAGAGGTGTCTCCCGTTCTACCTCCCCCTCCCCCGCCCCCATCGCGATTCGTACGATCTCGCTAATAAACTGGAGGAAAATTTGCTGTACGTATCGTTGGGGCTACCGTATTTTTTAACAATGTAATATACAGCGATTCTCACATATACAGCGATATAAACCAATTACTGAAATTTAATAAAGTTCTGTTCTAGCTATTTCCCTGCATCAGTCATTAATGACTGATATTTTATAATTCATACTTACAATCATTTTATACAAAGCATACAAAATGTATACACACATATTAAAAAATAATAACCTGAATAAGTTCAGCTGAAAATTAATGTTAGGAAGTGGGATATGTTGAAATAAAACGAAATTTTTCAATATTACTTTATGCTTATGTGCGATGTAAAATTACATCGATTACAATACCGAATCCGTCCAATTTAATTAGAAATTTGCGAGTTCTCGTTTAATTATTAAATAATTCTAATTCGAAAAGGTGTAATCTCTATAAATAATAATTATGCAAAATGTGGCATATAACCCTTTCAAATGCTTATATAGAGGGAAAAATATTCAATATGAGCGCACCTCTTCCCAGCTATTAATAAGAAATCGTTAAATATGTTAAACACGATCGAATAATTCAATTACTTCTGCACATTTCTTTTCCAGTGTAAGAATTTTTTTTCTCTCATCAGTTTATTTTAATAATAAATTGCAAAATGAATATGAAAATCTGAATATAGCCTTACTTTTTCCAAGATTTAATTTTAAATATTTAAATAAAAACTCAAGGATACATCGATAATCGATAATTAATGCTTCATTTAGCGCATCTGTAGTCCCAACAGACTACCTATAATTGGACGATTGTATTGAAAAAGGTCGTTTAAAAATAAATAAACATGACTGTTTATTTATATATAATAATAAAAAAACAATTTGCGTCTTCCAATATACGTGATAGAATATAGTAAAATTAATAAATTTTTTCAATTAATTTTTAATCAATGGTCAATATAATTACATCAATTAGTCAATACTAATACGTTTATTTTACTGCATTATGAATATATATTATTTAAGGACACGCAATCCAAAAAAACTTCAGAAAAAAAAATCAGAAAAAATCCGTGTAACGTGTTCGATGAGTCGACATTTACCAGCAGTCCACACAAGTTAATATATAATGTACCAATCTGACACAAGAGATTTATTAGGTTACATAAAGCAGTATGCGATTTCCCTATATATAAATTAAGCGTTTAGATACTCGATGGGATGGTGAAAAGAGTCGCTCTTATCCAAACATTATTACAAATCTTTGTCAGTACAGAGCTGAGCCGTACAAGTATAAGAGGATATAATTATAGCTCGTCACGTATCGTAAAAATCCGAACTCTAGATATGTATACACACACACACACACACACACACACACACACACACACACACACACACACACACACACACACACACATTTCCCATTTTATTTTAGTTTGAATATTTTTTATTTTATAACTGAATGGAAATATGATATAAATTTTTTTAATGCACTTCCAAACGAGAGATGGGGATTTTAAAATTTGAGCGGAGAGATTAGAACATAATGACAAAGTACAGCACTGAGTTTCTGCGGAATGCAGTGATTTTCGCGGTTTCTGAATATGTTCCATTCATCGCCCAATGAATTTCACATTGGGATGAATTCCATACAGGATAGCTTAAAACTAAAAGATGCATATATAAAAATAAAAAAAAAATACTAAAACTCACGTTTTTATAAAAGAACAAACTTATCATTTTATAAAAAAATTCCTCAAAGAAAAAATTTTAAATATTAAATATTTTTTTTGCAATCCGCGAGAAAGTGAAAAAATAATCTTTTTTTGTTGCAATATTTAAAATAATATTTAAATTTCTAAGCAGATAAGAATTTACACTTGCATAATATTTCTTTTGAAAATTAATGCCCACGAAAAATATGATCTACGATATTTTGGTAATTAAAATCATTCATCTAATAATGTTTCTTAAGTACCATATTACTTTCAATGGAATGATTAATTTTAGTCGTTTTACATTTTTGGTGAGCATATTACGTAAGCATTCGAGACAAATTGATCAAGTAACATTCATCGGCGATCTGTGTCTTTGCAATAATTCCTATATATAAGTATTCAATAATATGAGTATTCAAAGAGAAAAAATTCGAATTATTTTTTAAAGAATTTCGGGAAACTTTACTTTTAAATTAAAAATTTACGAGAGAACTCTGAAATAATTTGATGAAAGGGTTCTAAAGGGATTCTGAAAGGATTAATGAAGGAATATTTATCGCCGATCAAAATCTTTAGTACGATAGCAGCCCTCGGCAATCTTTCCGGAATATTTAATCAAAGGGGACATAAATTATTTTTTAATGAATTTCAAGCGAGATTTCCGAAACGATATCGGCAATGATCTGGATCGATGACCATTTGTCGTTTTATTTCTGTACACTTTTTGCGAAACCTGCGGTGCTGATGCGAGAAAATCTACACATATTACTGAGCGAACTCTTGCTGATGTACAGCGCTGTATTATCCTTGTGCATAATCATTTATTCTTGAATTTTAATTGGATATGTGTTGTATACCGTCCAGCCTCGACTGATTTCAAAAGCTCTCCGAAATGACGCCAATGAAGGTTCAGGAATTTTGCCGAAAGTATTCTGTGAAAGAATTGCGAAAGTTCTGCATGCCCATTTTTTTCCCGCAAGCGAAGTTCTAGTATCCTTTCAGAGTCCTGTCTCTGAATAATTTCCGCAAGAATACCCGAATAATTTGACAAGGAAACTTGAAAGGATTTTACAAAAGAAGAAGCTGACCGATCCTGTCAAAATTCTTTCATGTTTGCGTTTCGAAAAGACTCGACATCTTTGAAAACTCATGGAGAATTATTTTCAAAGAGTTCGTATTCATTCTTAAAATCCTGTTAGAGAGACCTTTTAAATTATTTTCCTACTATTTGAGATACATATGAGATATATATGAGATATATAGCAAGACTTGAAAGCGATGATACAAATTTTTTGAGAATCCTTCTTTCCTCAATATGACATTCTATAGATTTGGGTCCGTTTTCTCTTTCTTTTCAATAAGCTCGGCCGCGCGCGTGCCTCGTGCGGCACTGGCGCGCCTGCGGGTTATAGCTGCGCGCCGCCGCGTACATCGAATACACTGCACTTGAACTATATAATATATATATATATATATATATATATATATATATATATATATTATGATTCTTTCACGCCGCGCGGAAGTTGGAGGGTATGGGTCGACATTCGTTTCGCGGCTGTCAAAACGATATGCGGAACTATATATATGTTCGCGCCTCTAGTTTTTTGAAAGACAAGCACACGAGTCCCCCCGTCCACCCCCACGCACGTATACAATTGCTCGTGTGTATATATGTGACGCGTGTCTGTCTCAACCACGCGCACGGGCAGGTGCGGGTGAGAGCCTCAGATTATATATATATATATATATATATATATATATATATATATATATATATATGAGAGCCGCTATTATTATTGCCCCTGTTGTTGTTATTATTGCTCGTTCGCGGACAAGATGAAGACCCGGAGGAGAAAAAGCAGTCGCGGCTTGGCTTTCCTCGCCGCTCTCCGAAAAATAGTTTCCACCCGAGTCTATAAATAATACGTGAGCCGAGTAGGAAGGGGCGGTGTGGAGGGCAGGGCCGCCGCTTTTTTTTTTCATCTCGCGCCGCGCCCGTCCCGCTCTCTCGCCTATATATATATATATATATATATATATATATATATATATATATATATATACACATTCCCACCGCGCTCGGATTGGCCTATTAATAGAAGGCGGCGCCCGAGGTATGGAGGAAGTTTCGAATATATTAGCCCGGGCGCGCTAGGGGAGGTCCTGTGACGAATTCGAGGTGACTTATAGTGCCACATCGTGTTTTTTTTCGGTGGACTGAATCGATTGTTTTCTAAGCTCCCGGTAAGCCCCCTTACCTCCCAAGGTAAAATCCATAGATGGCCGAGAATTATCAATTTCCGACGAAGTCGAATAAATGTTTTCCCACCTCTAACGTACAAATCAGAAATTTGAGACGATTTTTCGGCTTTCCCGGTGAGAAAACAATAATCCAATAATAGTGCGTAATTTGTTTATTAACTCGTGAGCTTTATCGACCCTGCTGCGCTTTCGGCGTAATCAATCGTACGAGATAAATAATCAACTTCTACAGTCGGATCAAAATGTAACTACATTATATTTACGTAATGAAATGGTATCGATAAAAATTTACATCGTTACGTAAGATTTTCCGTCTATTACACATTCATTTTTCAAGAAGAAGATTATATGACAGTTAGATCTTGCGCAGCGGTATAATAAATTCGCACGTGAAATTGTTCGCAATTAAATAAGAAAAGACTCAAAATTCAAAAAATCATAATTGAGGTTGTTCTTTCTCATTGTGTAAATTTGAACAGTTACAACGTACTATTTGTAAGGCTTTATGTAAAAATGAGAGTAATGTGCTTGATACGTTGTTGTTACATTTTTTAAAATCATTTTTTATAAGACTCCAAAATTCGTAGCGAAACTAACGATGCAAGAGAAATAGCGAACGCAGAGCAGGATGTCATGTAAAAAAAAAAAATCCGCTTTGACTCGATTCAGTTAAAATAATAAATTCGTACAACATTAAGGAAATATGAAATATATATAATTAAATGTAGGTAGTTATTAATTTCTGTTCATTTCTTTCATATTGTCTTCCTTCGAAATTAAATATAAATATATATATAACGAAAAAAAACGGCCGATGAATAGTATAGGATTCTAAAAATATCAGCGGAAAATCATATGTTATACGAAAAAAGAAGAAACGTTACAAATCCGAATCAGTTTATAATTGCAGACTATGGTATATAAATATAAGATAAAGAAAAAAACGCTGCGTTCACTCGAAAAAAAACTTGCACACTTGGTATGCATGAAATATATACCCGACGATCACAATCTATATACATGAAAGTCAAGTCATATATGAGAAAGAGAGAGAGAGAGAGAGAGAAACTCGAGCTACGAAAGTCTGTCGTCTCAAATTTTTCATGCAGTCGTGATTTTTTTATGCTCCTCATATATATTATACAGTGTATAATACATACTCTTGTATATTGTTAACGTTTAACGTTAAGTACTTTTTGATGCATTGGGAATCTGTTATCATTTTAAAAGTATATATATATATATATATATATATATATATAATATATTAGGCTTTAATCAATATAATATCTCGGCAGATACTTTTTGAATGTTGCATTGTAGTATCTAAGAAATATCGGATGGGGCGCGTCGGAGTCATAATAATGATGAAGCATAAAGCTCCGTACATTTAAAAAATATAGTCCCATAAATCGTAAAAATAATCTAGATATATTATAAACATCCTATTATATTTTCAGAATTTTAGAGTTAACGGCTGGGCACGATAGAAAATTCGATGGAAAATTGTTGAGTATTATTCGCGCCGATTTAAGTAATGATCACGATCTGCACAATGACAGTGCAAAGGCAGATAATACCATACGTGTCCTATAATGCTGCTACAGTGGATGATTAACAATGCTATGAGACAATTACTTCCAAATAAACTCTTTCTCGTTCTAACCTATAAATTCCAGCTTCGCCGCTCGAATCCGGCTCTCGCGAGGAAAAATATAATCCCCGCGAAGGGGCTTCTTTACGAACCTCGTTACAATCCTCGCCACGGGCCGTAAAGCTCCAGTTTCGTAAATAAAACCTTTCCGCACCCGGTAAAGAAAGGCCGCCATATATAGCCTACATTGGACTCGTTGCGACTATTCCTGAAGCGTACAACGAAAGCGAGCGGTGCGTTTTCAGTTTTTGGAACAGAGTATAAAAGATCCGCATAATTGTGTCATGCGCGATAGAATAAATTGGCTGTTTCTTCTATCGACGGGAGGTTAGTCGGAACGCTTCGTTCGATAATTTGACGAGTGAGTTTGATAATAGAAATATAATTTACCATTACTTCTGTAATTTTATTGCTTAACATCGTTTAAATGTCAATAAATTTTTATCACTTTTTTTGCTTATTTCTATTCCTATAGCGGAAATTCGTAGCTACGAAATATATGATTATTTACGTATAGGCGTTTTACTCTGGAAATTGCTACCTTAAAGAGAGCAGGTGGCGTTATCATAACACCAGACACCGTGTATAAGGTTATTCTTTAATATGCTTTCGCGGATTAAGAAGCCATGTATTAGAATTTGATAGATAAATTAACGTTGGCGCAAACATTATAAGCCGTATACAATTTCTAAGTTTAATACCGACGAATAATTGAGAAATTTACTTTGACTCTTACACTAAAACGATGTAATGGATGATTCTCAATTTTTAGCATTAAAACTTAATGGCTCGGAACTTTTCTCATATACCCGACGTTATATTTATAATGAGTTCGTAATTACCAGAAGACGGACAATGTTTACAGAACTTAATTAATCCGTTTCCATTCTTTCGTTCATAATTTAGTAGTTAGCAAATGAGTTTGGATCGGAGTATTAAGGCTAAAGCATTCCCTTGAGAAATTATAGTCGAGCGCTCAGCGCGCGTGAATAATTTTCTTATTCCCGCCAATATATTGTAACTTATTGGCTTACTTTTTACTTCTTTACATTTTACATATTTATAAGTATTATATGTACTTGGCCCGATCAAGCGTATCAGTGTTAATGCAGCGAAGTTAAACCTGTCGAATAATTGAACGCTGCGATTCGGCCGTTTAAGCTTATCATCAGGAAGGAGGAGGAAAGATAGAGCGAGGGAGGTTCTAACTTGAGCCTGTACGTTTCTGAATTATGCAAAGCTGCGGGACAAACCCCGCTCGACTGGCAAAGTGCTCCAGCCGCGTTTTATATTTTTAATCCAGACCATACCGTGCATAATCCATCTCCAAGCTTTTCTCGTAAAAAAAAAAGCTCATCTCCTCGTCTGTGGCAATTTTTGCAACTGTGACATATGCGACTGCTGCTATTCTAAGGATTACGAGCGCAGTGCATATGTTTCTTAAATTTTGCTTACAGAATGTTGCTTTTTGTCTCGACGATATATAGGTTACAATTTGAAGATGATCAACCGATTACATTTCGTTTATATGCGATGTAAAACACCTTAATGCCTTGTATACCAATTAAACTTACTTCACAGCGCGTAAAATCAACTCTTCAGGACAATGGTGAAGTTCTTATGTCGTATCAATGCAACTGGTCGCCACAAAATCCGTATACAGATAACGGCGGATGCTCAATCGGTCTACCTCATCTACTGTCGGACCGCTATCTAAATCTCGTGAAATCAAAGCCAACCAACTGGGTATTTTCGAAATATCGCCCTACCTGGCACATGTCGCTTATAATTTATTCATTGCGAATGATTCGATCCTTCTTTAATTTGCTCGATACGAATTGATTCGGCTAATGTTGCAATTTAACACTACTACAGCTACTATAAATGGGATAAAATCGCATTGCCTAAAAGATATTGATTCTTTAACTTGGCGTGACATACTTCAAATAAATTGCGTAAATATGCCGAATATGAACCTAAATCATTTATTTGGTTTACGTTCTTTTTTCACAGTAGTTACAAGCTCTACGATCGCTCATGGCACGTGTCGCAGTTATGCTGGCGAAGTCGAACTGGTGTTCATCAGTGCTATTAATATCTCATGTACTCATACACAGCCCCTATACAATACATCAATCTTTCAATTCCAAATTGACATAGGATATACTAATTAGCGAAAACTATGGATTGTCATACCCAGCTTTTTTATTTCATATTCCGGGCACGATTAAAGAACGCTATTGATTCTGTTTAAAAATCATTACATCCTTTGCCGCGAGCTTTATGAAGCTCCCAGTCGTCCAGCAAAATGGAAATTTTCATATCGCTACACATCACGAAATCCGATTTACCATCACCACTATTGTAATTTTATCCTGATTGCGTAAATATTTCTTATGTATCTGTTGTAAAATAACTACTCAGCTTTGCTTCGAAGAGATATTCAGATCTCAATCAAAAGATCACTTAAACCGTGGACACTACATTTCGAGTTTAATATCAGTATTAAAATTTATCTGTCTATCTGCCTATCTTGACATATACATTCTTCAATAACACACGGAAGACATAGGCGAAAAATCATTTGCTAAATATATATATATATATAGTAAATTATTTAGTTTTCGTCAAAAGATCACTCACAAATAAATTCCAAACAAGCGGTCGCTCGAGCCCCATTCTTTTTGAATATTAAATACTGCTACGTACCTTCTATTTTTTTTTCGACAGATCGCGAGGTCGTTAATCTTTTAAGACGTCAGGGCTGATAAGTTTCTGATAGCCTATAAATCCAGTTTTGCTCGATACATCGGTGGAGAGAGAGAGAGAGAGAGAGAGAGAGAGAGAGAGAGAGAGAGAGAGAGAGAGACAGAAAGAGAGAGAAAGAATTGAATTGAATTGAATTAAAATTTTATTTATTCTATTTTTTATTTATTTATTCTAAGGACTCGTGGTCCTTTATAGGCCAAGAGAGAGAGAGAGAGAGAGAGAGAGAGAGAGAGAGAGAGAGAGAGAAAGAGAGAGAGTTGGAAACCTAAGACAGAAAAACAAAAATAATGTATAAAATAAAAAATGGATTGTCGGCAAATTGGCAAAATTTTATCATCCATCGATAGATTACAAGCTTTCAAATCTCTCTTGCAGGAATCGTTGACACAGGCAGAATGGCTCAAGAGAAGGAATGAAATCAAATGAAATGAAATTAAAACATAAATTAAGCAAGTATATTTCAATAATAGTGGGGCTGGGAATGAGGGTTGAATATTCAAGAAAACAAATAGTGATTGAGCTCAGAGCTCGCCGAGACAGCGTGTCTCGAGCCCAGAGACGCGGGGAAGCGGGTCAGCCTTGTACAGACGGAAATTTCATTGGATGTTTCGCCGAAACGGGACGAAATCCATTTATGCCCCGGCGCTGCGGGGGCCGAACTGACACAGTCGTTGCCTTGCACGCGGTGGAGAAGGAGGGGACGGGGTAGATTGGACAGTGCAGCTCTTGACGCGCGGAGTAGATGGAAAGAGTGACGGAGCGATGGTTAGATAGATAGGTAGGTTAAGGAATGGATAGGTACAGGCACAGATAGATAGAATGGTAGAAAAGAGAGAGAGAGAGAGAGAGAGAGAGAGAGAGAAGAGAGAGAGAGAGAGAGAAGATGAGAGAGAGAGAGAGAGAGAGAGAGAGACAGAGAGAGAAAGAAAGAGAGAGAGAGATAAGTGGAAAAAATCTCTGGCGAAAAATACAGAGATTTCTTTTTCAAAGAAAACTGGACAGACTTTTTTAAGGGATACGTACTCTCTAAAAGAACCCCTGCATCCTTTCGGAAACAAGTTTTTAATGAAAGGAGCCTGAAAAAATACTGGAATTCTTTCTGGCAGGACAAAAACGGAATCATTCTATCCTTACTGAAAACCTTCAGTTTCCTTTCGTACCGACAAAGACTCGCAAAAACTAATTTTTACAATTATAATCTATGAAATATTTCGACCGATCTGACAGTCACATTGAATGAACATGAAATGGATACTGTTATAACGATGCGGATAATGATACCACGAGAAAAATAATGATGACTTTTTCCCGATAAGGACATGGCAGCCATTCTCTTTCATCAATTCTTGAGGCATTTTACGAATTTTTTATGAAAAACTCAAAATTCTCGTCGTTAAATTTGTAAACGAACTATCTCATAGCGCATGGTGGAATCGCCAAATTAATAATATGATATTAATTGAAAAGTCAGTAATTGAACAAGTATAATTTTATAATAAGATTAATAAAATATTCACTACATATTGGTGAAACATATTTGAACATAATTATAATTCTAATAAAAATTGAATTAAGTAAAAATAAAATGAATTGAATTTGAATAAAAGAAATATACCAAACGTGAAAATTTTTCTGCTTAAATTATAATAGAATTATAATTATAATTTTTAAGAATAATATTTTGGTATAGATTTGAAATAAATCATCCTTATTTTATTCCATAACGATATTATCCCGTATCGGTTTCTGGAATAAACTACTTGTTAAAGCAATAGATATTATTAAAGTACTCATTTAACATACTTAAAAAAATTTAATTATACAAATTTAATTTACCAATTGAATAACGATAACGGCATTCGTTTTTATTCTATGCTTTTTTGCCGCTCACGTATTGATTATTACATGAATTTACGTTGTTGTTTATATAAATTTATTTTAATTAATGTAACGTTGCAAAGTGTTTTCTATATTTAAAAGAAGTTAAACCAATTAGTTTTACTGTCTTTACGGCTTAAACGGTCATAAGTAAGTACATCGTTCGTAAATTTATCAAACCACTATCAGTTTAAGAGTGCCGAATGTCGCTAGAACCTGTAGAAGTACATTCTTATCGACCAATATATATATATATAAATATATATAGTCGCACACGGATCGTTACCAATTTAGGGATCGAACGATTGCTAGGCCTTAGCGGGGTAAAAAGAAAAACGGCGATAAATCGCGACGCGAAGCCAAGTTCAAGAAGAAACCGAGGGAAAGAACAGTTCCTGTTCGAATCGGGGCTTCCGCATTAGAGACTAAAGTGAGTATCATTAGGCATGAAGCTCCTTCTTCGTGTATATATATATATATATATATATATATATATATATATATATATATATATATAGATTTAGTTTAGTACTATTCGTACCAGCGAATGTGTTGGCATATATATATATATATATATATATATATATATATATATATATATATATATATATATATAGCTGTTATGTATCTGCTATCGATCGTATTAAGAATACCCTTCTGTTTAACGCAATGCCGAAAGGGCGTTTCTTCATTTGCCCAATATGTAAAGGCAAACATTTTTGGTTTAATGCCCAGACTAAAAATAGGTCGAAGCTTATGGTATTATATAACATATATATGTATAATAATAATGTATGCGAAAACAATCATAGCGTTGCTCTGGCCTCTTTTTCAAACCAATTTTCTTTTTCAAAGGAAATCAAAGGACAAACACGACGATGATAATAATGAAACGCCTCGTACTAACACGATCGTTCATTAATTTAGAGGTCGCTAATAGTTCCCGTTTATATGGGATATTGAAGCCTCGCGTAAAGATAACGTGAACGATGAGACATTTATTTAAAGTTACAATGACGAAGTTGAATTTTGAATCGAATGAATTTTAATTCCAGCCCCAATTAAGCAAAATTTGATTATGTACAAATGTATGTCTTTCTATACATCTGTTTGCATCGCAGCTTAGATCAATCATACTCGATGGAGGACAAAAAGTTACTTTTATTTGATTTTATCACGACTTGCGACAGGTATATCGTACCATTGCGCAGACAGTCGTCACAATTGTCTCGCCCGCCCGTCCGCTCTTTCTCGACCATGAACACGAAAAGCCAACTGTGGCCAATAATCGAATCTGTATTAAAATATATAACGAAGAAGTCCGCTCGTTATTTCGTTAAATTATTTAATTATTCATTTTCGCTTTTCTTTTTATCGCTCTGACAATGCTCGTTTATAATTCGAGCCTCGACCTGTCCGGAAAACTCAATCCTTTCATTGTATCTATAAATGCCTTATGCGTGTACGGAGTGAGATATGAGCGACATTGCAACAAAAAAAAAAAACGATAAAACACGAGAAAATTCATTCGGGAATGATGCTTTATTGAATCTACGATACTTTGCGAGAGTAATGTACTTTTTATACGGTTATAATTTATTTGTCAATAGTAGTATTTGACGGAAATAAAATTTTGACAATGAAAGATTTTTTAAAATATTTGTTTTGTAATTTCAAAAAATCTATACCGTTGCAAATCTGTAATTAAATAATAAGTAAAACCCTATAGCAAAGTCATAACTTTGCCGATACGTTAAAAATAATTATATATAAAAGAAAAAAGTGGCACTTTTTCTAATTTTAATTTTAAATAATATTTATTATGAAAAAAGAACATTTATACTTAATATTTATTTTATCGTAATAAGTTTTTGTTGCTTTAATTTTTTTCATCCACTATAAACTTGAATCCTTGCTTAAACCCATATCACCTAAACAAAATGTAACTTACTTGATGAACATTATTCTAACCGTTTTTCATTAAATAAAACAATAGCCATAAAATTGACGACATAAAATAATTAATTAATGTGTACCGAGAAATGGGCAGAAAAAAGAACACGAGAAATGGGCAGACATGAGGTATTACATTAATATACTACTCTGTAATTGATTACATAAAAAATTACTTTCATAAGGTATATTTTCGTTACCCAATGGTATTTTCTACCTCTAACAAATTGACAAAAGTAATTCTATTTTATGAAAAACACCATATAGAAAACGTAAACTATAGAAAATATTTGTTGTTTTTCTACCTCTTGATCGAAGGGAGAATTTCATTTAACGCGAAGTTATCGCGATAATTGAATTGTCTACCTCTATAATCTACTTCCTTCCAATGTATAATACTCGGCAATCGCGGCAGCTCTTGTCATTTTTTCCTTTCGAAAATCTTTTTAAGCGCTCATGATTATAGATCGCGTTACCACCTGCCTGTAAAAAGCACATGTCACACGACTCGTGGATTCCCTTGCGCACGCGTTCGTTTAATTAAACAAAAAAAAAAAAAAAAAAAAAAAAAAAAACAATAAAACGCAGAAAACGCGAAAAAATAGGAAGGCTGATGAGTACTAGAGGATAATAATTTACCGGAAACACTTATTCATATAGATAATAAAATTTGAAGTGTATACGTAAATTGTCCAAATCGTGATAAAATTTATCACGAGCTTAAAGCCGATTTTCGAGGCTATTCCAAAGTCAAAGCGATTTTTTTAAATATATGATCATCGCCTAATACCGTTGGCCTTGAAGTTGAAATGGGCAGGAATTTTGTTGTAGAGACAATGCCACGCGTAACTTCGTCCGGAAATGCATGATTTTTTTAACCATGTTCGATTGAAGCGAATCAACTCAGTAGGCTGCGGAAGCAGCAAGATCGTAATTATATGATCAGCCGGCTGACTGTTTATAAAATTACACGTGTAATCGTAATTCTCAATGTAACTGTATAAAGAAACAATGCATTTTCGATGAGAGTTGTATTTAACTTTTGTAATACGTAAGATTTGCCGTTCTTCTGAAATTCGATGTCTAATGTGTTGATACGTCTTCCTGTGTTCCTAGTAAAAAAAAACCACTATCATCTATAGATATCACTGTGAAATTCAAAGCCAAGATCAAGGTCGTCTTCATCATACGTTGAACACATTATTCATCCTTATATTTTAGTTGGGAACTTCTGTTTCATATCCAATCCCAATTCCGAGATCTTTTCCCATTATGAGGGAATCATACCGAGTCACCTGGTACATACGATAGAGGTGAAATTTCAAAGCTTACCGATTTTTACTTACCTTTTACCGACTTTCAATGTTAACTGTGAGAGTATAGTACACTTGTTTACATGTATATTCAAAGTACAGATAGCACTTGCACTATAGCTCAGGGAGCTTTTCCCGGTAAAAATTCGGTATGCTTGCATATGATATATACATATATCATATATATATATATATATATATATATATATATATATATATATACATATATATATATGATACACAGTCGATACGCCTGCATGAGTCGTGACAAGAAGCGACTCCTCCACCTCCACATTGCCCTCATAATGCACGAAGCTCCATGACATACGGCTGCGGAGACCCGTCAGTCAACCTACTTATGCATGTATATTTACGGTCGCAGTGATAACGTTCCGGTATAAATAAGGCGCGTGACACCGCGATCGCGGCTAATGTGTGTATAGGGGGCATGTAAGAGGGTTGGAGGCACTCACACAAAGAGAGCAAGATTGCGTGTATAATATATATAGATACATTACACATATGACATCTACCTGCGGAATTATATATATATATATATATATATATATATATATATATATGCCCTTGGTGTCATTGATTTTCGTTTCTCTTCGCTGTACTGGTACTTATTCTCTCTCTTTCGCTCTATCTATCTGTCTCTCACTCTCTCTCTCTCTCTCTCTCTCTCTCTCTCTCAAACCCTTCTTATATATATATATATATATATATATATATATATATATATATATATATACACCTTTCTGTTGCAGAGTGTACTCGCTCGCAATCATTCTATGTATATATTGTGCTCCCTTTCTTACCCAATCAACTTGCTTATATATGTATATGGTTGCGCGTATCCGTGTCTCCGTGGATATCCATTCCGCTACCGCGTATCGGAGATCTAAATTGTTCTTCACGCCGCAACGCGCGAGCTTGACGTGACTCGAATTTCAATATATATATATATATATATATTTATATATTGAGAAAAAGAGAAAGAGAAAGACAGACAGACAGATAGATCTGCTGTATTGGGTATAACGATACAGCTTCTTCAATTATATGTATTTTTGGGTTTACGCGCAAAGATAAAGTGAGCAATAGCTGTGATTAGGTAATCGAGCTCCTGGGATGATTATAATTAGTATAAGAGGAAGAGTTCGTTTTATTCCAAAAATACCTGTGAACTTACTGGTCACAGTTACGCAGGTAACCGCTGTTTTAAATATTGTGACATGCAACGTACTCGACGTATATATATATATATATATATATATATATATATATATATATATATATATATATATATAGAAATGCAATTCTATTTAACCATTCGCGTGTTCGGATTCACTGCTAATAGCATATTTTGGCGATTAGCCGTCTGTCTTTTGAAGAGGTAACAACACTGAAATACGTAAAGTAGAGTACAGAATGACGCATAGATGACACAGAGACATAAATCTTACTGTCAAGCTACCTGATGCGACTGTATTCTTAATAATTCTTTAGATGTTGCTCGACTCCGAGATGTGTTGATAGGAGGAAGATTTTCGACGTATACCAGACTCTCGGTATCGTTTTATACGTTTACATGCTCAAGTATACATAGAGAGCGTATTACTGACTGGATTAATGTAAATTCAAAACGTTCATATTAAATTTCGACAAATTACAATGATAGAGAGGCTCAGAGAAAGTCATCAGAAAAAATTTATCTCGTGGCTGCCATCCAGAGCAGATTACGGGATTCTTCAAGATTAATATGTTAATCTTTACGGGAGAGATGACATTTATTCTTGGAAGAATTGATGACGAGCTGGTTTCGGCATCCCATTATGTATAATAGGACTCCAGCTTTGGCGACTTTTAGAAAACTCAAGCTGAAAGTACGCGAAGGAAGACTCTAAGGAGAATAGACATTTTTTGCAATACGATGGCAACGCTTGAGTACTTTTGAGATCATCTGTTGCAAACCCTGCTGATTAAATCTTTGGCCAAGTGCGAAATCTACATTCTATTCGCTAATCTATTGTACAGAGAAGGAAACTCGTCTATGATGTCCGACTCAAAACGCCTAGCAAAATAACATAAGTGGACTTGAGACAATAACTCAACAGTCCATACAAACAGTTCAACAGTGTCGTATTACTTTGTCATCCTCCGTAAAAAAATTCTAAATCACAATATCGGCAAAAAAAAACATAGTACCTTTGTTTAAAATCATAAAGGCAACATGTTCTTTAAATGTCCGTATCTGTTGGAGATCGTTCATTATCCAGGCGGTCTAGAATAGAACAAGCCACATTTCGCAGATGATAGTTTCTATGCTGTACAGAGATGAACTTACATGGAAAACATTGTCAAAATATTATTAGACTCATTTGGATGACTAGATAATCATCTGTTCACTTCTCTGGAGGTACATAAGGGTGAAAAAACGGGTTTCCAATGAATAAGAAGATGAATTGGGAGATAGAAAAGTGGAAGAAACAGTTAGTGCGAAACTTCCTTGAGACGGTCGCAAAAGAAGATCAATTGACATCTCGTTTCATTACTCACATCGAGAAAATTGACAACCATTCTGAAAACTTACATATGTACAAATGCACACATTTTTATTTAATAAATAAAGCCTACGACAATTGAGTACATTTACTTTTAGACCCGTAAAATATATGAGTGAATTGGTTCCGAGGTACCTATAAACTCAACAGCAAAGCTATTCAGATAATCTCTTCCTTATATGTTGGGATACAGATTGAATAGTAATCGAGGTACTGTACAATAAAATATCTAGAGATTCTTGGCTACAAGTACTTTGCTATTTTTTACTTTCATTGTTATACTACAGGTCTTCTTATTTTTAATACGAACGAAACTGTAAGAGAATATTTTAGGCTTATCATCGTTTTATATTGTAGGAAAATGAAGAAGCAAACAACTCTTGGATAGTTATCTTATTCTTCTAATGACTATTTATTTAAAAACCGTAATTTCTTATTTTTAAAACCCCTCAGAAAAAATGCTTATTATATGAAAGAGATATTAGATGAAAGAGTATATTAGAGATGCTTATATAATGACTACGAACATAATTAAAGGATTTACCGGTGGAATAAAAATTGTATTATAGTTGCGTTACCTGGAAATGTCATACGACGAAGAATTTATAACATTAATTAAAATTACGACTATATATTATATACTGTAATCTTTCTTGATCCACAGACATAATTGAATATTATGAAACAGTATTATTTAAAGAAAATCGATGAATTCAATTAAAAGGCTTTCCTCTATATTTTTCTCATTTCTTTAAGTGCGGTCAGTGCTTTTCGGTAACAAAGATGCGCGTAATCTTCGACCAGAGATGATGATATATAGTTTTAGTATAAAAGGATTTAATATAAAAGTTTTTTCCTGTTATATTTAACTGTAGCAATTGGATGATAATAATGGTTGGATAATTAGAATTTTCAATTGAATTCCTGGCTAATTAACGCAAAGTACTAATAATGCCTCCGAGAAAATGGAACCACATCCAAAGATTCTACGCTAGCCCGAATGATGAATGCTTGAAAGATATCCCGGAGATTGTAGCAAAGATCTAGAAGATGAACTCATTTCGAGTAATTGATATAAATAATATACCGGACCATATGTTGCTTTTTACTCACTTGGTTCGCACCGTGAGTTCGCACTAGCATCATCATTAACAATATTACCTGCGCTTTGACCATGCTCCTGTTATGCAAAAAAAAAACAAAAAAAAAAAACAGAAAAAAGTATTGAGCGACGAGGCCCCGTTCGATTAAAAAAAAAAACAGACGCTAGGCGCGCGCGATTCTCAGGAGAGCTGCGGCGCGGGCAGCAGCGCTATATACAACGCTGGCGGAACGGGTCGCGCTCGGATTCAGGTCGCTTTGACCTTCGCCCGAAGCAGCGTCAGAGTCGTCTCTCCTGTTTCCTTGCTCCGCTATCCCTCCCCCCCTTGCCCCTCCGTCACTGCGATGACCTCTCGTGTACGCGGTGCATACAAACTTCATTAGGTCGCGGATCCCGCTCCCGGGGAATCGCGGGCACGGTCGCATCCAGAAAAAAAAAATATATATATATATACAGTTCCTGCTTTATCCTCGTGCACATGTTATAACGGTTGGGTAATTGAATGCGGCATCGATTAAGAATACGCGCGTGTTTAGGCACGCGTTCAGCCAACCGCGCCCCTCTCTATGTTAAGGGTTAAGGCAGTATTCCCACTACTTTTCTCTCGTGCCAGTATGCTTCTCTTTCTTCTCTCTCTCTCTCTCACTTGTTTATTTTTAATTTTTTACTAGAAATAAATCAGATTCTTTACAGAACCAAGTCCGTTAAACTATGGCAACAATATATTAGAAAGAAAATTATTCGATATTTTATAAGTATATATATATATGAATAGTAAAATAATGCAATCCGTGGAACTGTAAAATATATAAAATCAAGTAATAAATATTCAAAAGCATAATTAGCTCTGGATTTTAATGGAGTGGAGGTAAATTTAATAAATGTTGCCGTATAATAAAACTTAATAATTTGCATACACTTCATATATTGAGAAATGTAGAAGTATTACAGCTTTAGAATGAGCTTGACGTGACATACAGTAACAACTTCCTCTGCAAAATAAAAAGAAACAACGCCTCATTGGTTGGTTTGTAAGCTCCCTGCCCAATATAATCAGCGATCTTAAGGAAATGCGTTTGAGTATTAGGACCGGAGCAAAAAATTGCTTGAAAAGTCACCAAAATTCCACTTTTCTGGTGACTTTTTGTTTTTTATTGCAAGTGCAAGAAGCACTTCAGCATCTGAGAAAGGAAATGAACCATATAGTCATTCAAATATTTAGTCAATATTGCATTATTTAAGAATGATGAGCAAACGACAATAGGGAAGTCATTGATTGCCATTGAGTTCGAGTTGATCGAATTGATGAAAAGGCAAAGCTTTGTAAATCACTGCTCTCGAAATGCCATAACTGAATCTGGACCGATTTTATTGAAGAGAGAAACTAAAGCCTGCGCAGAAAACCAAAATCATCGGGATAATTAAGATTTTGAAAGGTGAACGAGGGCGGTGGGTTAAATAGAAGGAAAAAAGATCAGTGCCAGCGATGAATTTCTCTCATTTTTCTCGAATTATCCAGACGGAAGCCGGACTATTATATGCATTGTATTCTGAGCCAGGGAATTCGTTTTCTTCGTATAAAATATATATGTATATCAACGATCGAAGCACAAGTGAGGGTGTTTACTTGTGTTGTGCGGGCGTGTGTATGCGCCAGTGCACGCTCGAATCGGAAAGATTGGCTAGCCGCTCGTAAAACGGTATTGTATATTGGCGAAGGTACGAAAATCGACTACGGGTGGCTGGCGCGCGAGGAGGGGGAGGTTCTTGTTAATTTAATGGAATTTACGGGTTACATTGTGCGCCGCGCCTGCCCGCGCCGAGGCGATTGGAAGCTTTGTCCGGGAAAAATCAAACCTCTGCTGTATGCATTGGAAAATTCCCTCCTGCCGCCCCCCCGCCCGTCCTCCTAAATCCTTTTTCGTTACCTCTTTGTTATATTCTGCTCGGGAAGGTTGGACCGTTGATACGCATTTATAAACGTGCCCTTTATAAATAAAATATCGCGGACGCTCGGAAGAAGGTGGTAAAAAAAATTGCTATAACGTGTTAACTTGTCCCCTCCCCCCTCTTATTTATAGTAGATCGCTCGCCACTGAAACGTCGTATGGATGGTTCTCGCTTATTTTTCAACGAAGAAACCGCACAATATTTGATCGATCCATTAGCGTCAATCGTCATTTGCGCGTTAGCGGTTGAAATGAAATTTTCAGAATTTGCACCGAAGAGCGATCAACGAGAGAAAAAAAAAGAGATTTTATACGATTTCCAGATTTCTTATTTTGAGACAACAATTGACTTATTCTATATATAATTAATTGCTATATAGGGCGAGTATAATGCAATTTCGAATTACGAACGAGGTTATAGGATAACTTTATAAAACCTCGCTGTGCCGATATTCTATTATTATGTATTCTTTGTTGCTGGCCGAGGACAATGTCGCTTTTATGCGCCCGTGTTTATATATATATACTTTTTTTTTCATGCATGCAACGTTCAAGGGGACCGAAATATTTTTCTTGCGGGACTTTCGAAGCATCGACGGCAAAACGGTAAAGGTGAGATATTTTGAAGATGGACCGGTAATTCTAATACAAAGGTATTGGATCGTCAAAAGTTTTGAGGAAGCCGAAGTCGCAAAAAGAAAGCAAGAGACAGAGAGAGAGAGAGAGAGAGAGAGAGAGCTGCTCACCCAGCAACCGTTCGAAAAGTCCGAGGTCAGGGCCGAAGTCAATACATATCGAGCGAAAAATTCGCGGAACGCGCGGCGGAGGAATAAAGTCAGCGCGTTATCTCGTACATGTACGTGCGCGAAAAGAGCAGGCACGGGCGCCTCTGTAATATTTACTTCAGTACATAATGCAAAACGCGAGCGGCCAGTTATTACACGGGGCGGCTAATCGACCGATCGATTATCGTCGCGCGCTCGCGGGCTATCGCGGTCGCTTCCGTTCCGAATAAAAGCCTCTCAAGCCGCTCATTCCGCCTCCCACTCCTGTGGCTCCGTACGTATAATACACCAGTAAAACGTGTTTTAGAAAATAAGAGAATACTATATCTTATGCATAGAATTTTAAACATTTTCATTAAGTTAAACATGAACGAATAAGTTAAAATATTTTCAAAAAAATATTTTATTCATTTATTTTTCCTATCAAAACTCTAATATCTCCTGTGGTCGATGCCTTGGCCGTCAGATCGAATTATACGGAAAATCTTAAAATGAAATCAAAAGACAGCTCGATCTGATTTAATGGAATTTGCCAGCTATCCTCTATCACGCACTTCTCCGTTACGCAATGCGCGTTTATAAAATTAGTCAGAAAAATCACGGCTATAATATTTTTTTTTTTGCGTTAGTCAATCTTCATGAGTTAAAATTTTAACGGGTTCATTTTTCTCTATAAGCATCGACAATATTGGGTAAATTTAAATTTGACGAATTGCATAAAACATAAATATTCATGGGTTTTGCATCAGTTTACTAAACCGCGACGCGAAAAGCTTTATTGCTTTAAGACATTCAACAACGTTCGCATCTGTTGATTAGTTGATTTTTACGCATCCATTACGCGATAAAATTTACTTCGTTAATGCAAATCAATGGATCTTACCCTATTATACCTATTATAAAATGGCTTTATTTTCCATAAAGAAATTATAATGGGGAAAATGCTGCCGCGATCATAACGAGTCTCGTCGACAATCTGCGAGAACTAAAAATGTACTTTAGAGAGTTATTTAAGTCCATGATGAAGTAGATCCCATAAAGGTTATTAGTTTATGGCTGGGACGTCTTGCTCGCGCGTCAATCTTCTTTCAGCTGAATAATTAATATGCAGATTTAGAAGTAGACCGTTGGAAACTTGCAAATATGTGTAGAAATTGAAAGTGACAAATTAATGATGCACCTCGAACATTGAACGAGCCCCGGCTCAAAGTCAGAAGAGCTTATGATTTTTCACTTATAGATCCCAAATTGACATGTACTTCCGCGTATTGTAGATTCTTGAAATAACGACTTAGCTTGGGAGTAATTTCAAATACGCCAATTTCCATTGTTCTACTAATTTACGCACTTATTTAGCGTGTAATCCAAGCTATCTTTCAAAAGAGAATTAAGTAAGATTTGCTTTGAGATAAAGACTCATCTTATTTTATTTTTTTTTTAATTATCTCCAAGCTTGTCACTGAATTAAATGAATTTTAACAATTATTGAACTAAATTGGCTATTTGATAACATAAAATATATACAAAAGTAACCCCATCGAAAAATGACAGTAAGACTCCTTCGATATATACAGTGCCGTTTTTACGTGAAATGTCAAAAAAAAAAAATTGAATTCTTGAAGTTATTCGATAAAAATATGGTAAAATAAAAAAAAAATTATCAAACGTTCAAAGATTCCTAGTACGACCTACTTTAAATTAAACACGCTCAGTCGTTTTAATTTAGATATTTATTGTAAATGAGAGATGGCTGCCTATAATATACAATAATGAATCTGTTTCTTTGAGCGTTGCGTGAATTTCCTTGTCGCTTTTGCGAATGTCAAGAAATATTGACGCTTGCCACGCACATGTTTTCAGTCAGGGAAGTCTTAGAGTGAGAGAGAGAGAGAGAAGAGAGAGAGAGAGAGAGAGAGAGAGAGAGAGAGAGAGAGAACAGAAGTGAGCGAAAAGAATTTTTAGTATGCACGAGAAGGGATGTGAATATTTTTCCCATATATGTATATATGTGTATATATATACATATATATATATATATATATATATATATATATATATATATATATTGCTGGTCTGCGACAAAGATTCGATGTGCCCAGAATTTTTACTTTCAATTCCCGGTGAGAGGCTTTTCTTAACGAATATATACGTTCGAAGTCTGAGCGTTTCGTAAGTATCGCGTATAACGGGTTATCGTAAAAAAAGACACTTGTTAACGAAGTTTTCTTTATAGGCTTGCCTTGTCCTTGAAAATTACGCCCCCTTCAACGGTTTGGAATAATTGAAGTAATAAAAATGTTAATGTAATTGAATATCTATTTGAATAATTTCACGTCGATTGCAACAGAAAAACATTTTCCAAATATTTTGTAGAAATTTTTATCTTACTTCCCTGAAGAACTTTGATGAGTTTTCTTTTAAGATTTTTCATAGTTTTCTATGAAAAAAATCCAATTTTGTCCAAAACGCAATTATTGTTCATTCTAAATTCACGAAAATGACGTTTCTGAACGAAAAAAAAATCGCATACAAAATATTTAGAATACTCTGTGAACTGTTTGAAAAATTTATTTAATTAACCACATCGACTCTTTTCAGTCCTTCTTGTCATTTATAATATCAAACATGGCCCGAACACAAAAGAGACAACTTTTTCATTAGCTTCTAAGCATGAATGGATTCCTCGTTTATAAGTACAAGGAATATAAAATGCGTGACGCGGGCTGTTAAAGATTTTTAATTTTATATTTTAAAGCAAACACTTGACATTTTTGACGTCCTTTAGGAATCCTTGATTTGGAGCAATATGCGTCGAGTGTTTAATAAATTTTTTCAAAACTATAAAAAAAAGTAGGGCCAATAAGTCTGACGAATGTATTTACAGGTGGAATAGAAGCTTCATCGAAAAGAAAAATGCTTAAAGATTCGAATTGCGTCAGATGTATAAAGAATGGTAAAATTGAAACGTTACGTTTTTGATGAAACTACTTTAAAAATTTTATATTCCATATATCTTACGAGGGGGAAAGGTTCCATTTTTCATGGTTAGTAGCAGAAAAAGATGTTTCTTTCGTATGTAGGTCATGTTTGTACGAAGAACGACAAAGGAAGGTCTATCAAAGGCTCGTTATAGTCAATTAAGAAAACTTTGTAAAAAGTTTCACGAAGTTTGTAAAAAATTATGTATTTAAAGTTCCTTTTTTCTATCAGAAACGATGTTTTAGAGTAATTTTGAATTTAATAAGCTATACTTTGCAGTAATTGAATTTTTGAACAAGATATTCAGAGGACTCGCACTAGATGAAATTAAAAAAAAATGTTGTCCGTTCCTGTGGTCGTGGAATCACCCATGTATAAATGTAAACAATATACATTACAATATTCTTTCTTTATTCAAAATAAAACTCATCGTTGAATAATTGAATAACTAAGCTACTTTTTATTATCCAAATCGAATTCGGAAGCTAATGAATTTTTTAATAAACCATCCAATTTTCTATAGCGATTCGTATCGCGTATTGAAACTTTTTAAGGCTTATAATTACTAATTATTTCAGTTGTTACTCTTCTGCATTGTTTTACGTAGCCACGCTGAAAATGCGTCATTTGCACAACAATGGAACAAAAGGTTTTAAATTTATGAACTTATAAACGCAAATGCGCATGCGTGAGCGCGCGCGCGCGCACCTTTAGGAGCGGAATTTCCTGTCGCTAAGTTGCATAATAGATGAAATTATTCAATATATTCTTTGTGAAATATTTTTTATATAATTTTTTTCGATTTCGAATTCTCGTTATAGCTGTCAATAAAAAAATATTTCGATTCCCATTGTCGTTATAGCTGTGAATAAAGATATATACATTTCTTTATAATAAAATTTACTTGGTAGAATTTTGTATGTCGAATTACGCAATATATATATATATATCGGACCTTTGAGTACGTGAGTCGCACACCCGATGACTATAATTCAGCGAGAACATATTATTCACGAAGGTAGACAACTCAAATGTAAAATTCTGCGGGCGACGGATGCGTTCGGGCGCGTAGCCGAAAAATTACGGCGAATTGATCAGCGCAGGTCTTTGCTGGCTCGCTCGCCAAAGGATTTTGCCTCCCTCAATCCCCCTTACCATTAGTAGCTTGGCGCAGCTCTACTCATAAACATGTAATACGTAAAAGAAAAAAATAAAGATTATACAGTAGCCGAGTGGTGATCGACGCGTACGGCGGCCGCGCGATTTTTATTGAACGCGGACTTTGGCGATAAAAAATTCCTAGTAAAAACCACACAGTTTCTAGAAAGTTCCTAGAAAAAATTCACACAGTTTCTAATAAAATTTCGGTAGATGAATGATATATTTACAATTTGTCGTGTATCAAAATTTTCTAGAAAATATAGTATTATTTTTTAGATTTTATGTTATAGTATTTTATTTTAGATTATATTTTATAGTAATATAATTTTTAGATTTTTACATTTTGCGATAAAATTACTCGGCTTTATTGTAATTGTTACTATTCAATTTTTCTCTGTGTATACATCATGTCGTCAAGTATTGTGACTCTCCTGCATTGTACATATAAATTTTCGTAGCTTCGTATCTTTATCCGCAATATATATTTCGATAGATTAATTTAAATTTACGCAGCCACAATATAAATCGCTGCCTATTGTGTTGTACGTTTTTACTTCTTCAAATTGCACCCTTTCCTGCACTTTGATATATGAAAAAAAAGAAAGAATAATACAGAATATTCCTCAACAATTACTGTATAGGATCTAAGTTTAAATATTCTTATAATATTCTTATACGGCGGAATCTATATTTTTATAATATATATATATATATATATATATATATATATATATATATATAAAAATTCAAACAAATCAAGATAAGTTATGTGCACGATATTTTTTTACACCTTTTATTTTGTACAGGTTTATACACTATAGTTTCTACTTTGGCTTTCCTGTTGGCTCTTGCAACAGCATCTTTTATTCGATCGATCAATTATCATCGAATTTTTTAAGAATAATATTCATAATGATAAATCATAATTAATGGAATCAAAAAGTTTTCTTAACCAAATATTATTCTCGAAATATTAAATATATTCTAATTGATCGTTTTTTCGAAGTCTCGATCGCGCCGAAGTAAGGCAAACATTTTTGTAGTTTATAAATTCGAACGCATTGCAATGAAAATCAATGTCGATGCATGCATGGTATACATGTATATACAAAACGCCGACTCTGCTAAAGGGTTGCATAGCCTTGCGCGAGGATTACTCGCCTTTTCTCCGAAGCTCTTCCCCACATGCATGTATGTATAGATACGTGTAAGACGGCTTTTCGCCCTCCCCTCCCGCGCCCTCCACGTACCAGCGCGTTCGAGAGCCGATCGATCGGCCGGAGACGGTATACCAGAATCGGCACGTATGTATATATATATATGCTCGATAATCAATTACCTCCTGCTGCGCTATCGCCCGTACGTGTGCATACGCGCAAATAAGTTCTACGAGTGCGCGCGTAAATAAGTTCGCTCGCGAGGCGAGTTCTGGGATGGAAATGCGTTCTTCGAGCAAAGAGCAAGTAGGGGGAATATTGAGATAATCCGGAGGCATCTTCGAATACATGCTAGTACACATACAAACATACATACATATATACAAATATATATATATATATATATATATATATATATATATATATATATACATAGTATAGATAGCGAAGAAAAAAACTGTACAGCCCTCGTTATCCTACCCCTGTCCTCGAATCCGGTTAAGAGACCAAAGAGTCTAACGATCTTGTGGAATACAAGTATTTCCGGTGTCCTTCTCTCATTGCTCACTCCGGGCAGTCCGATAATGAAAATCCCGCTGTTTCTAGGAATGGACGAAATTTAATAAAAGTGGCACTGACGATATGTCCCGGATTATTTTTGGTAAATAACTGTAAATGAAGATTGACGCGTATGCCAATTACATAATCTAAGACTATCTTCATTAGAAAATATTGTAAATAATTCCATTAAATAAACGAAATAAAAATGAATAATGTAATTGTCAATTGGATGTTGAAAAATGTTTCAATTCTTCTGTTTCAAAGAAATATTCTTTAAAATCCAAGATATTTAATTATTAGAAATGAGAAAGCAATTTCGTAAAACTTAATAATTCAATTAACATCAAAATATAAAATCATGTTTAATCAATATTTAATGAAATCAACAATATTATTGATTAAATAATTCATTTCAAGTGAACTTGTATAAATATTAAAATATTTAAATCAGTTTCAGTAGTTAAAGAATTCGTTGTTAAATTTATTATATATTATTATAAACAAGTAAACTTCAATACAAATAATTTCCTAACTGTTTTTCAGTATATAGATAAATATAAATATAAAATATATAATATAAATATATAAATATAAAATTATATATATATATATATTTATTCTCATTAAACTTCAGTTCAACTTTTCTTCCAATAAATCAGAAGCCTTGTCGATGATGTAATTTCTCTTTTCTTTATTAACATCCAAGAAATCAAACTTATAATGTTTCAAAAGTCACCCTGCAGTATCTTCACAATAGGAAGCATTATAAAAAAAGAAAAAAACATAAAAAAAGAAAGCGTCGGCGAGAGATCTAATGAAATTGCGAGGAAAACCGAGTAGACGCGAGGCGTGCGATGATTCTGATGAGGTCGTCGGAAATCTTATTATTATTCTTGCATCAGGCTGAAGAAACGCAAAGTTATCCATGGTATTGTGAAAATTATACTTGTAATATATATTTACCAGACCAATTCACCGACCGATTTTACCATCCCCTCCATCATCCCAGGAGAGAAAGAGAGAGAGAGAGAGAGACAGAGAGAGTAAAGCGACTAGATATATAGTGAATATGTATATAGAAAGTTCGGAAACTCGAGCGGAGGGATACGAGTGCGCGGGCAAAGCTAGAAAAATAAAGGCTGCGCACCCGATTGCGCAGGTGTACAGACTAACGGGTAGGTAGACAGAGAGGTAGAGAGAGAGAAAGAGAGAGAGAGAGAGAGAGAGAGAGAGAGAGAGAGAGGGAGAGGAGGGAGGAAGAGAGAAAGGAGGGCTGATGCAATTTCACGGGGAAGGCGCGAATCCTGTTCCGTCGCGCCACCCCCTGCGCCGCCCCGAGCGAAGCGGGTATTTTTGGAATGTAGGGCGCCTAAGGTTCGCGGCCGCCGCAACCGCCGACACCACCACCACGGCAGCAATACACGTGCTAAGTGTACATGCATATATATATATATATATATATATATATATATATATATTTAGCGCGCGCATGCATCGACTCGAAACTGCGGGGCGCGAATTTGTTCGAGGAATATAGTTTGTGCGAAGGCTGGGGCGGGCGGCTGGGGGATTTTTGGAAAATTTCCGACAGGGGGTTCGAGTAATAATTATGTGTAGCGAACGGCGAAAAAGTGATTTATCATTATTTCCAAAGGGATAGGGCCCGAATGAATTCGCTATAGCGAGCATTTTCTGCTTCACGTACGATACATTCGTGATTGTGATACAGGATTACAAATAGCTTTAATTGCGATATTAATTAATATTTCTTTATAAATCTGACTAGACCTGTGACACTGCTTGCTTGATAAAAAGTTGTGTATTTTTAGGCGGGACGATTGTTTGAATTATAAAAGATAAAATTGGAAGGGTCGCCTTGACCCAAGGAGTTGCTAAAATAATTCATAAAACAATGCGGATGGTTATATTCTCATGCATTTTTCGACGATAACGTCGAGGACTCTCCTGCTTCTTGCATAAATATTTAACGCGAGAAACTTACTTTATGAAAAGATTCGATATTGTTATGATTTTTAATGAATGATAAAGGAATATCAGATATTCGTTGCAATCTTTTGGTAAAATAAACGCTTTTTCAAATATCCCCATTCTTTCTGTAAGATAAACGTAAATCGAATTCTAAAGATAAATGGTTACTTAAAGTAAAAAAAGATTAATAATAATAATAATAATAATCATAATAATGTCAACGCTTTGTATACGTTATTTCTACTGAGCACAATATATACGAGGGCGCGGTGTGGAGAATTTGCCACCTGGCAAAGATAAACAGCCTTTCTTCGTTATATCATCATTTCATTTTTTCACCAAATCTCCATCCGCACGGAGTAAGATTTTTCATGACGACGCAGCAACGCAGTTATATCGTTGATATACAATGCGATTTTCTCGCATACTTTCGACTACTCGTTCAGAGGTACGAAAATTTTAATCGATCGGAAGATCGACGATAGTCGCTGCAATGAATACAGGTATGAATCTTTCGCAGTTCTTATACCATTGTATTTCATTCCTTTGGATTTGGTTCACCTGCTTTCTATCCGTTGGGTTTCAGTTCGATCTCGGAAATGTAGATTCGAGCGAATTCATAACGGATCGACCATCGTATAAAATGGAGAAGAATCGTGAAGGGTCGGTTCTCGATTAATTAGAAATTTCGGCGAGGCCTTTTGAACAGAATTGTCTGAGGATCGTTTGCTTTTTCGTTTTTTTCCAAATTCCACGGAATTTGTAGGTAAGGAGGTCGCAAACTTATCACCCCGACCTCGTGGACTTTCATGCTGACAGTATGGTTATATTTAACTTCGACTCCGACGGGCATTAATTATAATAACACTTCATATAAACTGGAGCACATAATTATTACACTGCGTAAGTGTCGAAACTACACAAACTCTGTCTTATCTATTGCCCTTCTGTCTCGTAGCACTTCTGATAGGGCTTTAGAATACCGAGATAATACGATATTTACGAAATTAAAACATTGTCTTCGCATTCAAAAGTGTCGTCAAACAAAGTATTATCCGGATCTCACAGAACTTTTTCATAATTAGCCTTGTTTTGGTCTCGACGATAAAAAAATAAAAAATAGTGAGGATCGAAAACTTTTTCTTACAATTATTGTACAAATTGTTTCAATTCATATGTCACGAGTTCTACAATCAGAGTAGGTTAGTATGAATTTGTAATTAACAAAATTTAAGAGATATAAATATTTTTAATTTTTTAGTCCTGTATTTATGACAGTATTTATGAGATGGTTTTAATGTATTTTTTATTGTTTTTTGTAATTTTGTAGAAAATAAAAACTAAAGCTGGAAATAAAAGACGATCAACAGCATCGCTGAAACGTATGATTCTTTGTGAAAAACCTTCTCTCTCTCACTCTTCTCTCTCTCTCTCTCTCTCTCTCTCTATATATATATATATATATAATCTAAATATATATATATATATATATATATATATATATATATATATAATGTAAATATTAAAATTTTGTGATTAAACTGCATGCTCTAAAAGAATCCATGTATATATTTAATAAGTGTCAAAGTAGGCATCAACAGCGAAAATAAATGAACACTTCAAATAACAGATGACTTTTAAAAAGCTTACAAAGACATTGCCAATATGACAATCAGTATATTATTTTGTAGTGAGATGATGGAAGCATCAACTACGGTTATAAATTGTAAAAAACAGTTGAAAGAAAATTAAAGTGATAGATATAGTAATTCAAACGTACTAAAAGGAAACGTTCGCAAGTTTAGCACACAGTAATATGCACAAAAATGAATTATAGTGTAATTTAAAATCCATTGCTCTTCATTCTCTATCTGCTGAAATTACTCTAAAAGCCTATTGTAACGTGAAAAATCGAAAATATCGTCATGTTAAGCTAGATCATGTAAAGATATTCAACGGCAAATATAAATATACGTATAATAAGGCCAAAGATACAACTAAATGATGTATTTCATTAATATATTTATACTGAATTAAAACAGCAAAATAATGACAAATATAGCGCAATATCAACATTCTTGCATGATACTCTTGTTTGCTCCTCTATGCTCTGGTTTCGAAAATATTGCTTTCTCAGCATTGTCTGTAATTTCGAGACGAGGCTCGACAAGGCCATTATCAAGTCCCGTTGAAAACCTAACTCTCCGAGGCTGGAATTCACCTTTCGCCAGCTGATCCGCAAAATTTATCTCGCGAAAGACATCGACCATCGTCCTGCGCAGATCGCGCGCGAGCGATCGTGGGCAGTTTAACGTTTCAAAGGCTATTTTATAATGTAATGTAATGTAATGTATCGCAGTAAGCCGGCCGTTGGCGCGAGGCGATCGAAAAACTTTCACCGGCGTATGATCGGCCCGTAACTCTCTTTTCTCGCATCGAGCGATTATTATTGAAGGCGAGCCACGAGCAATAAGGCTTCTACGTTCAAGATGTAAGTATACCAATGACGTAGTCTAGTAGCCACCGCGCGGACGTCACCGCGCGCGGTCGTCCTACTGGAACATCGCGAGGTCGCGGCGGCGCGATTTTCAGTACAGGCCACCCGTCCATTACTGATCGACTCTGCCGTTCGTCCGCGTTCGCTCGGCGGCTGGGGGGGGGGGAGGGGAGAGCGCGGGGGGAGCAAAAAAATTATAACAAGTTTATACAACGAGCCGGGCAGCTTAAGGTCGTCGGATGAAAGCGCTCGCGCCTCCTACTTACGTATACAAAAAGCCGTCGCCTCCCAATGGCCGCGTAAAATACGCACTCGTGACATTTGGATCGTTACAGCAAATTCCCATTGCCATTGTCTTTCTCTCGATTAAGCAGAGTGGGTGATAAAAATATCGCACGTCCACTCAAAGCGGAGCCACGGAAATGTGCGCCAGACGTTATTACGTATGAGGATGGAGAAAAAAAAACTGCGACGGTGGAACGCTCCGCGGAGGAGCACAAGGCGAGAGCGCGAGATCGACGACAATTGTGGAATGGCGGGAGGGGAGAGGGGGTGAGCGGACTTGCAACTAGGATCGATCGATCCCTCTCTTGTGTACACCTAATACTAACGAACAACCGCAGTAGTCGCGCGGCCGACTGCGTGGATAAACTACCCTCTCCCACGCTCCACATACTCGAGAGTCGGAGCGACGATGTAAATCACCTTCGTGCGATGCGACGTTATATATATATATATATATATATATATATATATATATATATATATTCAGTACAAGCCCTATTGCGCGCTTACAAAATATCTTCGCAGGGCGCTGCCGAATCGATCGCTCATCAGGAGGTCTTTGTAGGTCTATACACATGCACGTACGCACGCGCGCGCGCTCGCACACACACACACACACACATACATACAATGTGACTCATGCGCTCGTATATGTACAGAACGAGAACGATGGATATTATGCGCTCCGGAAAGCATTGTACTCTGTCTCTCTCCCTCCCCAACGCCGAAGCCAAACGGCAAAGGCCGATATTGCAGGACCTGCACCACGCGCAATTGCAAACAAACGAATTTCTAATGAATCGTAATTAAGGCAGATGTATTATTGCTGCGAAAGTCGATGCGAAAGTCCTCTGTGGCATGGTTTTAAGGGCGAGTAAGGGCAAAGAGGAAAAAAGATATAGTCGGTTATAATTTTCCTCTTCTTATTATTGACTTGTTGTTTGCGTTGTTGTTATTGTTGTTCTTGTAGATGATTTCATCGTTGCTATTGTTGTTCCCCTTTTTGTATTAAACAATGAAAGCTTATTGCATGGAATTGTTTATGTTTTAGAAAGTAAATTTTTTGTATATAAAAAAAAATTTAATTCTCAATATATCCCAAGTCCCCAAGTCCCCAAGCTGGAACCAAAACATTAGATGAAATTCTTCGAACGTTTCAATCTCCATTACACAGATAGATAAATAAAGATACAAATAGTCTTATCGAGCTTTCTCGTTCAGCATATAATGTGGATGGATTTATCGTTTCTTCGCGGCGCAGCGAGTTAAAGAAAACATCGGCGTAGCCCTCGCGAAGCCAATCCCCCGTAGGGGGACACCTGGGGACTTTATGATAAATAAACCATGTGTGCGGGTGATCCGAGGACAGACGCGGCAGCGTCCCGCCCGCCTCGTCGCGTAATTTTCGCCTCCGATCGAATCGCTTGAGCCGCGGTGTATGAAAAATTCAAAAGCCCGCAGTTCGGCTCGGAGAAAAACACACACGCGCGCGCGCGCGTACAACACACACATACAAGTATTCGCTGTATCAATCCATTACGACTCCCTGAGTCCGGGATGTCGTCTCAAATTTCTCCTTTTACTTATACGTGTATAGTTTTCGTTCGACTTTTGCAGTGAAACGAGTTTTCAACAAAAAAAAAAAAAAGAACAAAAAGAGGACCGGAACCCGCGCGGTAATGGGAGGAAAAAGTTCACGAGAGGAGGACATCGATAAAATGCGGTCTTCTCTCCCCGTATTCGTAACATATAGAGCATCAGTTTTGGCAATGAGCCTTGAGAATTGAGGAGCGATCGGTTACATATATTATGTGTACTGGCTACTGGACGAGCGGGCATTAAGCGTCCGACGAGGAAGCTAAGCGAAACGAAGCCCCTTCGTAAAAGCGGCGTGTAGGTACATTTTAGACCGACGATCGATCACTTATTGCGGATGCAAAATTCGTGGGTAATATTTATGAGAGGATTTAGAAATGTACAGCTGACAGGTACTTTGTTCTGGAAATTGGCCAACTATACGGAGTCGATTTATTTTTTGATAAAAAGTGGAACACATCGAGGCTATGACGATTATCTACCTTTAGAGGTCGGGTCTTGTAACGAAGGTGGCCACCAAGTAAAAATCAAATCAAATTCTATAAATGTTTCTCGACATATTTTATGTCCTCAATGTATGTAGAAAGACATAGTAAGAATAATACTTCCGACTCGCTGAACCTTTGAAAAATCCATGTCAATCAGATGACACTTTCGAAATTTGTAGAGGCAGATACGATACACATTTTTCTTATATCAAAAGATCGCGCCAGAATACATAAAGTACATTATAGGATGAAATTAATAATCGCCCCCCAATCTCTTCACGCCTGCAAAACCAAAATGAGAGCGCTACTTTTCTTTAATTCTCGTACAAAATACAATTTTATTCAACTCGCTGAAAATTACCGATCACTTTCAGATGCTAAAAGACCGAAATATCGCTCTTGGGATTTAGAGAGTACGTAGCGAGCGCCGATTGCTACTTCGCCACGCCGAATCAACGGATAAGAATAACAGGCAGACGTAAAAGAGCCCGGGAAGATTGCAGGTGTGATGATTCGAACCGTTCGTCGGATATACGGGTAGACGCGTTGCCCCAACAACGAAATTTTCTTTCAAGAAAGATGCGCGTTCCCATCGACAGCGGCTACCTCGATAGTTCTCTTCGGTACAGTAGACGGTCTTATTTTTCCAACTGTACATTTCATTTTGCCGAATGCCATCGCCCTGACAGTTAAATAATATTATTCTCGAACTCTTGCCTCCGATGAAATGTCCGCGGAATGAAATACCGAGTCGCGGTGAAGCGGAAGCGGACGAAGAAGAGCTCGAGAAGCGTTTGAGTACGCAAATTGAATACAATCGATCAAAGCTTTGGAGGGCGGCTGGAAAACAAATTTTGAACGCCTCCGTAGCAGGAATCAAATCAATAGTTTTTTCTCCTCGCGTTCACGGATTTTCAATTCTCATATGGAAGATTCGTGCCGTTTTATTATAAGAGGAGGCTGAATCTGTGGAGCAAAAACGATTGCAAAGATTCTTATTTGTCTACTGATACTCTGCTGGTTGCTTCAAATTTTCGACAAACAAGGACTATTGCTGGATACTATTGCCAATTCGGCCAAATTGACACATTTACAATGATGATAATGGCACGGAAATTGTCAATCGCCCATTACAGGAAATTAAACCATCAGAAATAGAACGTCTGTAAAGTAAATTCATGGTAGCTCTTATTGCACGAAAGAAACCTTTAACGCATATAATTAGAGGACTATTCGTAATTTTAGCCAATACTTTTGGTAATATTATTAACGAAAAAAAGATTATATAAGCAGTGACTATATTAAAATTAATAAACCATATTTTGCTTATAGAAACGTTATGCGTTATTTATTTTGTTATATGTTATGTACGCATTTATTTGTATTATTTATTGATTCGGCGTATTGTTGTTATTCTATTTCGCTCATTTATTAATAGTCTTTGCAAAATTCAGGAAAAAAGAGAGATTTTTGTTTGCAAACACTAAAGCAAACACGGTATAAATAGAAGAACATTAATTCTGTTTACTTGTTAATTTTTTACGAATAGTTTAGTCGATTTAAACATCGGATAACTAAATTATTAAATTTTGAACAAATCTGCGTCATCTGTTATTATGCTTATTGGTCGTGAATTAAAAAAAAAAAAAGAAAAAAAAAAGAAAAGAAAAACGGACTTGGATGTTTGTCCGAGTTGTTTCATTGAGCTGCTGTTATTATATTTCTCAAATACCTGTCAATAATAAGATACTTACAGCTCTCGATTCAGATACAAAATACGGGCAGGAGAATGCGAGTCACTGCATGCACCTGATAAGATCCGGAGAGACAAAAAAAAAAGCCGCGCGCATCTCGCACGTAATTGATATCATCGGTATATTAAAATTATTTTATATATATATATATATATATATATATATATATATATATATGTGTGTGTGCACACACACACACACACACACACACACACATATATATATATATATATAGAATTTTCTTCAAGAAACACGCGACAGTCTGACCACCTATCAAATCATATTTGTCAGCTGTTATACAAGAGGGGAGTCTGCGATAGTGCGGGCATTTTCGAGTGCAGGAAAATCGAGCTGGCGTTGCTGCATCACCTGTAAATGTCTACATTTTTGAAAAAGTCTTTAAATCTCTCTCAATCTCGCTCTCTCGTTCTTTCTCGAGTACGCGCGCTCTTTCATATAATCCATTTTATTATCCACGATGAGCACATAATTTTGATCTGAAAACATACAGTGCTTCGTTGCGAAGCCGTCGTATACTAACGTCACTTTTCATTGTCGAATGGGAAAGTCGTTTACAATCGTCTGTACTGGACAATTGATGTGCGCTCAGCCACTGAGTATTCGTTAATTTTTTGTACTTTTCTTTTTAATGTAATTGAATAAAACAATATTCCTTTTAATGTTTAATAATATTAATGTGTGTAGTATGCGAGAAAAAAAGGCATTTAACTACTATCTGGCTTACTTCTATACTATACACAATATTTACGTACTTGACTATATATACAATAAGGTTCAGCCTTATTAACGATTATTATTACTCTATAAAGTGCAATCAATGGACTTTTAACGATACAACTCATCACTAAATTTCTTTAATTTGTAAACTTTCAGTCTAAGAACGTAGACAAACTTTTTTGAAACTTCTACGTGAATTTTTTGCTTTTTCAATCCGTAAATCATTTTAGCACATTTATTTTTTCTAGATACTTCTACTTTATTTATCATAGGTTTATTTTTTACTCATTCAACTTACGAGATAAGAGTGTAGAAATTTGAACTTCGCCAGTAAGTGAATAGGAACTGCAAATTAGTACAGTTATTACCCGACTCCATTTTAGCGAGAATATTGTATGAAATTTTAAGTAAACCTCGGGAAAAAGTAATCTTATTAGCAGCTTAAGTAGGACAAACGAATGAAGAAGCATGTGATTCGCCTTTACGGTCGTTACGCAAAGACCACTAATGCGTTCTTTATATACATATATATATATATATATATATATATATATATATATATATATATATACACGCGCAGGACAAAGGGCAAGCAGCCCATTATGTACCTGCGCACTCGTTCTTCTCAGCGCGGATATAATATCCTCCGATTCCATGCGAAAGCAAATTATTAGGCTCTTTGCAAAATGCCATAAGTGATATGGAATGATGGATTCAAAGGAAGCGAACTTGACTCTAAGATACTCTACTATCTCTCTCTCTCTCTCTCTCTCTCTCTCTTGCGCGCGCGCGTCCTCTGAAAGGCTCTGGGGAATTATATATTGTGTCGAGGCTTATCCTCGTAATCTTCATATAAAGATTGGTGGCAGGATGTAAGGGGAAGCGGAATCGGTGGGAAGGCTGTCGGCAATATTGCATTTCTATTAAAAGTTTCGGCTATTGGGGGTAGGGGAAAAGTCTGCTTTACTTTATGTACCCTTCCTTCCCCGGCCGACGAGGCGGCCAGAAAGTAATTTTCTTCAATATACCGAGAAAGGGAGGAACGATGGGGGAGGGAGCAATACTCGTACTCTTGAGCTATGAGAAAGAGTACGCGCGCGCCTGTATGCGCATGTGTTCCGGCGATGGTCGCTTTTTTCCACATAAGCATGGGGAGAGGTGAGTTAATGGGCTTTTACATAACTTTTCTCGTTCTCTTCACGTTCTCAAGGTTGATAGAAGAGAAGAGTGGGAAACAAAGCGAAAGAGACAAAGAAAGAAAAAGAGTGAGAGAGACGCAGAGAGAGAGAGAGAGAGAGAGAGAGAGAGAGAGAGAGAGAGAGAGAGAGAGGAAACAAAAGAAAAGCTAAATATTTTATTAGCATTATATGTACGTGAGCGAGAAGCTTTCTTTGTCGAATTTTCTCAAAATTACACGATCTAATTGTCCTTATAAGCTGTAATCCAGAGACGCCGAAAGCTCGACGACTCGGCAAAGTAAAATTTATGCGCTTCGAGACATCTTGCATTGTAATAATACAAGTTGTTCATTCCCTACGCCCGGGTGACAAACGTGAAAATTAAGTCGTCCTCTAGTCCTGCCCTTCACTCCAGGTCTCTACCCTGCTCCTTCCACAGTTCCGTGGCCACGGGCACGAAATGAAAAGAGCGGAGCGTAGCTCGCGATAGAGGGAGAAAGAAGGGGAAGACGAAGAAAGGACCTCGTTCCGTTACAGATTGCCATTGCTTTTACTCTATACGTATATAAATCGCGGCGACGGGAGAAAGGGGGCAGGTACGGTTGTCCGCGGTGAGCCCCGTCCGGTGACGAGGAACTGAAGTCCCGGTATTATATATTATATCGCGATTACTCGCGCGCACCGAGGAGACGAGACGAGATTTCAAATATCACAAGTGCATTAAAAAGTAATATTGAAAAGAATATTAGATCATAATTTAAATAATACAAATTATACGCATTGCCTCCTTCATGCATCGCGATTCTTTCAAGTCTATGACTTCAATAATTGCAATCTAATACCGAAATGCATGGCAGCGTAAATCTCGAGGAGAGGTGAGGGTGGGGCACCTACCAATCTCACCTTTCCTTATCCTCTTCATCGACCCTATGGCCTCTCGTCGAGATTTCCCGCGCAGGCAACCCCTCTTTAACCTCTGCACCCGCGCAATCGTTACGTATTATAATAAGAAAGAAGCTCGGTTTTAACGCAGTCTTACCCTCCCCCCCTCCCACGGAGATAAAGCGTCTCTAACATATACGTCCGGTCGCTTCGCGGAAGTTTCCGTGGGGAGCGCGGCTTAGTCGCCCTCGATCTGTCCCCGCGAGGGTCGACAGCCGCGTTGCAGTTATATCCGCTCGTTATATACGTAGGACGCCCGCCGTTTCTTGCGCGTCTCGCTGCTACGGCGAAATTCGTCCGTTTTTATGCCGCGTCCAAAGGCAGCGCGCCCCGATCCTCGAAGGCCGTAGCGAGGATCTGCTCGTTTACGTAGATAGGGGAGGGTTTTTTTTTCCTCTTCTTGTCGGATGGTCAATGCACCCCGGGGGCAATGGCACGCCAGACTTATCGGTGTCCGTGTGATTTATATCGAGCACCTTTGCCTAAACTATATTTTACATATAATATAGATAGACGTGCACAACGAACAAGGGCCTTCTTATCTCTCGAAATCGGAAGTGATCGTACGACAGGCTAGGGAGCAGATACAATAATGTCATTATACACAGGGATAATTGGATGTCTCGAAATTCTCAAATTGACTACTCTGATAATTATGTAATTTCACAAATATCAACACGTAGCCTCTAGACGAAGTCTCGGTATTATAAAGAAAGATGAGTTCGAGATCTAGATTATCAGCTCATTCGTATTCATTAATAAGAAATAAGGTCCGTGATCGTTATGCGAATTGATTCCAATAAAACTTTGTACTCAATTTCGTACTATTGCAATAGAACTTTGTACTCAATTTCGTACTCAAGATGGCAATCTTGAGCTGACGTTACGTTTAAATTTTAGCAACGGTTTATCATACAAAAGCAAAGTAATTAATTCTTAGCTTACTAGTTCGCGAGTAAATACGAAGACGCATTATGGAAATAAAATAGAGCTGTCGACAACAAATTAATTTAACAAACATGGCTTAATTATTTATCGCTCAATATCCTCGCGGAACGAGGACTGAGCGGTAAATTGAACGCGTCCAATTATTTGTCATTGTTGTATTTTGCTTGTTCTACTTGGAAATCTGGTTCACGTCTTGAATTGACTGGCGGCTATATGTACCGACGCAGCGTATTGGGGGAGCGGAAGCCGGGGCTCAAATAATAAATGCCGAGTCAGCCTTATAGAAATACGATCAATCATTGAACGAAAAAGGGGTAGCTAAGATTTCGGAATCCAAATGAGACGAAATGAAAATTTCTTTCCCGCGCACGACAGGATATACGAAATGAATTGCCGGCATCCGAATATGCAACGTATACATATGGATATATATATATATATATAAGAAAATACCAATCGACAGATTTTCAGTGAACTAGCTGTCGCCGTAAGTCATAGGATCTATGAAAGGCACGATTTCAGCTTACATCGTTTGTACACACATCGCTCTCGCACTTATCGTCCAACTTCGATCGTGGAAAATGACGATGTACTATGAAGCGAGCGTGGGGAGAATACTGCTGGAACGGCTTTTCTATAGAAACCCATGTCGGCACCCCTCGCCTGTACTGCGCATATATACACATCTGTAGAAGTGACCGTGGAATGAACCCTTTCGGATCCGACGGTCAAATTCTCATTCACGGGACACGCGGCGAGTGTCGAGCCTTTGAACGTTACACACGAGCCGTAATCGTGCTTGATAATTAACCTTTTTTTATTGCTTTCCACCGCGCAATACACGTGCTCGATGGATTTCGGGAAGACTTAATTAAATCGGACGAGATGGAGATCTGTCATTTTACAGGCGGACGTATAAGTTTATGGTGACTAAGCGAATGAACCACGATCGTAGCGATACTTCTATAGAAGGCTCTGGCAGCTCGTTTGATGTAGGGCAAGTCGTCAGGGCCCTCACGAGTATCGTCGAGCATCGGCTCGGCCGTCGAAGCCCTGTTTTTCGTTAGACAGAAGCACACGCCCAGATGCGCTTTTTCAAGCCCAACAGGTGGGCTTAGTGCGTGCGCGCGCGCGTCATGTCGCACGACGTTCCTGCGACTCGAGATACACGTGCTGCGGCAAATGTACGTGAGAAAAATACGCGTGACGGAAGCAGTCGCGAGATGTAGGACGCTTCTGGATTGTTGGAACCCGAGCGATTCATGGACTGTCGTCTTTGACCGGGATTTGCGCGGTCGCGCGTGTATCTGAAATCGGGATTTCAATTTGCCAAAACGGCCGGCAAAATACTTTTGACTTAAGTCAATTAGAACGTTGCGATAAATAATCTTGAATTTGGCAATTTGAAACGAAGCACTTGAAGGATGCGTCATCCGTCATTTCATAAATGTTGGGATTTTAATATTAAACAAAAATTGGTATTTTATGCAAACCCAATGATCGACGAATAAAGTCACTTTCCGATGGCCTCGAGTGAAAACTAATGATTAAAATTAACAACGGGACGAGCGTCAATACGATTCTTAGCTTTGCCGGCTTCGCATTTCGTATCTGCGCGCCAGTGCTCAAAAAGCTCAATAGCACCGAGTCGCCCAACCTACGCGTTTTTCCTTCCTCAACAAGAGCGCGGGACAAAAATTCCCGCGAGTTTCGCGAGCGCTTAACGCCCGATGACAATGTTCGCGGGCCGTGACGGGGGTTTCAATGGAAAACGCTCAGTCTTCGGCTATGATATCGTTGATCTGGAGTCGTGCCGACTGCCGATATCCGCCGAATCGCTGCCTCATAATTCGGGGCGCGCGCCCGAAAAAAGCTCCTTCGGTCGAGCACGAACCCTCTCCTGCCGCATAAAGGCTTCCGCTTGTAGTTTATCTATTCGATACCCTCGCTCATGGAATCATTAGCATAATTTTTAGGGTGCGCCGTTCGTGAGCGCTCGAGTCTCCGCCAGATCCTCGATTAATTCGTGAGGTGACTTTTTTTTTAAATTTTACATAAACTAATATTTATATATGTATATATATATATATATATATGTATATATATATATATAAATGTATATATAGATGTATATACACGACTAAATTGCACAGATGTTCGATTAAATACCACACATACATACATACATAAATGGACAATTGTAATCTCGGTCGAATTCATTTGATTCGCTCTCCGCTGAAAATCGAAGTCGCTTGTCGAGCAAGGGATGGTGGGGGAGGGGGAGCTGAAAAAAGATCGCTGCCGCATAGAACAAAGCTAACTCGACTCGTCGGTCGCACGCTTCGCATACGTACCGTACGCTGCGCCCTGCTCCCGAGGAGCTTTGCAGAGGGCGAGAGAGAGAGAGAGAGAGAGAGAGAGAGAGAGGGACAGAAGATTATCGATCGACGCAAAAGGCTCCCTAACTCTATATATATATATATATATATATATATATATATATACCGTACCTTCGAGGCGGCAGTGGCGTCGACTCCCGCAGATCCTTCCCCTCTCCCCTCGAGTCGCGCCGTCGAAGCTTCGGCGAGACAGCGGCGCCACTGCTGTTTCGGGGCTCACGTGCGCGCGCGCGCACACTCTCTCGGATTTTTTAACCTAGCGCCCTTCTTTTTTACCTTCCAACCACCAACCTCCTCCTCCTCCTTCTCTCGCAAATTGCTCGTATTGCCATCTCTGTAACGTGCAGAGCGTGCGCGGTGCGCGACATGCGATAATTTCGTAATTCGTTCCGGTTCGATTTCTCGGATAATGTTTTCGGGAGTGCGGGGGGCGGGGTGCTACGGGCGGGTTTCACTTGCTAATTGTATCAGCCTCGTTAAAAATGGCACAAATTGATTCTAAGAGATTCGGTTAAGTTCAAAAATATCTGCTCGTTCGCCGGGAATTTCGTTACAATGTTATTTCAGCTACTTTAACGAGAAAATCTTGCTTATTTTAAGGGCCACTCGAAGATAATTTTTATCGATTAACACTATTTAAGCATGCTCTTCATTTATATTTATTTTAGAATGATTGCAAAGTTTATAGGAGATTCATCGAACGGTATTGAAATAAGAAGATTGTGAATATTTTATTGGCAATATCGAAACTTTACTAAAAAGCATAAAATTTAACTTACTTAAAAACATGTCAACCATATTGAATAACAATTAATAATCAAATAATATTAAAACTTTATTATATATACAAATAATATTCTATAAATATATCAATCACATTTATCTATTAATCGACAGAACCAAGAATTTATGGCAGTCCGGAATCCGCATCTACGCTGCCAGCACGAGTAAATAATGCGCTCTCTCCTCGTCCCTCGCCCAAAACGCTCCTCGTACAATCTATATAAGTCGCTCGCGTATACAATAAATGCGCCCCGCGACAGTACACGAAGAACGTCGCGATTATCGTGCGGACTTCTCCCCCCCTCCCTCGTGCATCCCCGCGACGAACGCTTCTCCGCGACCCCGCCACCCTGCTTCCCGAGCATTATACCTCCCTGGATATCGAGGCACTCTCTTCTGATTACGATGACCTATGCGGCGCCTCCCCTCCCCCTTCCACCTCATCGGCCCCTTTCCCCGAACCACCATTAGACGAGGGGGGGGGTGGTGGGGGTCGTAACGAGCGAACGCTCCTGTCGCGTGTTATATGCGAGCGAGCGGAGCCTCGCCAAACGAGATCCCGTCCCGTTTTTTTTTTCTTTTCCTCCCTCGATCGAGTTATACTCTCGATCGGTGGGGCGATGGCCCGTAATCTCCCCCGCCCCTCCATCCCACCCCCGGAGCCGCGCCCCTCGTCCGTGCGAGGGGGCGCGAGCGTGCACGCGGCGTCTGCGCTGCGAGAGACGCTGCCGCGCTCGTTTATACATACAAGTAGGGCGAATCGACGGCGCGCGGGCCGTTTTTCTTAATTCTCGAACGGCGGAGAATGGGGGAATATCCGACGTGGCGCTAGATTGGGGTTTTTCTCTCTATCGCTCTCTTTGTTCGCGAGCTCAGATGCGCATTTACACGCGCAAGCAGTGAGTCCATTGACAATTGTAATAAATGCAAATGGCGACGATGACTGTGGATCTTTATACTTGGCTCGCTCCTTTTAAAACGTAAAGTTATGGATATTTGAGCTCGCCGGTATCTCCTGCGATATTTCTCCGGCGAATGATTTTTTTTTTCTTTGTTTCGACGATCTGAATTATTTATATTCAAGGGACGAGAACAGTGTCTTTACGACAAGTCACCGGAAAAATAGTACATTATGTACCCTGGACGTAAAATGTAATTTTACGCGCTTGGTGCATATACTGTTTTATAACACAGACGGTGTAACATTTATATTTTAGGACTCGTTTTTAGGGCGTAAAATCGAACTTTATGATAGACTACGACAATTTATAATAAGTATATAAATAAAAAGATTAATAATTATATTATAAAAAGAATTAACATATAGGTGTAATGAATTATTATGTAATATTTTACGCCCTAAAATGAGACGTAAAATATAAATATGACGCAAAATGAGTTGGACTGGGGATGAACTAATCCTAAATCTAACGAATATAGGAGTCGAAGAATCAGAAAGATTGTAAAGATTCGCTGGACACAAATTTATTGTAACAATTTATCTTCCGATCATACTATAGATTTAATACTAAATTCGAGTCGGGTATTTGATATTTCTGTTGAAAATTTATTCTTCATTCGAAGATGCGAATGATGCTACATACAAATGAAAGAAAAGCAGCTGAAAAAAAGGAATTGACTCCGTAATAGAAAATAGTTTTTTTAGTGTAAGTGTGGCGGCTGGATGATTGCAGTTTATCCTTGTGTTTATTTCTATGCGTGTGTAAAACGATAGATTTCAATTCAGAAAAATCAGATTCAAAAAAGCGGATTTTTCTGTTAAATTATTTTTTTTCTTTAGAAGATTGATAAATCAAAAAATTCAGCGCAAAATGTCTTTTCAGGTTCACTATCGTGAGAGCCATAGCATACAGTGTCTAGTTTTGCGCAAGTAGTGCGATTCCAACTCAGGGCAGACATCTCCGTACAGTATGCACAGAGCATTCTCGTAAATTATGCAGTCAATGCAAACTCCATTTTGCATTTCAGGCATTCTAGTTGCACTACAACTATAAACACACACACACACACACACACACACACACACACACACACACACTATATATATATATATATATATATACAAAGACAAACAAGATAAATAATAATTCGGGCCTAAAAATTAATACATCTATTACTTTACCAATGTTATTCATAACCGAATTCGTAATATAAAAAATCATATCGGCTACTCTCAGTGGAGAAAACAACTAATAAAATGGCTGATGAAAATTAAAAAAACTGTAATAACGAGGCAAAAAGTTTCGTCAATCTCTCGCAAGAAATAAAGTAGAACATTTCTGAATTCAATAATATTAAAACACAAAACGCGCGAAAGTTGGGACTGTAAATGGAGCTTTATGAAATGCTCTTAAAATCATCGAGCAGTAATAAACTATTATAATTTACTTTACTGATTTTAAATGTAATGTTTTATTTAATTTGGTGTCGAATTTTTCTTATCTTTTTTAAGTCTCGCCCTCTTATATACGGCAGACATTTATTAGTGCCCCTGTAGCCCAGTAACGATTTTACATATGGCGGTGTCTCCCCTTTAAATCCCTCGCTTTTTCTCATATCTCTCTCTCTCTCTCTCTCTCTCTCTCTCTCTCCCAAGCTGCATTACACCAGCCGTACAATACACATCCCGGTTCATCGCTCGGACGCATAGACGAGGAGGGAGCAAAATAGAAAAGTCCGATGGCCGAGACACTTTCGATTCGCAGCCGGCGATGCACGCCGCGGGCCAATGTACGCGAGGAGACTGGAAAGAGCGGCCGATGGGGTGCGCGCTCGGGCGCCGCAGCAGCGCGTGCGCTATCGATCGCGACGGACGATCAGTTTATATATATATATATATATATGTGTGTGTGTGGGTGTGGGTGTGTGTGTGTGTGTGTGTGTGTGTGTGTGTGTGTGTGTGTGTGTGTGTAATAAAATGGTGGGCGTGGGGAGAAAGGGTCGCGGATCGATGAGGGGAGGGGTTGGGGTGCGCCGCGATCCACCTTGCCAGATTACGGCTCGTCTCGTCGATGCTTGCGCTCGAGACTCGATTTGTTATTGTTACTGTTTTTGTTTTTGTTAGTCCGACTATATAGACGCTCTATAACCAAGTTTCTTGCTCTCTCCCTTTTTATTTCTGGCACGTTTCTTACTTTTGGCTCGTCTCGATAGATCGCGGCTCTTGAACTTTCATTGATACCAGGCTCGTTCTTTACGTACAACCATTGTATACTATATTGAGTATGATTTCCTTTTTACAATATTTTTCGATCAAAAGTATATTCATATCGCAAACTGGTTTTTCGTTCGCTCTGTGAGCACTTTTCGTCTAGAGAAACATTGTGTCATACAGTTTGTTACTTACAATATTAAATTGTTCAAATATCTGTAAATTGATTTCTTGTAAGACTATCCATTAAAGCACAATGATTTTCGATGTCGAATTGAATAGTTCGAATGAAATCTAATAATATAATTGAATGTATTATATTTTAAAATTATACTAGGTAAAATTTCATACAATATGTATATATTATCCTCTGTGCAAAAAGAACTATAGAGGTCAAATTTAATATTTTAGAAGTTACAAAAAAAAAATCTATCAGTCATTCAAACCTAAGCACCGACGAAATTCATTTTGAAAAGTATTTAATCTCAAAAAACAATGAGAGCGCCGAAATAAAACCGCTTAAATAATGGCTAATTTATTTTGAATGAAAAAATCGCGTATCAAATATAGAATTAAAGTTCTGAATTACTTAAATTAATATATGCCGGTATGAAATGAGGTTTTACAAGTATGTTATACTTTGCATTAGCGTAATGTGATTTACGTTAATAATTTGATTCGTTGAATTAAATGAAATACTCTTACTTATTATTACGAATAATCTAATTTTTTTTTTTTTAAAAAACACATTGCATCGCCTAACATTATAATAAAACACGAGTACGCGTAATTTTCTCTGTAAGCAAATTTAAGACGAGCATAAAACACACGTAAAATTCCTATATGGGGAAACTAAATATTTATCTGCCATTTTCTCGGAATTCCAGCTGCAAATTTCGCGTTGAGGAGGGCAAAATGCGCTTGGAAAATCTTGGTAGAGCCATGACTGAAAAAGCGACAAGACCCTTTTGTATCCTGTATTACGATGGTGTAAAATGAAAATTTACGGAGCAAAACCGGCGCGACGCACGCTCGCGCAACGTTATAAGCCGCTTGGAATGTTTCTCAAAGAAGAAAAAAGAAGACGAAAGAAAACAAAAAAACACACGCAAACACACACACACACACACACATCGCACAACAAAGAATTTCGAGACTACATAAGAATTTCGTCCGCGCGCGAGCCGCGGAGTCGCAGTCCGCGCGCGGATTATGTGCGGTCTCTGGCCGTGGGCCAGATTCCGTCCGCGCGATCCGAGCGAGCCACGCGGCCGACGAAAATCAATTTTGAGACCCGCAGAGTGAGAGAGAAAGAGAGAGACATAGAGAGAGAGAGAGAGAGAGAGAGTGAGAAAGGGAGAGAGGGGGAGAGAGGTACTGTATATGTGCAGCATGATGATGGCCAAGCAGCATGCGGTTGCTCTCTGAAATTATTATTTTTTTCTGTCGACGGGATTTGAAGGGAAGGGCGTACGCGTCCGGCGCACGCTTATCCGAGCCGGCGTTTCCTCGTTACGCTTCTGAAACTCAATATAACTATATCGGTAGTTCGCTGCTCTTGTTCTGTGCACACACACACACACGCACACATAGACCTATAATACACGTAGACGTGGATGAAATTCGTCGGATGATTTAATTAAAAGCTTTGTTTTACCTTCCGAGCGTCTCGGAAAATGCGAATGGGACACATGTAATTTGTTTTCGATATTATGTATCTACCTAATATGTAAATAAATTGTAAAGTTCAATTTCTGCGGTTTAGCTTTTGATGGAACCGCATTTTATACATTGGAAATATAATGATTTTCTTTTAACGATATAGGTGGAGTTTTGAAAATCGACTGATTAATTAATCTTTAATTTGGCGTTTCATAGAAAGATAATTACTATTTCTTGTTGTAAAATTGAAAAAACAATTCAGTAAATTGAAATTAAATATGTTGTTACTATTTGTCAATGAAACAATTTAGTGGTAATAAATATTTTCTTAATTGAATAGTCTAATAATTTTTTTTCTAGCAAAAGTTATATCTCAGAAAAAGACAGTAACTAAATATTTATTTCTATTTATTAAAAAAAAGTTCTGTTTTTCAGTTGAGATTAAATTATTTTGTGTGTGTGTGTGTGTGTGTTTGTGTGTGTGTTTGTGTGTATACTTTTACAAAATATTTAGATTCTCTAAATATAATCCATAAATTAATATGATGCTCCTATGTTCTCTATTTTTAATTCATCAAATTTTTATCAATACACATCATTTTGAAAAGCAATAAGATAATTAAAAAATTTTTATTAACTAAACACATCATCATTTGTGTTTTATCGCGTACCTTTTTCAAAACAATTTTTTTCGTATAATAAGCTACCAACGGAACAATATTGATGTTTGAAATCGATTTCACGTGCAAGCATTAGATGAAAAATTCTGTAGAATGAAAGGAAAATATTTAATGATTTAAAATTCTTTTTCTGAAACATTCGAAATACTAATGATAATAATGCATTCTAAAGATCTTGAATAAGTCTTAGTATAAATATACATATTAATCTGGAAATGATAAAACTGCATTTACAAAAGAGAAGTCAACATTTTTAATTTTGGTCCTGTAAAATCTGCTACATATAATTTTCTGCGACACGAGGTGTCGTGTCGACAAGAGAGCATGAATGAGAGAGAGAGAGAGAGAGAGAGAGAAAGAGGGAAAGATTGGTAAGTGCAGACTCGCCCACTAATCTTCAAATTTCGCGCTTGTATACTCACTTTACGGGCAAAAAGTCGCGCCGTGAAAAGGTATATAAAACAGAGAAGAAAACGATAGAAGCAGTGAGAGAGACCGAGGGAGGGAGGGAGCGAGAGATAAGAGGTTGTCCGTGAAAAACAGTATCTCCTCCCCCACCCCCCTCTCCGTCCGGTTACTTCAGCTTTTTATTGCCCCGCGTACGATTGTTCGCGTCTTCTTCTTAACGCCCGCAAGGGCGCGCAGATAAGCGTGCCGTTCGCTCGATGACCCCGGTGGCAAGCTCGCGGGCGGACACGCGCAGAGCGGACCGGCTGGTCTGTTAAATTTTATCGGAGACTGTATGGGTTAGCCCTGTACTTTTATTTGTGCACTTGTATAAAATTAAAAAAAAAAAGAAAGAAAAAAAATTAAATAAAGAAAACGAAAATATGCCGAGCAAATAAGACAGTATATGAATATATGCTGTTGTCTTGAATTCTAAAATTCCAAGCTTAAACATTCGAACAGGAATGTATTTGTCATCAATTTTTCTATCAATCGACGCCGTGAAAGTATTCTGGAAATTTTGACAGAGAGACAGGGAGAGAGAGAGAGAGAGAGAGAGAGAGAGAGAGAGAGAAATATGCGCGCATAGCTTTTGCAATTTGCGTTATTGGGCTACTTGACCGTAATTTAAAATTGTACATCCTGACGATCTTCCATCCTTCGATTCAATTTTCCCATTTTCTTTCTTCTCCTCTTCTCATTTAATATTCAAACTTCGACGTTTATTTCATTACATCTATCCCCCAAGCGTATAACAAATAGGCCTCCTTCGACTACAAAATTTGTTCGCTCGCGTTTAATCCAACTCATTCTCATCGCGCGTTATGCATTGTACAGAGGAGTCGAGGTAGAAAAAAAAGTTTCTCGAGACACGTCGCAAATGAAAAAAAATTTTTTTCCTTCCTTCTGAACTCGATCGAATGAGAATGTATACGTAATGTACATATAAATACGTAATCGTAAAACAAAAAGAAAAAACAAAAAAAAAAAAAAAAAAACGAAAAAAAAACAAACAAAACACGGGAATACCCATATCGCGAACGCAGTTCGCCTCGACTCGCGCGAGCGCGCGCAATCTCGAAGCCAGCGAGATAAAAAAAATAAGAAATATGCGCGCACGGTCGCGGACAATGCGTCACGCGGGCGCGTATAGCGCAGGAGAGAAAAGTAAGGGAAATAAATTGAATTCTATCTCTCTCTCACTCTTTGTCTTGTTCGCTCTCGCGAAACGCGCTCGATTTTTCTGTAAAAATGGCGCACCTGCGCGGCCGAGGTAACGAGAGGAATGAAAAAGCGACGTATTTAGGTCAGTAGGTACAAAGCTCTATGCATGCCCTCCGCTGTATTCTCCATATATTAGGTTACGCTCTTGCGTACGTACACAGGTGGATATATGTATGCATATATATATATATATATATATATATATATATATATATATATATATATAGTTGCTCAAGCAGCGGGTCGACAAAGCGCGTGCGCATACGATGTTCGGGTATATATATATATATATATATATCTATACCAACCGCAGAGATGAAGAGGGGAGCGCAGGTATATGTGCCTACGCACAGACAGACACACATGTATATGTGTAGAGCCAACGCATATTGCCTGGCGACGACTATATCGATTTGGCTCATGCCCGATATTCCGGCAGGCATCCTTATATATTCGCCGAGCGGCCTGCTCGTGAACATGTGCGCGTAATGTAGAGTGTACGACGTTACCGCAGCGCGAAACGTGCGTGTATATAGGCAGAAAGATAAGTCTTTATGCCCGAGTTACGTACCCGCACGCCCATGCTTTGAAATGAGAATTCGTCACGAATCGGAGATTACGCATTTACATTTAACTCTCTGTCGCTCTGGCTCTCTCTCTCTCTCTCTCTCTCTCTTTCTCCATCTATCTGTCTATATATCTATCCATCCATATGTGCATACACACACACACACACACACACACACACACACACACACACACACACACACACACACACACACACACACACACACACACACACAACACACACACGCACACACACACATCTAAATAGATAAAATGTATCCCTATGAAACTTCGCACATACCTTGACATACCTCGGAAGTTACAAGTGATGAAATAACTCGAAAGACCCATCTTTCGGAACAGCCAAGAGACTATTCGAATTGAATTGAATTGAACCGGGATCTAATTTCTTTTCGAGAATTGGAATTTTACAATATTAATTTGAAGATTTGATATAGATTCGAATATAGGATCAACTTTAGTTCCCGTACTCTCCGTCGGGTCAATTCTGTAAAATAAATGAATCTGTTCGGTAATCCGCCGCGAACTGACCGTGATTGACAATGCATTTATTCGCACAGCCTCCTGACGAAGTTCCGAAAAGATATCTCTTTTAACTTTTTTCCTCCTGTAACTTGGTGAAATTGCCTCGACGTTTGCTTTGCCTCGCTGTTTCAATTTAGCCCGCAATGTAATTTCTGTTCTCGAAGTGCGGTATTCATTTAAAAACGAGGAAAAATGTTTTACATATACATAATTCGGATTTTCAACAATAATTAGTACAAATCGTAAATTTATTGTAAAAATAAATTTCAACCACTTGGCCGTCTCAAATTACATCAGTTATTCGAGCAATCACCCTCTGATTTTTTCGAATTTTCGGGTATTCATGTCGTTTAGCTTTATTTGCTAGGCTTCATTATTGCGCCAAATATTCCAAATTTATTTGAAATTAAAATCCTATTCAAGCTCTAAGTAGGATAATTCTTCAACGATCGAATGCCGCCCGCCTCTGAGTTTACAGCATTTTTCCCATATTCAGAATTATTCAGCAAAAACATGTGATAACAAACATTTACTAGTATTTTAATTAAAAAAAAGATTATAGTCCATGCATATTTAATATGTCAATAAAGTAATATAGATATAGAAATTTTAAATTTAAAAACTAAGATGGCGATATAAAAGAAACATTTGTATTGCTATGTGTAAGTTTTGCAAACTCCTCTTACGATTCTATATGTACCTAAGCTCTAAAAATAATGCTTTAAAGATTTTTTATTATTTTAAATCTATAGTTTTCGATAACCAAGTAGCATATGATTGTCTTAATTGTATAAAATTACAAGCATCGACTCTATTGAATATATATATATATATATATATATATATATATATATATATATATATATATATATATGTATGCATATGTATATATACATAGAAATTGAAAATTCAAAACCAATCGTTGGTTGAGGCAACTTCGCCCGACTACACTATTCGAGGAGGAAGGGGACAAAAAAGAGGGAAAATAATCAACGCGAGGGATTATGTCAGAAAATGGCGGAGAAAATTGGAAAGAGAGAGAGAGAGAGGGAGGAGGGGGGAGGCAGAAAACAGTCCATCGCGCGCGCTCTAGAAAATTAGAGCGCTCGTTTTACCGGAATTTCATTCGCTCCGTTACAAATGGCTCATTAAGTTTATTACTTTAGCCTGGATGCATTTGAGCCTGGTCAATTTTCCCTTCGAGGCGATATTTACACTACCCATATATATCTATATATATATATATATATATATATATATATATATATGTATATATGTATGTATATAGGTATGTATATATACTCGTATATACACGTGCACGCTTATACCTGAACATCCAATGCCCTTTGGTACACTTTTCCGCAGATAACTGCAGCGGCGCGTTCGTCGACAATACTCCGGCTCTTATTCTCGCCCCCCCCCGCTCGGTCTCTATTCCCTTTCCTTCCACTTGTCCCTCTTTCTGTCTCTCGTCCCCTTTGCCGAGCACTCCGGCGCTCTTTTACGCAGATCCGCTTTCCTTTGAAAACCTACGTGTGTTTGTTTGTCATTTAGCCCGGGCTGTTGAACCTAATTCTGCTCGCTGCGTCTCTCGCGTACATTTCTTTACTTTCTCTCTCTCTCTCTCTCTCTCTCTCTCTCTCTCTCTCTCTCTCATTTTTTTTTGTTCTGTCGCTCGACTCCGTGCGCGCATTTGAGAGCTGAATAACGTAAGCCTCGAAGCAGGACCGGCCTCAGTCATATTGCCGCCCTGGGCAAGAAAATTGCCCGTATTGTTATTGTAAGGCTGACAAATAGACAGATGTAACATATGGGTATGGTTCATTTCTTTCCTTAAATTTTTAATAACTACCAATACTCCGATACTAATAAATTTCTGATTTATAATATCTAAGAGCTTTTTGAAGTCCCTCTTTTTTGGATCCTTTTTTTCTTCTTATATATTAATAGCTCTTCTTTTTCTTCACAACCTTTTTATTTTATTTATATGCTAAGCTACCAAATTATTATATCTAAAAAATTTTCTGAGCAAAGTTAAAAAAAAATTGAAATTCATACGATTAAAATTATAGAACGACATATCTAAATCTGAATAACATATTATTTTAAAACTGATGTTTTCTTTATGAACGTTGGAGTTTTTTTTAAATATGATTATGATAATTACTTTAATATGTATATAGTAACAAAGAATTTTTATAATTCTGAACAATAATGGTATTAAATTATATACAGCCAGATTATAAAACGCATATCTCAGTAGATAAAATCAATCATTTTTAATATTTAATAGTCACATTTCGTATTGATTATCTTGTAACAAGACCTTATTTAGCTATTTTTAGTAAAAAAAGTTATATCCAATTTTTATTCTAAAAATAGTTTCATTTTCCATGGATGTATGCTTCGTTAAAAATGTATATAGAAAATGGAATAATAGCGCTATTATAAAAAAAAAAAAAAAAAAAGTCGGCACTTTGCAGCGAAGCGACATATTGCGTGCATACGGCAAATATATATTATCCAATTAATGTAATACGATTCAGTATATCTTCATAAAAAATGCAAAATTAGAAAACCGTAAAATAAGAAACAATAATGTACTTTTCGACCACGTATCCAATTTTTCATAAATGAATAGGTACAGATAATGAATTTTTTTGTAACAACATGCTAATATAAAATTATATCAAATAAATGAATTATTTTTTTGAAGTCGCCCATTACAAATCCACAATTAGTTTTTCTAAACTCAAGATTGAATAAGACTGATCATTACGACGGACGAGATTCAATTTAAATTGTATCATTTCTCTATAATGGCTGAAACTATAATGTATTTTGTCGCTATTTCGTATTCGTCATTTTGAAAAATACATTATACTTATCAAAGATAATTCAGAATTTCGTTACTGAACATCTACTTCGAATAAATTCGCTGGCGATCAATCGTTTCGCAAAGAGTATAACGCGTAAAGCTAATCTTTTGGCTTTCATCCGCGGTCACAGACCAAATTTATTGAAACTGGAAAAATGTGACATACTGTAGTACACTCGGCTCTACCCACGATCAATCCTTATCCCACGATCGATAAACGATGTGAGATAGCACTTTTATCTATTTTCATGGTAGATTCAAAATTAGCATACGTCGATAAAGGTGAAGATAATTTTGTTCGATTTGAAGATTTTTGACAGGCTCATCCGTATTAATAATACAAGGCCATAAATGCAAAAAGCCAATTGCGATAGGTATCCGTAGATTTTCTGTATACTTTTTGGAATGGTTAGAAGGCAATTCCTATCAATCAAGCATTTTTTCTGTATCACGTCAGGTGATTTAAGCATGTGCAAGAAAATACCTGAAAAAATTCCAAATGATTCTGAAGACAGCACTAAGACCACCGCACGGCCGAATTCTCGAAATTCTAAACCTGCCGAGCCAAAGTCCGCTAAAATTGCGTACCCCAAATCTAATCTGAATAATTCCAAATCCAGAAACTTCAAATAGCCAATTTCGATTCTTATTTGAGTTTTTTTTATAAATACAGAGGACTCTTGGTGTGTTAGAAAAGTGTATTGATCGAATTATGAATGGGGATTTTTGTTGGCTCTAGCGTTCATGGTGATTTTTCGCCTGCTGATTACCAGCTGTGCGTGAAGTGATTTTTTAATTAATAAAAAAAATCGGTGCGTCTAAAGTTTCCGTAAATATATATATATATATATATATATATATATATATACATATATATATATATATATATATATATATATATACACTTGTGTTGTGCATAGAAAATTATTCAAAATGAAGTACTAAACAGTTCCTGTGATTGTGATTCGTATTTCAAACTCTAAGAACGTTTAATAAACTGAAGATTTAGCCTGGGTAAGTTTTATTGAACAAAAAATGTTTACGTGAGATCGGTCAAATCAATGCAATATCAATTAAAATATAGATATCGGAAAAAAGAGCCTTATAAAACGTAATTTATGAATAAGGCGATAAAATGAAGCTGAAACGAATCGTTAATGATGAAAAATGGTCTTACCAAAACCAGTCGAAAACTGTTCAGAATTTTTTTTATCCATGTCATGCAAAACCACAAATACAAAAAAACATCACTTGCGCAATTTCATATCTTTTTTTTTACGTTAAATTCAAATTCGTTCACTTCCAACAACATTGGAACAATATCGTTTCACAAACAACGATCAGTTGACAAAGCTCAAATTCAGACCCATGCAGATGCGCTATTTCGAGTTTTCTTCGAATTTTTAGCGAATAGTGTAAACTGCTGAACGTGCTGACAGAAAATTCTGTACGAAATTGAATTGATCGTCGCAAAAAAAAGAACACGTACAGCGGACGTTCGGTTATCATCCGTATCGAAGTTGTTTTTCGCATTTTCAGTCCCTCGTAATCATGAAAATTCTTCATATCCATTAAAGAGATCTGCGTATAATCTGATGGAATTTATGAAAGTAATTAATCTCATCAATTATTGTAGGCAAGTCGCAAACTCTACATTATAATAGTATATAACCTTTGCGCCACTCTCGCGCGTTCGCAGGGTATTGGATTTAATATAAAAGCGCGAGGTAAAATTCACCGCGATATATATATATATATATATATATATATATATATATATATATATATATACGTATACGTATAAGTTTAATTAGCGTTAAAACCGATGGCGCATATCTTGATCGCGCTCCCCTCTGGCGTGCCTCGTTATACAATGCCCATTAACGCGAGATTTTCATTACGAACTATATAATATGCCGTCTCTCTCCGCATATGGCATTTGGTCACGTGCTCATTAGCGTAATAGTATTATGTCATGCATTATATATCCGTTTAATAACTCTTACAAATTATACATATCCGTTTGCCGTGTATATTTTTTTTTCTGCATTTTACGACTCGAAGAGTACCTGGCTCTATTGTTAATATTGCTATACTTCCAACTTTTTATCATATTGTACAAATGCTGGTTCAGGTATGTGATTTTATATGTTTATTGTAATAATAACGACAAAATAAAATACAGGGTGTCTTTTTTAACACACTGGAAAACTGATGGGTTTAAAGGTAAAGCTCAAGAGAACAATCTTTCTGGAAACCATGAGAATCATCGAAATAACTGGGACTACAAGTGCAATTTTAGAACTGAAGCAAGATTGAATTTTGGACACTGGATCCCCTATTTTTTTTTTTTTGTTGCCAATGCGATGTCTGCCGTTTAAAATTCGTGCAGGTGTGTGTCAAACATTACTTGGCACCTTTCCTTGGACACACTCCCGTTTTGGATGTTTGAACAATCATTTCTGGAACAATTTCGACTCAAAAAGTATATTGGCGGTGAAAGGAGAGAGAGGAATGAAACGAAAAAAATCAACGGATAAATTTTGAAGAATAGAAAACGAGCTACAGGAGTCGTTGGGCCATTATTGTTGATTGGGAGCAACAATAGACGCGGATTCACAATGCCTCCTTCAATATATCGCGTACCCTGCTCTTGAGATTCGTTATGATCCCATACGAAATTGGTTACTCGAACAGTCTCCTATATACTTACATACATATATAGATACATACACACACAGATATACACACATCCTTTAATACATGCCGATATATAAAAAATAATATAAAGTAATAAAACGTGTATATTATGATTTATAAATTTGCGAAACATTGCTTCCAATGCTTTATCACGTGCGCAAATTATTTTTGTTTGCTGTCCGCGTAAATCATGTGACTTTAGCGCGTAAAGGCGAACATTTCATAAAAACTTATGAAATTACGGAACTGTAAATAAAATTCAGTGGGGACGGATCAAAAATTTCATGCTGCCCCTGTACAGCACAAGTTCATTATCACGAGTCCGTTTGAATTGAACTTTTCAAATTTCGCAGATGTGAATGGAAAAGTTTTTAGAGTTATTTATTTAACCACTGCTTTTACATACTATTATATCAGTTGACATTATTTTATTTTTAAAGGCTATTCTGATTTAATTCTATTGTAAGAGGCAGTTTTATTATTTTTATTGTACTTACGTCGAGTGCCTTTATACTTTTAACCGGTCTTACAATCCTATTAAATAGAACATAAATATAAACTATTATAATTATCTATTATAATCAACTGGACGACTGTGACATCGATAACAATATTTATTAGCTTAATTTAATTATTTTGTTGAAATATTTAGTATTTTTTTTATAAGTTCACTCGACGATTTATCTCTATTTTCATAATCTATAATAAAATTTAGTATTTATCCAGTTGGTAGTAATGGTTACAGTTAAATAAAGAAAAAAAATTTTGAGAAACTGAAAAGTGAAAATACATTTATATACGATTACTGAGTAATGTTTTGGCTTTGTTTACAATCCGCCTTCTACACCCTTCTGCAGCTTCAGTATTGTTTGAAATCCAGTATTCTTTTAAGGTGCTCGCCATTAATAGAGGCAATCCTTGTCGCCTTATATGTAACTATCATATTATCAAATTTTTCGCGATGCTCGGTTCTCTCAGTATGAACTCCGAACGCAAGGACTCCGGCATAAAGGCAATTCGTTAAGCAGCATCGAATTGGCCAGTGGTAGCGTGCGCTTTGAAGCCTAGAAAATACGACCAGAGGCAGAAACGGTTTCAATCCATTGCTTTTTCTCTTTTCGCCGATTCGAAAATAGGAAATAAAATCTCTGATTATCAAATTTCTCAATCAATCACACTACAATGACTAGTTCAAAAAGTCCTACCTGCTGCTAGACGTTTTCGCGTATCCCTGTTCGACTGGAGGCTAGGTTTCCGCGTTGGAATTTAGACCGATTCGTCGCGCAGCGTTACTAAGTTCGGATTTCGAGACGCCGAAGAAGGGGGGCGAGAACTTTTTTCGAAACGTTATAGCGCGACTTCCAATGACCGAGGCGCGCAAATCTCCTTTTCGAGAGGCTTAAAAAATTTCTCGAATACCACCGATATATTTCTCGATTTGACTATATATATCTATCTATATGCACAAACATACATATCAAGCACTTGCTCCGAGAGAAAAAGACCCGGTCAAGCGGCTCCGCCGCGCTGATATTATGGTACGGCAGGCAGTCGTGCGCTTCATAATGCAGGGGAGGAAAGCTATACGGTCGACGTCGCCGGGAAGGACACTACAGCGTTGCACCGTGGTTGATGTAGCATCCTAGAGAGAGAGAGAGAGAGAGAGAGCGCGATCGAGAGGAGGATGAGAAGAAGGGAGAAGGCGGATGCTTTCCCGATATCATTAAAAATGTATCCTATCATTTTGCCGCTTAACGGGCCCGAGATCGGAAAGTAGGTCAGAGACGGTTTTAAAGGAGAGAGAAAGAGGGAAGCCAGCTCCGCGCATACCTCTCCCTCTCTCTCTCTCTCTCTTCCCCTCTGTCTCTCGCTCTCCCTCAAGGCGTACATTATGCAGACGCACGGCAGGGATACTCTCTGCCCCATGAATTACTTGTCGGCGCGTGCCAACCTTGACTCTCATTCGGCGCAATTAGTTCACCCCCGCCACTCCACGCCAGTGGCGCGTCTCTCTTGGAAAAGAACAGAGGACAGAGGTTGGCAGGCCGGTCTGTCGCGCGGCCCGAAGGGTATACGCCTACGCGCGAGCACGGGCGCGCGTCGATGAAATGCGGTAGTGTGTACATATATATATATATATATATATATATATATATATATATATATATGCAGTTACAGTGCCGGGATTTTAAGTAAGGGCTTGGTCGTGCAACAGCTCAAGGTTTCGGCCTGTAGGCGGCCTCTCGTAGGCATAAAGAAATGCAAAATTTATGAATTGGGCACAACGAGAAGATATTGTCGGCGCTAATGATTGCTGATGTTCGAATTCGTTTTATTGCGTCGTTTTGACGCATTGCGAACCGATTAACCTGAGCCTCTTGAGGCCAGGGAGTGCGAGACCAATTCAACAGACGAATTAATTTTAATAGAATAACAGAGATACCTCGGTAATCAGTAGACAAATAATGTAAAGACAGGCTAATGAGTTGAATTAAAATCGAGCTGGGCCGTAGAATTTTCTTCATATACAGGAATATATATATATATATATATATATATATATAGTGTGTGTGTGTGTGTGTGTGTGTGTGTGTGTGTGTGTGTGTGTGTGTGTGTGTGTGTGTGTACGCGCACATCTAAACACACCTATTTTGCAGTATTGTATTGGCATTATAAGTTTGTTTTTACTTTACTAAAAATATAAAATAAAACTTACTTGATTGATAATATCAGTATTGCCTGCTTGGCAAAGTTCGATAGGTCACACTCTTTAATTCAAGTTCTTAGGTATCTTTAGTTTTGTAGTTCTTCCACATTTGATCTACTTATTGCGTCAGAACTTACATTCTATTGCCCAATTACGGTACAGTTTCATCGGATCGGAACCTAGCAAAACGACATAATATGACGAATTTGGACATTAGAAACGCTCGGATTCGTTATTACATTATACGTTACTCATGGTAAATAGTCAGCTTTTAAATTTTACCCATTAATAAAAAGAAGGGATGAGGCAAAGAATCAAATCGCGCTCTGAACGATCACGTTGGATGCTTTGTGCCGCGTATAAAAAAAGTCCGGGATTCGGTTGCTGAAACACCAAAGTTGTCGCGTCGTTTTGAACTTTCCTCAACACCCCCTCCCCCGCCCCTCGTCCTAGACAGATTCTATCGCACCGCAAAAGTTATATTGGTATTCCGTTGAACGATATAGTTTATAGAGGAACGGGAAACGCTTTGTATTGCGCTCACGATAGTTCTATTGTGCTTTAATAGATTCGATCAGATCGCTGATGGCATTCTTTTCTATATTGCTATATATACACATATATGGATGCTCGTATAAGTTAGAAGTATATATGAAACACTCAATTATTATTCAGACGAAGAAGAAATGTAGAGATGTTTAGAAATGATGAATTTTTGATTATTATTTCATTTACTGACATTGAAATTCAGTTCAGACATAGAGGAAAAGAGATGGGAAGAGAGAGAGAGAGAGAGAGAGAGAGAGAGAGAGAGAGAGAGAGAGAGAGAGAGAGTGAGAGAGTGTGCGAGGGAGCCATTTCGAAATTTTCAAAATATAATGAAATTTTTGTTTTGCTCATTTATAGATTCCATAAAACTTAAGCTTCCATTTTTCCAATATCACGTAATTCATTGAAAATAGAATACCAATGAGAAATACAATATAAACAACGAATATATATATATATATATATATATATATATATATATATCTCAATCTATATTCAAAGAAAGTAATTTTTCAAAATATCGAAATAATATACATATATAAATGCAGGGAGAAGCGAAGCGAAAACAACGTCTCTGGTTTCAATTTCCCGGGATTGGACGCGGGCACGAAGGGGAAGGGGGCTGTCAGCCGCGCACAAATGAGAAAAGTAAAAAGAGGCGCGAATCCGTCGATTCTGGTCCGTTTTCAGGCGAAAATTACGGTGCAGATGCCGCGGATTGATGGGCCAAATTCCCTGGGCTGTAAACTATCTCTCTCTCTCTGTATGGGTGCGCAGGTCCTACACGCAGCCGTGAACGTAATCACGTTTTTCCAGGGTGATATAAAAAAAAAGGGAAGAAAAAAAAACAAGAGAGGGAAAAGAAAAAGCTCGGGAATCGAGATAATAAGCCCGCGGAGAAATGAGGGTTGCAAAGAAAACGTGAGTTAGGAGTAGAGCGAGGGACGGAAATGTCTCGTATTCTGAGAAAACAGGGCGAAACGCGGGCCGTGCGTTCGCGAGTTTTAGCTGATAGTAAGAATCGGATCGTGTTCACTACACAATTCTAGGAAAATACAATTAGCTTCAGCTGAAGTTTGCTTCGTATGACAGTGAATGAAAACTTTATCATAAGAAATGTTTGTCTCAATGCTATAAATTATAAAATTCAACGAATCAACGAAAGTTTCTGCACGATGATTTATGCTCTGTGATAGATTTTCGCAGTGTTTAAATTACCGTAATTATTAACGACATGCCGATTGTTTCATTACCTTATAGAATGCCACTAATTAATTTTGATGGCGATTTTAGATACTACCGTTTTATTTCACTGGATCGCATGACGTTTGCACGTATGAACACGTATCAATCCGCAATCAAACTCGTGCGCTCTATGACAGCCAGCTTCGAGTCGCCGCTCCGAGTCCGTCGACTGGCCCTTTCGCACGCGAATCCCAGCCGCGCTATGCCCTCTCTTGGCAAACGATCATAGAGCTTCGAGCGCGACGCACGACGCGCATGCCTTGGGCGCCCATTTTGGGCGTCGTTCGCGCGCGCTGGGATATTCGAGGGGGGGGGCGGAAAGGGAAAACCACCCCGGAGAGCCGGTTGCTGCCCTCGCCGGGATAGCGTGAGGGATTGGTACGGAGCTATCGGCAAAATAACGCTCGGTTATTCCCGCGAGGCCCTCGCGACGTGGTTACGAGGGGCGGCTCTCGGCATGCGATTCGGGCTATCCTGTTTTCTTCCGCTGTTCCTGCCTTGTCGCCCACCTCTTTCGCTCTCTCTCTCTCTCTCTCTCTCTCTCTCTCTCTCTCTCACACACACAGTCTCCTCAGTTGGTTACATATTCACGAGCCACGCGGGGTAAAACCTGTAAACGACGAAATATCCCAATTAACCGTGAACGCGACTAGCTTTGGATTAATGTATATGCGCATTGCGTAATTAAAGCGGGCGCATGAAAAACTCTATATCGGCGACGCGTGGATTATTGAGAAAATTAACAGTTTCTTCGGGGATTCGTTGTATTTTATTACAGCGATAAAAATATAGAGAATTAAACGTTATAAATGTGAATTTCTGAATTATTCGCTGTAGATCGCGCTCGTTCTCATCCTTCTGCGCTTTGAAATATCTTCAAAAAAAAAATATAAAAAAACGTGAAAATTCGTCCGCAACTTGGGCGAGAGACGTATGCAGGCGAATATCCGACACGTTGACGGTCGCGCTACGCGCGAAGCTTTCGGGCAATCGGACGATACGCGCGAAGTTAACAGCCCTGGCGTAAAGATGAGATCGGCGAAATTGAGCCGTTTGAGATTCGCGTGGCGCAATTGCGTCCCTTGCCGGAATCACATCGGCGTACTCGTCGGTAAATCTCGCTTTTACGCACTCTAGCGACGTTTCACGGGCCGATATACAATAACAGCGATCGGATCGCGTGACACTTTAAGTATAAGTTTGGAAAGACAGGCTCGTAACGGCTTATCATGAAACGATCAACAGAGTGCCAGAAAAGGGTAATTAATAGAAAGTCTTGAACATGTAGGTTCTATATATCTATGTTGTGTCTAGAGCATATACACTGTATCTATACTGTACAGATTATATGTATTTTCTTGTACAGTATTAATATATTTGTAATGATTTTGAATCGCTCAATGAAACTCTGGTATTAGTGTGTCTGAATGAATATATTGATGAATATATTGTGCGAATCTATGGACTACAAAATTATTATATTCTTTTGCCTTTTCTGCAAAGTTTTATAATTAAACGCCCGGTATAAACATGGACTTGATGCAGTTGACGAAAACTTTGTGAAATATATTATGTGATTCTCATTCTCTCTCTCTCTCTCTCTCTCTCTATATATATATATATATATATATATATATATATATATATATCGCGGAGCGATCTGAATTTCTTTTTTTCTGTCTAAGAGACTTTGTTGCGCTTTCATTTTGAGAGAACAATGTGACTCTTATTATAACACAATATTTATATCTTGTGTCATTTTTGTAAAAATCATGTAAATTGTATAAAGTCTAAAATTTCATTCTAATCCTATTTAATTAAAAAAGCTCGAATCTTTTTTGACAAGAACTATTACTAATATCATCAGTATTATTATTGCGGTGGGAAACGAAATTTCATTTGGACCAATTTGAGCGAGATAATTCTGATTGATGGCTGCCAAAAAGGATCTCCAATCTTGTAGGAACTTAAACTCTGTTCCAATCCAAATATACGATAGTTTAGTTGTTTTTTGTTATTTATTGGTAATAAAAGCGGATGTACCGTACAGTCGGAAGTGATTGCGTTTGACGAAACTTGAACGCGTACGGCGATACGGGTACAATTGACCAAACCACAGTTGACAGTATCTGGACACCTACAGTCTTATCGAATTTATAGGCTAATTTAGAAAGCAATTACATCAAATCCTCGAACATACGAGCTTCATTTTAAAAATTCCGAATCCTCCGAGACTGCGCGATTTCAAAGTCAATTAGATTGTGCAGCTGAGAAAGTATCGCATAAGCAGCGATAAAATTAATACTCGAAACTATTTACAGGGCTCGCATTGGAAATATAGTCGAAATACAATCTGTCGCCGAATCCATCGCCGATCAATGGATACGCGCCCGTATCCCATTCCTGTTCAATGCGAGCGCTCGATAACGAACGTTTAAAATCGCGCTCGACAATGGATTTTCCCAGCACAGACCTCGCCGTACGTCGCCCGGGTCCCAGCTAGGACGACCGCGACGATGCTGCTGTGCGGCTTAGACAGTCTTCGCGATCGACGAGACCGTTGCCGGCGGTATATATAAATATATATATATATATATATATATATATATATATATATATTAATATTTGATCGCTGCTTCCTTTTTTTCGCAGCGCGTGTATACAGCGCGCAGTGAAAGGAGGCAACGACGACGCCGCGCCTCGTAGCGCGATTTACACAACTTAAAAGTACGTCTAACGGCTCCGAAGGCGGCGTCCGCCCGTATTTCAAGCCAGACTTCATGAATAATGAATGCGCCGATGACGGAGGGCCGGGCAAGGGACAGCGGCATGGAGCGGACCGGAGAATGAGCGTCGGAAACATCTCGCCCGACGGTTATAATGCATTCGCGAGAACGTTGCGGGGCGAGGGGTTGCGGGGGGGTGGTCGTGGTAGCGGGCGGGGAAGGGGTGAAAAATACGGAGACGAGACGAAATAAATAAGCCGGGGGTGCTCTCGGGGATCGAAATCGATTCCTATTTCCGCGTCGCCGTCGCTGGAGCTATATAACGGCCTTGTACAGATCTTCCGTATACACTGTATAGACATTTAACCGGCATTTATATGTACACACACACACACACACACACACACACGTACAGAAATAGAGCGAGAGAGAGAGAGAGAGAGAGAGAGAGAGAGATTGAGAGAATACATACGTCTAGGGGCAGACAAGCACCGAATGCGATTATTACACCGTCGTCGTGCGCGCGCTCTGTGTCCGCGCTCCATAGACGACCCTCGGCAAACAGAGTGCCGACGCTGCGCGAGCGCCCGTGCATAATATCGTGTTTCTCTGCGCGTGTCTGTGTGTGTGTGCGCGCGCGCGCGCGCGCGCTTGTATAGGCACAATACACGGTTAATATAAGATTATAAAGGTCTTGAGCAACTCGATAATCCCGTGTGCCCGATGTCGAGGCTCGGCCGTCCGTATCCCGCACTAGATTAGGCCGTTGCGTGTCACGCGCCGAGTCCACGGCTCGTGTATATATTACACTCCCGAGCCCGCTGAAATAATTCAGCCGTAAAGTCTCACCCGAGACTCGGGGCGCTACACCACGACCCAATGATCGGGCACGGCAAGATTAACCAAAGAAATAAAAAAAAAAAAAAAAAGAATGAATGACATGAAAAACAAAGAAAAGAAAGTTGCCTAAAATTTACAAATTATTACACTAACATACTGATAGTGGCATAAAAACACGGGCTATAAGTTATGATAGTTTCGTTTTTAATTGCAATCGTGACCTATTGATTTATTTGTTAATATTGGAGAACGAAAATACGAGAGAAGTCAATTGATGTTGCCGTATAGCGTGGCTTTTGTCGATACGGCAGTGCCGAACTGCTATTCCAATATTTAAAAAAGTTTGTACAACAATAACACAAAAATAATACGGGTCTAAATTAGTACCAAAAAAAAAATATATTGGTTGCATAATTAGATTTAATTTTCGTGCAGATCAATAATTTTAACGGATTTCAATCTAAACTTATGCTCGGCTGGAAAACATGGCAAATGTTTTCTGGATCATGCATCCAAATAATAAGCTGAATATTTCGAATGCATCCAGTATAGCATTAAAAAATCAGCCACATCAACATTGTTTTACGCATTGATACATGATACTAGCATATTAAACTTATAGAAATAAATTAGTATATAGGCATAATGTATAAATATTATCTTGTAAACGGACTGATTATCTTGTTTTCATGCACTTTCAAATATGAATACACAACTGTCAAAAAATATTTTGTCTCTTGTATTCAGATCTAAATAATATTCTGTTGAGAAATAACAATATCGAATACAATTCTGCAGTTAGCGCTGCGGCTAAGTTTAATTTCAAACGAAAAATATCGATACAAAGAAAAAAAAAAGCCAGCGACTCGGTAGCGTTTATTTTCACAGACAGAGATGGAGCTTGAAATAAAAATCTGAAATTCAAGCGGTCGACCAGGCAGTTCCTTCGCCATTATACTCGAGCGGCCCTACGTGCGCGCTCGGTCGACTCCAGCGCGCCTATATAATGTATACATAAGCACGAGAATATGAAAGAAAAAAGGCTCGAGAAGAGAATATGTAAGTGAGAATGTGTATGTGAGTGTGAGAGAGAGAGAGAGAGAGAGAGAGAGAGAAAGGGGAAAAAGAAGTCAGGAGCAGCGCAGAAGCTCGGCCCCCGTTACGTCGGGCGAAGTGCAACATTGTCATTCGCCGAGCCAAGTTCGATCAGCGCCGCAGGTGGAGGAGGGGGGTGGGACTCCGCGGTACTTGGCCGAATTTCCGATCCATCCTCCTCCCTCGCCCTACCCCGTCCCGCGACCCGGGTCAACGTCGCAGCGGCGGCCGCGAGGGTATACGTATTATTTAAAGACTCCGTGGCCCTATAGGGGGGAGAGCAGGAGGAGGAGGAGGTGACTGTTGCTGTTAGCATCGTTGCCCCTTCGCCTTCGTCAGCAGACACCGAGAGAGCGAGTGGTGAAGTCCGAAAGGGCGGGGAGGGGGGTCCCAAAAGAAGAGAGCCGAGGAAAGAATAGCCAGCGCGCGGGCGCCCCAGTTTGCCTATCGCATTGTCGTCTCTGGCGGGGGGGGGAGGGGACGCTATACAGTGTGAGCGTGTACATTTCTCTTTGTGTGTGTGTGTGTGTGTGTGTGTGTGTGTGTGTGCGCGTGTGCGTGCGTGTGTATGCGTGTGTATGTATGCACGCGGGAGCATCAAAGCGACCAAGCGAAGCCAAGCCGTCGCATTGCTTCGTCTTCTTTCTCTCCTTCGGAATATACGTGTCTCTAGGCTCGCTCTTGCCAACGGCGGCGATGGCCTTCGGCTTGCGCTTCCCGCGTGGTCGCAGTTACACCAGACACACATACACACCCCCGTTTTCCCCCTCGGCAACCCCCCTCCCTCTCAAGGTACTCAAGGATGGCGCGTGTTTGGCAGGTGCGGAGTATCCCGCTTAATTAGCGGCACGTTCGAGTGTGTGTGTGTGTGTGTGTGCGTGTTTGTACTCGCTCAGCGTCGATAGCCCTTCGAATTGTTACATTCTTTTGCCTTTTGTACAGAGTTATCTCGTCAAATACCGCGTGCAACCATGATTTTGATAAAGACAACAAAGCTTTTATGAAATATATTTTAAGGTTTTCTATCGACCTGTGTGTGTGTGCGTACGTGCGTACACTATGTATGCACTATATACATAAAAGAACGATCAGATATTTGATTATTACCAATAATTCTGAATCAACAGAATTTCCATGATAATTTAATCATTACAATGCTATGCCTATCTTCAACTTTAATTAGTTATGCGGGTTAATTTATTGTACATGAAAACTATGTATTGTAGATAAGCATATTGTGTGGATCCGATAATTAAATGTCGGAACGAGGAAAATTGTCATCGGAACTAGAAAATCTGTCATTTAATAATACAATTATTAAAGCATCATCAATATATATATATAGTTCAATATTATGATTAGTATTGTATGACAAATACTTTAAAAAAAAATTTTGGAACCACAACCATCAACATTTCGAGCTGATTGCATAATTCGACCGTTCGAATCGTTTGTAAAGCTTCAGTCGTGCTGGTTAATTCAACTGTATTCTAAAAGTGGATGATTTTTTGTTCGAGCGGCTAAGGAAAACAATATAGGACTAGAAATTTTTTGATGCCCAATGCAACGCGGGAGAGACAGTAAAAAATGGGCGGTAACGTTGCTTCCGCCAAGTAGACGTTAAAAAAAAAAAAAACGACCGCGTTCCCCGGATCTCCACGGTTAATTCACGCTCCCGAGCAAAAGTCCCAATTGCCCTAATTTATACCTCCAGGATGAAAGTTTCCGTCGTACGGCGCACCTCGCGGCGCTCGTCGGGGGAGATGCGGAGTCGCAAACTCTGCTCGCACGAGTCAGTCGGATAATTAGGGAATTATGCGAGCTGAATTCGAGAGCGAGGTATATATATATATATATATATATATATATATATATATATATATCTACTTCAAAATGAACTCTGTCTCTCTCTAATCCGTGGGATTCGTCTGACGCTTTTCTTCTCCGAGAATCTGCCATTTTCTCAGCTATTTATGCGGTCGATAAAAATTTCCTTGAAAATTACCTCGTGAAACGCGAATGACAACTGCACAAATGCAAAAAGGGAGAGATTTCAAAATTTCTATTTTACAACATAACATCTAAGTATTATTTGGTAATAGCGTCATTTCCTTTCTTTTCTTTTTCCTTATCTTCGACGTCGGTTAAAATTACAAGCGAACCTGAATAGCCTATCGAGGCGTAGCAATTCGAGAATGCAAAGGCAATCGATTCTGTAACGATGAGTATCTGGCATTGGCGGTTTCCGATTACCCGTAAGGGCGCGAATTGCGAGGTCGATCATTCGACACGGCTATTTCGAGGGAGATTGGACGCAATCTGTGCGTGATTGTTCTTGGAAATTTACATGGAGTGCGGTCCGACATTAATACGCACGGCCCTATGGAATAAAACGAACAACTTTGATCGGAAGGTAAAAGAGCTCGAGATCGACACACGACCCACGCCCTACGATTCTCAAAAGCATAATATCAAATGCAAACTAGTGTATTATTCAACAACGACAAAGATGAATAATAATAACAATGAATAATAATTAAATATAAATAATTATTCTATTTTGTTGACAATTATTGTATTTATTAACAAAAATAATTATTTTTATCAAATACATTTTACTTGCCGTATTTCGATATATTCGAAACATTTCATTTCACAACCCAGTGGATCTAGAATTTTCGCTGCCAATCGCGCGACGATTCTATCGGCTGTTGTCTAAACTGCCTCCAGGATTTATAATCGCGATTTGACGAAGTGCCGGTGTATACAGAATCCCGTGGGAAAAAAGCAGACGATGAAGAGGCTCGAAATAAAATCCATCGCCGAACGAAAAGCGCTCGGGCCCCGTTCTGTATTTTACGATCCTGTGGCCGTGCACCAGTAGACAATACACGTGGATAGTCAGACGCGCGACTTGTGCCCGCCAACGGATATTTTATATACAAAACCGTAGCGCTTCCGAGGACTGGTACAATTTTACAGCCAACCACGACCCATTGCCCAACATACGTATACGTAGCCATGCTCTCAGACGCACACATACAGACACACACGCACATCTATATAAGCAAAAGTTTAGATCTATTTGAACTCCAATATCCTCGATATTCATTTGATGCAATAGGTCACATTCTTCCATAGGATCAAGTTGAAATGTATTTATGTACGGGCTATATGTGAAGTTACGATATCAAACTCGGATGTTGTTCCAGTATAATTAATTCTGCTGGTAATAAAAAAACATCAAAATAATAATTGAAAATACAGAATTGGCCATGTTCTTAACAAAAGCTTGATAATAATACAATTTGATATACGGATTACGGTCAATTGCAAATGTATTGAGTCAATTTTCGAAATCTATGGATAATAGATGCGTTTAATAATAACACCGTTATCTTATAATTTATATATTGAGTTTTTTTTTTCTTTCAATTTGCCTGATCAAAAATACATAATGGTTGGTCAATGTTATCGTAGTAGTATAACGATTCCAATAGTTTTCCTTCCAAATTACTCTCGTCTATTGATGATGCAATGGATTAATAATTTAATACATAATGCACTATTTAGTGCTCCATTGGCGCAGCAACTAACCACTGTTCTTTTTCTGTATTCACATATCTTATTCATGCACGCTTGTGAATTTCCATTTAATTCCATCTATTCGATTTTCGTCATCGTAGTTTCTATTCCATAATTTATATTTACAAAATTTTATACCGTGAAATCATAACCGTATAATAAACTTCTGAATTACTCTACTTAAATGTTTAAACATTAGACCACTATTTTTATGAAATGCTATTTTACATCGCCACCGATGTTATGAAAATGTCGATCGAGGCACGTTAATATAATTTTATCCCTGTCTTCATCGATAATTCACGTTTGTCCTTATTATGTATGCGAATGTCTCGAGACACCGTGCCTAACCCACTTTCCGCGAACGGCGCTCGGATTATTACGATTGCATTCGAGTTGCTTTGAATAATATAATCATACGCGTGCGCGGTACGAATCTGGGATTGACGTTACAGATTTCTCTCTCTCTCTCTCTCTCTCTCTCTCTCTCTCTCTCTCTCTCTCCCTCTCAAGCTTTAGAATCGCGAGAAATTTTTCTACGAACAAAAAGTTCCTCGTAAAATATACGGATATCCTTGCACGGAATTGATTGTAATTTTAACATGAATAAGTTATTCGATGTAATAATAATCGCCGATTATCTATCAGTTCTAGTACGGAAATGTAATGAGTTTGTCTTGCTTGTTCCACAGGGGTGCCTTCTCGGTCGTCCGGCGATGCGTGCAGAAGAGTACGAACCTCGAGTTCGCGGCAAAAATCATCAATACCAAAAAATTATCCACCAGAGGTAAGAATTTAAATTTTTGCTTTAAAAATAAAAATATATAATAA
>JACCIC010000067.1:197500-362500 GCA_018907035.1 Sycobia sp. Sy_11 | reverse complement strand
GCGTGTGTGTGGTGGGGGGGTGTAGGTTTTAACTAGGTATATAATAATGATAAATAAGAGTAAAATGAATACTAATTAAAATAGCTATAACTTTTAAATTGTCTGCTGTTGAAAGTGACATTGAATTAATTATATATATATATATATATATATATATATATATATATATATATGTGTGTGTGTGTGTGTGTGTGTGTGTGTGTGGTGTGTGTGATAGATCTGGAAAAAATACCTGAACACAAATCATGTTTCATATATCTTCACGGGACTTATTTACACGCTCGTATACACTATAACTTTAGGGGCTTTAACTCCACGGGAGGGCGGAAGAATGGCCACGCCATAATGAGCTTTCTTGCTATCGAAGAGAAAAAAAAAACAATCGATGCTCCTCGCCTCTGAGCTCTGCCAGAGTCCGCCACAGTCTCCGCCTGCATTTTCCGATTCCATCCATCCGAACGAAAAACCGAATTGGCTGCGCCGATTGGTTATTGAACATTGACATATATCTCGAGAACTCACAACGATTTATTTCAATTCTTTTACTCTTGCATTTATTTCTTTATAAACGAATATTTCCATAAACTGTAAAGATATGGTAACGTGTCTAGTAAGTTCGGGGACACTCTATATCCACATATATATATATTTTTTTTTTCAATTGTTAAAACTATGAATATCATTAGTGTAGATAAAATTTGTACTTGCTTGTTCTGTGTCCAATTTAATTTTATTATTATTATTTGCGCTTTGGGCGCACATCGCATAGTTCCAAAAATAAAATAGTACAATATATACGCTGGGTAAAACTAAAACTTCAAATTAGTTCTTTTCTCGCTAGTTTACTTAAAATGAAAATCGGAAGAACAATAAGGAAGTTTTTTAATTAAATATTTACTAACTTATTTTTAAACCAACGCCAAACGAACGACTGGTGTATAAGTAATGGATTTTTTTCGTTCTCAGCTAATCATATATATATATATATGAAGCTTGTTAGAAGAGATATATAGCCCACTATTGATTTTTTTGTTTTGTACACTGCTGCCACGTAGACTTGAATAATCTTCCTCCCCTGACCCCTGGCCCGGCCGTTGCAGCTGCATCGCCGCCGCTTCGCGTACCTTATCCGACCGCTTTATATATGTACCAGCAGAAGAAGGAATCCTAAAAAGAAAATAGATCAATAGTTAATTATCACTCTCTGGGCTGAGTACAAAAGCTCATCAAGCCCGGTTTCGGACGCGCGTGGGAGAATGGCAGAAGAGAGAGAGAGAGAGAGAGAGAGAGAGAGAACTGGCGAGGCAAGAACTTTTGCATTAATATGGCGGCGCAGTCCTAATAATACAAATCGCGTCCTTCGCACTGGGTGCGCTCGGCCGTAGATTAAAGCGGAAATTACAATTTCTAATTTGTGGTACTGACCGCGAAGAGACGACAATGATAGACGGAGAGAGAAGATGAAAGAGAAAGACAGTGAGCAATGCGGTACCCAAAGGGATAACAGAATGTATCTATATATATATATATATATATATATATATATATATATATATATATATATATATATATATGTATAGGATATATATATGTTGCATTAGTGGCACACGAGAGGAAATGTTCTAATATCGATCGATTCCACCCCTCTTGGCAACTGCGGAAAAGTCTATACGCCGTGGCGTAGAACTAACAGCCTTTCCCCCCTCCGCCCGACCGATCCCATAGGCCCCCCGAAATCAATTCGGTCGCGAACAATGGATAGAACTTATATATCCAGCTGAAAATGTGTATATACATAAATATATATATATATATATATATATATATATATATATATATATATATATATATACATCGACGCAGCACGGATGTTCGTATACAAATTTAGAAAAAGCAAGTGTATGCACGTTTGTTATTTATACGTTATGTGTGGTGACGAACGTGACATGAAATGATTTAATGATTTGTAATTTGGACTGAACGTCCTCCTTGCTGTCATACCAAGAGCCAATAACACATAATACGATATCATCACTGTATACAAAAAACTAATTTTTTTCAGTAATAAACATTTATAGGCGTCAAGTTATTAATTCATATTTCACTATTTAGTCAGATTTACAGATTATATGCCAGCATATAAATGTCGTGCATATTATGCTTCTTCAATAACAAAATTGAAGATATAATAAGTGCATTCGTTGACTCGAGCGATAATGGCGTCGGCCTGCCCACTAACGTTAAACCCCGAAGATTTTTAACTCGCAGAAATTCAAGCTCGATTACAATACGCGCGCTCCGTAAAAGGCGCTACTACCTAGCCCGCGCGAAAATTAATCGATAAGTAAATAAATAAACAAGCAAATGCATCGCCGGCTGAGCGATATTATTAGACGGCATTAATTCGTGTTCACGGCACGGCGTGTGCACTGAAATCGATTGTTTCGGCTCCCCGTCCACCCCCCCCTTCTCCCCCCGCCCCGCGGCCACCCGCGAACGTCGCGCACGTAACGAATACACGCGGGAGAGCGGCATTATAACGCCGATCTAAAATGCCTGGGCCAGGCGACGAAGCGAATTCGCTTCTCGAGAACGATTTCGAATTCGCGATGAATCCACGCAGGTGCGCGAATGAGCTCATCCACGTCCTGGGGGGGGGGGAGAAATCGACTATGCCGGCTGATTAAAGAAATCGCGATGAATTTCAGACTTTTTGCGCTATGAAACGTGTGACTCGTACTATATATATATACACGAAAGACTTACGATATTCTGAAGTGCAGATCTGTCCAATAATTTTTCACGAGAGGATAGACGTACACTTGACCAGTTCTAGCTAATTTTACTTTTCAATCTATATTCGTAAAATAGAATTATTATTTAACAATACTTTGCGGATAATGAAAGCGACAGCGGTATCTTATTAATCTACAACAATAATGCTTTCTCTAATCCAGTTCTAATCTAGCTTCGCCTTCCCGCTGGCGAAATTACCGCCTGTGAAATACCAGTGGAATTTCGTTGGAGCATATTTCTCGCGATTTATGCGTGCGCTGGAAAATTCTGAAAAAAATTTCTTCCTCATTCCAGTGGATCACTTTACGGAGTGACTTTACCATAAGAGATTTTCCCTCGTACGGTAAAAGTGTCCCGTGGACGATTTAAAATGAAGAACAGAAATTATCCTTAAAACACGCAATGGCATCGAAGAGTATAAAATTTATACTCTTCATACTTATAGCGATCCTTTATTGCTTTTATCACTTTTCACCTTTAACGCAGTTCCGGGATTTCTCTTTTCTCTGAAAACAATCATTATTATATCGAAGTTGAAAATACAACTTTTCTCCCAAGGCCAAGAGTTTTATCTTCGTTAAAAGGGATCAAATAATTACTGCAGCGCCCAAGCAGTTTGCAACAAAAGGAGGAAAAAAATACAAGCCAGACTCACGCTGAAGGCATGAAACTTATTGAAGCAAGAGGGGAAAAAATATTGTTATAAATTTCGGACCCTGTGAGCGCAGATAGGACATCCCTGGATTATCTCTCCGGATATATATATATATATATATATATATATATATATATATATATATGTTTATATGTTGTACATAACCTTTATATACCGACATAGTAGTAAAGCGCGTAGGTGTAAAGCTCGGGTGCTTCGCCACATGTGCGTACTCGGGGCGGGTTTAAAGTAACGAGTTTAACTTAAACAAGACTGGCTTGTTAGCAATGGTGCGACCGCCACTCCCCCCTTCGCCACCCACCCCTCGCCACGCGCGTAATCCAGTATTCGGGTTGTGCGACGCAGGTCTCCCATCTTCCCTGCGGCGATATAAGCCCGCGGCGCCCGCACCCCTCCCATCCCCCTCCTTAACCCGGCCACTGTATCAAAGGAGACTCCTCGTATTGCGGGTGCGTGTACATATATATATATATATATATATATATATATATATATATGGTATATCTGTATGTATGCATATGAGTGCGTGTGCATGCCTGCGCGCGCACATATGCACCTGTGTAATAACGTATAATTGCATACGATACTATTATAACACACGTTTCACCTGATTTATGAAGTTGGATAAGCGATAAGGCGCTGGTAAAAGCAAAAGGTACAAATCCATGGAATTCCGGAGGGCCGAGAGAGGGCTGTACAGTTTTACGCCTGCCTGGTAAAAATGTCGGCAGTTTTCAAGCTCGGAAAGCCAATTATTGGCCTGTTTCAAGGGTGCGCGCACTATCTTTAAATTACAAAAAGAAAAATAACCATTTGAATTATGTTATAAATATTATATATATATGAAATTATTGAAATCTTATGGTCGGTAAATTTGGATGTTTCACGTACTTCGTATTACAGATTCAGAACATGCCAATTTATGTAATATTTCGTAAAGTTCACAATTTACAGATAATACTATCTATTCAATGTAGAAAACATACGTTTAATATCTAAAGCATAACATGTATAATATATTTTAAATGTTTCATTATTATTTTATAATAATGAAACGCCCTCTTAATGCTCAAATAGTATTTATATATAGATAACAAAATATTTGAGCATTTAAATACAGAGCTAAAGGACTTAAATTAAAATGAAAATACGTTACAATTTCATTTCTCAGTTATTAGCCAAAAACAGACAGAAGGCAATGAGAGTTTTGAATGGTGAATTAACGTTCAAATAAGTGCGCGAGAATGCTGCTATAAAAGTGCCTAGAAGTGGCAATTGCGTAAAAAAAAAGAAAAAAAAAGAAGAAAGAAATAAACCAGACCGATTGTTTAACGAGCGAGAAAACGCTGAGATTCACCGAAATGTTACAGTTGCAAATGTTTCATCTATATATATATATATATATATATATATATATATATATATATATATATATATAGATGAAAAGTATGCGCTGGACGAGACAGACAAGTAATATAAGTTAGCACTGGAAGATATCATCACCTACTGTACAAGGTGGTGTGGGAGATTATAGGCGATCTATGTGATAAGCTATGTATAGATACGATTTACGGAGAAATTTCGAGTAAAAGGCGCGCGCGCACGCACACAAGGGGCGCGGCTGAAAGTCGAGGGAATTTATTCTCCTCCGATAAAGAGGTCATTCGCGAGATTCGATTAGATTTTTTTAGTCTTTCATCCTCGGCCAATCGATGGCTTCGCGATACAGTTACGCTTAGTTCGTATTTCATTGGTTGGCCGTCAAGTTTATCCGGTGGCCGCGGCTATCCGTGGGATTCGAGTAAAATAATCGTATATAACGTTTAGTGCGCACGACTCTGCGGCAGTTGGAAAAAGTTTTTTAATCCGTTAAAAGCGGCGCTTCTCACTGAATTGTTGGACTTTCGGGGAAATGAAAAAAAAGGGGGGGGGGAAATAAAATAAAAGTAAAAAACCGATCGGTCGAGCGGCGAAGCCGGATATCGCGGAAGCCTCCCCGAGGCCGAATACGCTTCTCGCTGCGCGCCGAACGCTGTAATCGATCCGCACATTTTGATTGATAATTTCTGCGTTTTGCGAAATCCTTCAATCGCATCGATCAGTCGACAGCGAGCGTTGCGCCGAGTAATTTTCGTAATCCACGTATTATAATGCAGCAGCTCGATCTATTCGAGGTTGTGCCCGAAAGTGATCAGTTTAATCAATGATGGGTATCATTTTCAATCTCTGTCTTTCGTATAGATCGACCAAATTAGATTGATTAATTTATCAATTATAATGGAAATGCTCTAGATTTTATTGGAAATACCTTTTACAATTCGTGGAAAAAGTCGGACTTTTTCTATTAGTCATATTGAATATAATATACATATTTATGTAAATGGAAAGGATTTATTTTTGATTACCAAGGTAAAAAACAGGATAAGTTATCTATGCTGCCTTATATTTCGATTATTAATACTTTTTTTTTCTTTCTATTATTTACACATTAAAGTCTTTTAATTGACTCGTATAGCTAAAAAATAAATATTTTTCATACATTGATTTTCTACTTTGTTATTCTCATACAAGCAAGCACGTGAATTACTGACATTGAGCGTAATAAAACGCGCGTGTTTGGATTGGTTTAAATAATTTCGATCTGTGAATATTTCATCTGCCGATGAGGAACGTCCTCGTCGACCTTTTGACGAAATGAAACTGCCCGATTGAACTAGACAGCGGTCAAGCGCGTCCCTACGGAATAATTGAAAATCGCACAAGATCATTTTCGACAAGTTCAAAAATTCGATACAGTTTGATTGCGCTCGAATCGAATGACGTGCGCGTAATCGAGCGATCCGCGTATCTGCGATACGCGCGCAATTCCCACGTAATGCGACCGAACGTTTCCGAAAGGGATTACCATTAGCAATGAAAAATCAACGGTCAAAAATCATATCGCTCGAAAAGGCTCGTTATCCAAGCACAGCGGAATTCGCGCAAATCGTGTCGGATGCCGAATCGCACAAAAAGCTCGCAAACAATCAAATAATCGACGGTTACTGTCAATCTTGTATAAAATTAATTTAAGGATGAGACGTGAAAATACTGTAGATATGGCAAATCTATAAAGAAATAGTGCTCCACCACGATAATCTCAATCCTCGTTCATTTTATCGTATTGTATACAAAAAAAAAAACGTTTAAAGTCTAAATAACAATGTCACATTTTCTACAAATAAAATTTCGATATTACAGAATCCGATTATTATGTACATATCCAAGCTTGAAAAAAATTAGTAACAATGACAATCTGAAAACACAGTTTAATTCCGTTGTTTTCTTGTAATCAGGATATTGACAGACTGGAAAAGATTTTATCAGTCGTTTTCTTTAGAGAACTTAACACGACTTTCTTCGAAATCTTATAAATGCTTTATTTTTATATCAAATTACCAAATAAACTTGGTTTGTTAATTAAAAATTGTTTAGATTGAAATATTTTGTTAAATGCAATTATTATGACGCTTATTAGAGCCTACAGTTCATTGAAATAATAGACTTGTTTACTAATCAATAAGGAAACTGTCGTTAAATTAAAAGTTTTACTAAGTAACCAATAACAGAATATACTATTTATACCGAATCTAACAGAGTGTTATTCATCAAAATTTCATCTCGTTCTCTCTCATTAGAATTCCTAGATAGACTAACTGTATTAGCTACCTATAATTCAGATGCCTCAGATTGAAGATTTATCGAAAGGACAAAAAATCGTCACTCGAAAATCTGAAAGGGGAGAGACAAGCGGCATATATACATGGAACAAATATTGATATTGACAGCGATCGATATATATTGAACCGGAGTTTACAAGTAGGACTGCAGATTATTGATATTTTACCGGACGAGCGTAGAATAGACGCGAGAACGTCAATGTCCCGCGTGACGATTCTTATCAGTAATATAAACTATTGACAATGGTAGCTTGTTATTTAATTTGGTAATTTAGGTTGAAATCAGAAAAGAAGGGAAAAAGACATTGATAATCTGCGATTATTAGTGGAATGATTTATTTTATTCAATTACGGATCACAAATTAGAGTCGGATTGAGAGGCTGCGTTATAAAAGAATTAAATCAGATAATGATAGCGAACTAGTAAAGTCGACAAATTAATATTTCGTTAGTATTTTGATTACGTAAAGAAACGTGCTATTCTACGCAGAAAGGAATTCTAAGAGCATTGCTTGTTTATTGCGTTATTGAAGCTTCAAATTATTACCCTGTGTTTTTTCTTTGAAATAACATGTATTCTATATGTATATTTGAAAAACATAATAACGATATATCTGTTGATCGCGTGAATGAAAAGGCGAACTATGCCAGTCGGAGATTCCACAAATGCTACGTACACGATTAGAACGGCGGAAGGATCAAAATTAAACGACTCAAAAGTTAATTCGTATTTGCTGTTAAATAAGGCCTACATAATGAGCTTCAGAGCTGTAAAATTCTAAATGCTAGAACTTAGCGGTGCAATTGTTGGAGCGTATCTAGCCACAGTAGTTCCGAAGGCTGAACCTGTGACAGGCGCAATAATAAAGATTCAACCACAGAATATCCGATTTATGTACGAGTGTTCGTCTTGTCGAATTGGCCATTGAGATTCTACCCTCTCCAACTTGCCTTCGACGTGTCAATTTTTTTTCCCAATAGCTGAAATAAAATCTTTTTCTACAGGCTTCTGAGATGCTACATTTGCCGATTGGCTTCGAAATATTACGTTGCTCAATTGGCTTCTGATATAATGCCTTTGCTCTCGGTCTTCCGAGATAAAATATTTTTCTTCTATAACAATGATATTTATAAGTACTTGATTATGTAACGACAATCAATTTTTACGAAAGTAAATGACTTTAATCAGTACGGTGCATTATTTGAAAATCATTGCTTTTATAAATACTTGTATACAGTGCCTCGAAACCGCATTAGCTTTAAAAATAATTTGTAACAAAACGAAACTTTCTGCAGATAAGAGTTCCGTTAGTTATATAGGGCAGATAGAGCTTGTGTAAAACTTGTACGTCCCAACTGATAACCAGCGCTTCGCCGTCCTTGTAATGAACAATGAAACGATAATATTTTGACATAGGAAGAAACGAAATCTTTTAACATTCAACGTACGGAAGTGCCGGTATACCCCTCCGCGTACGCGAGTGCGCTTTTATCGCCGGGCATTTGGGGGCTCTCCGAAGTTCCGCGGGGCACTGTAAATTTCGTCGCGGACGCGTTACGCCGACTTGGCCTACATGCCACTATACGTTTACACACTTACGCCTATATATATATATATATATATATATATACAACCGGCTATTTATTGCGACGTACGTTACACCCGGCCCTCGGCCAGTTATATCGCGCGAATTTGCATACGGGCCGCGCAAGCGTACGCGCCGCGGATTATCAAAATGCGGCGGTCGTACGAGGAAGGTGGGTAGGGCAGTGGTGGATGGGGGGGGGGGGAGAAAAACTGCGGCCCCTCGGGCGTCGCGTATCGCGCGTTTATATACACATATATCTGCATAACTCTTTCCGGGCGATTGTCGCAGCGCGGCAATGTCGCGCGTTTCGCGATATATAACGATATACTTACCATCGGTATCGCTGATTTCTTTATTTACAAGCTGCCCGATCGAAGGAGCAATTTGGAGAGAAATTGTGATTTTTAATAAATAAATAAATAATACTAATGTAATATAAGGTTAAATCTAATAATCCATTAAAAGCAGAGAACTCCACAGGAAACTTATAACTTACAATAAGCAAAAACTTATCTTATATTTAAAAAATATAAGAATTTTGAATTGACAATAATTTTCCTGAACAAAATGTTCTGACCTCATTGTATGATTTATAATTTGCGACCGATTACGCCCAAGTAATTTTCTTTATCTTTGAGTATCCTGTAAATATTATAAGAAATATCAACGACGCTGTACATAACACGAGCAGTTTAAAGCTAATTATAAACAAATAATTTTTACGCCTATTACTAAAATAATGTATTACAATAAAAAAATTAAATAAATATAACTGTAATTTATTCTTTTCAAATATAATACTTAAACGCACTTATTAAATATTATTGTAATTAAAAAATGTATTTTATTACAATTAATATTAGATGAAAATTATTTTCCATTTATGATAGTTAATCTAATGAATCATATATAGGAATCTATGTGAGAGTGATAAAAATATATTTAAAATTCATACAATAATGTATTATATAAAATGTGAACTCATCGTTATATAAAAATTTTAATTGTGAAAATTTTAGTCAGACCTTCGTTTAAAAATGAAGTGTATTGAACGACGACAGCCGTGTCCAGGGCCAACTCAAAATATGCAGTGGCCCTCCCACCAGCGTATGGAAAACCCAGTCTATGAATCCTAATGTCTAAAAATTTTTTTTAAATTTCGATATAAAAAATTCTTTATCGTACAAAAGTCTTTAATCTTACACTAAACGGTGTTTGAATATACAAAACAAAAGATCTTCCCATATAGATATGCGCGCTCTACAAAAGAAGCTCGTGCAGTCCTCCTACGCCCCGTCTCATCTTTTAAGGACGGTTTTCTCAATCGACCGCGCAAAAAAAGGTTGGGGGGAGGGGGAGGGCGCGAGATAAAGGCGACGGAGAAGAACGGAGAGGGTGAGCGCAGGAATGCCGCCCCGCATTGCGCAATAATATATACCCTCGTGTCGGTATGCATATACGTAGGTATACGTAAATTTTGCAAGCGCACTCCGGCCGCACGGTCGCGCGAGCTAATCTGATTCGCGGCATTGTTAACGCTCGCGAGCGCGCAGCCGCGCCCGGGCAATTCTTAATCAGGCGAAAATCGGCTTTAATGCTGACCCCCTCTCGGATCGGGGCCGATGGTCACGCTGGTTAAACTGGTGTATAACTTAAAACACGCGCAGGGGTATATACAAAGAGAGAGAGAGAGAGAGAGAGAGAGAGAGAGAGAGAGTGTGTGTGTGTGCGTGTGTGTGTGAGCGGGTACGCCGGTGGTGCGGCGGGAGGGGGGAGGGGGTTGTCAGCGCCGCTAAAAGCGTAATTATTAGTTTCGCGCACGCCAACTATACAGCACCACTGCCATCTTCTATATAGGATCGCTCGGAAAACCGACCGCGCGTAACCGACGTGCGCGCACGCGATATCCCCACCCCCCCCCCTCGTGCCAACCTCTAATTTACCGATTAGCCCTTCCGGTTTTCATTGTACGAGAGCGAGGGGAGAAGGCGGAGGTAGCGGAGGAGCCGCGCGCGAGGAAAAAAAATGATGAAAATCACGTGTGGATTTTAATTCGATGAAGCTGTGGGGTAAAACAGCAGCTAAGTTCGTACGATGTTGGGGGAACTGATCTGAAGATATAATGTGTGTGTGTGTGTGTGTGTGTGTGTGTGTGTGCGGTGTGTGTGCGTGTATGTAAATTTGTGTGTGCGAAAATAGAAGATGCGAAATTAGCTTAGACAAAGATTCTGTAAAGATTAATAAATTCCCTTCTGTATGTAAAATCTCGCTGGAATAAATTTATGTCATTTAAAAATAATTATGCTTGCGTTTACTGCCGTCTTATATTCAAGAATGATTTTCAAAAAGTGGCATACGATAGAATAGGATAGAGTAATGCAGTTGCTGGAACTATGTGATTGTTAACATTTTTTGTGATGAATTATTTATGTAATATGGCAATTTGTACCATTTATTCATAGTTCCTTAATATATAATGTTGTAAAAATATTCCGTTAATAAGTCGAAATGATTACTTTCATTTAAACGTAAATTTCATACGTACCAATGTCAATTTTCACGAGAGTTGAACTGAATAGAAAATTAAGTTTATAAACCTAGATGAGTTTTAACAACTTCTACATATTTAATAATCTATCTCTCTTTCAATCTCCGTGTCTTCTTGAAGAAATGCAATTCATAAATTTTAGATATGCATGAGAAGAAAAAGTTGTTTTGGGACAGTACGATGCAAATAACTCGGTCGAAATTGTGTCAGAAGGCTCACTGAGAAGGGATTATTCTCATGAATATGATTTCAAAAATAATCATTTAAATATATAACAATGATTTTCATAACAATAAGTTTTTCAAATCTGAAACAATTATTAATTTTAAAAAAATATCAAGAATTGACTTTTTCAACAACTTGAACACATCAATGTTTAGTTTATAAGTTTCTCAATGTTTTGTTTATCTTTTTATACCTGAAAACAATGAAGAAACCGTGAGCAGATGATTTATAGAACAAAACCCAGCTTATTCTATAATAATATTTTAAGACTATTCTTTATAATATTAGACATTTGTGAGAACGAACTATTTTATATTACTAGTTTTATAAAAAAACGCCATTATTTAATAATTGAATACCGCGCATCTGTTCTAAGTTTTTTCAAAATTCTTTTTACTAATTGATCGACTAAGCGAAATCTCTAAGCTGCTACAATATATATTTACAATACATAAATAGAACAATCAATATAATTAAAGCCATTTATTTTATTGTATTTACACTGAAATATCAGTTACGAATGGATACTAAAGATTTTATTTTCCAAGGTGTCTAAATCTATAAGAAACTTTGTCATTTAGTTATGTTAAATCTGAATATTTAACGCGTATACTCATTCCAACTTATTCTCATTTTAGATTTTCAAAAACTCGAGCGAGAAGCACGGATATGTAGGAAACTTCAGCATCCAAATATTGGTAAGTCAACGTCTATTATTCTTCACTATATCCCTGCCATATTGATACAGATAATTGTTATTCGTACTAAATTTATATATATATATATATATATATATATATATATATATATATTTATATTAATGCCATGCCTCCCCTCGCCATTTACAATAATATCATCGGTCCCGTCTAGAAGCGGTCCGGCGAATCCGCGTAAAAAATGGGCCATCAATCGAAATTCATCGTTCCACTCACACCCGCGCGGTGAGCGGCCGGGATGGGAGGGACGGTAACTCGGTCGTTCGCGAGAGCGAGGAAGATAAAAACGTCAATAGCTCGGCCTGTGACGCATCGATTGCGCGTTTCGTACAACTGACGCACAGCGGCGGCGTACTCAATCGGTGTGGTTGATGTGTATATATATATATATATATATATATATATATATATATATATATCATCGAAACCGCTAGTAATGGAAAAGGAATAGATATTGGGCGTTTTGAGGGGGGGGGGGAGAAATTGTCAGAGTAATAAAAAGCGCATATTCCAATAATAAAAGCGTCCCTGCTCGTTGGGCGTGTCGATATGAAAGAGAGAGAAAAAATAGGATTAGCCTGGTGTATTATATGAATTTGCTGTTATACATGGATAGAAATAAGGACTGCGCACTCTAACAAAAGCTATATATAGATGGATAGTAGCATTAAAGTAACCGATGGAACAGCAAATTTTCTACATGTGAAGAAAGGAGACTGTGACATGTGAAGTATAGTCATATTTCACTACTATCAAAAAAACTAAATAAATAATTTGCAGTTGTTTTTTTTTTTGTTAGTTATTCTTAGATACCGTATACTTTATTCTCCAATAGTGTTTCCTAATAAAAATAATTTGTAAAACTTCAGCCACCTTTAAATACACCGTCATTCATTGTTTTAAATTCGTTGTATTAAACTTTAACGAAAAAAAAACCATGGACGACTTCAATTATGGCATTTTTTTCAAAATTTTGAATCGTGATCATTCATAAGGCTTTTTTATTTCACTTTATCTAGAGCTTCCAAAAAAAGTCATACTGAATAGAAAAAAGTTAAAACGTGCCACGATTGCAACTGAGGGAGATAACAAGCAATTAAAGTTGTTTCATTTTCAACGACTTCATTTTTATACGCAATTGTTTCATTTTATTTTTCATATAAATGTTACGTTTTTCATCGTTATTATATGCAAGTTCTATGTCGGATTCTTTGAGGGGGGGGAGGGGGGTGATCATAAACAAGAAGAGTCTGACTGTCGTGATTTTAGTAAAATATATTATAATATGACGACTGTAGGACCGATAAAAATATTAATATAATTTTACATGCAAGTACTATATCAATCGTCTGTTATTAAAAAATTTATATCTTACGAGCATTTCTCATTAGCGTATTATACGATATCATTCTTTCTCATTACAAAAAATTACTCGTAATCATTCCTGCTCGAGGTAATCATGGAAAAAATAGAAAAGACACCATTTGATGGATTATGCCATCCTTATACAAGGTGATTTGTCAGATATAGTATCAAAACTTTTTTGTAGTATCATAAAACCAAATAGCGTATGTTGTAAGCTATATCCACAATGAAAAATGATTTCTGAAAGAAAAAAGTGGAATTCATTGTTTATCTAATAACTACAATTAATCTATGTACCAGTATACACTAAAAATTGTTTTTAACGGTGATAAAATCTCTTTAAAATAAGGTAATTATAATTACAATGATGATTAGACTACCCTTGTTCAGAATCCTTACCGTAAAATTCGAAATCTAAAAGCTACTATTAAAAAATAATAAAAATAAAAACAATAAATAAACTATCGTGAGCAAAGCATGATCCTACTGTCTCTAAAAATTTAAATATGAAAATAATTAAATGAAAAAATTAATTAAATAAATGAAAAATTGTTTAGAGAAACTTTTAATGATCATTTAATCAAGCAAGCTGCTGACGATACGAATCAGATTTCAATCCCGCTACTACGTTGCTTATTTATTTTTTACGACTGTATCGAAGAAAAAACGCTTTACGTTCCTCCACCGTTTATATCGAAAATTTTACAACAGAAATGATCACCATTCACCTTAAAGCGTATTTATCTCTCCCCCTTACTCTTGCTTTCTTTCCTCAACCTTTCGTATATGTATGTATACATACATACATACATATATATATATATATATATATATATATATATATATATATATATACATGTATATAAAGAGATTTATGGGAATGTGGAAGTATACGCGTTGGAGCGCAAGCAAAGGAATACAGCGCGACATAAAAGAAATAGAAAGAGGAAAAGCCACACACCCTCCGCAAGAAAAAGAAATATGTATATTTCCCCCCCACATACCAACGGATGAAAGAGACGGGACGAGGAGGGAGGCAGAGGAAGTGCCTTCATTTCGCAGCGCGTCTTATCATTGTCAGAAGGTATTTGAGGGAAAAATTGTATGCGAGACTGCGTTCGACTGGGGAGGGAGAAAAAGTCGATACCTCGTCAGTTGCTTCCAGAGTGCTATAACGGGGTAGTTGGAATTTCAGTCACCTTACGTGCTGGAAATAATGTCGGTATTATCTGTAGATAGACACCTGCAAGATATGTACCGAGTTGTGGCGTATCTTTGAACGATGCCTAAAATTTGACTGCATAAATTCAAAAATAGGCCTCCGAAAACAGTTACGTCGCCTCCTGGCGATCGAGTTTGGCACTGACCGAGACTGCTGAAATTGTTGACGTATACGTTAAAAAAAGAGAAAGTGAAAGCTTTACAGCGGTAGTTCAATACTCTCGTACTGAAGTTTAAACGTTACTTACAAGTATAAGCGTACGTTTATTCGTACCGATGAAATAAGTTAACTTTCGCTACGTGTACGGATTTCGCTTATTAAAATTCAAGAGATTCAACTCGCGCGCATGAATAAGAAAGCGACGATCCGTAATTCCGGTGGAACTGAGTCATGGATCCTCGACGAGGACAATGCGCCGCCTCGCGTTACCCATTGTCTGTCAAGAGGTTTTCAGACAGATACAGCACCACTTCCCTCCCTCCCTCCCGTCGCCCACATCACACTACTTCTAGGCGATCCGCGTTATTCGTGTATGTTGTGCCTGTTAAGGTGAAAAATTTACATTAGAAGGAACAAGATTTGCGTCCATTAGAGCAGCGCCAAGGAACGGCAAATCAGTCCCGAAAGTGCTGCCGGGGGAAAATGCCATCGTACAGCGCTGTTTAGAACAATGAAAGACATTCGCACGAAGCGCGTTCTATAGACACGTGTATACTGAAAGCAATAATCAGCAGAGCTGTCTGAAATCTATTACTAAAATACTTTTCATGTATCGCGAGTCTCGCTATTTAAGAGCCACACTTCGTACGGCTTGTTATACACATTTGCCCTCGGCAAGAGTCTCGGACTACGACGATACGCAGAGCTAAATATTTCTTCTCGGCGCAAAAGAATGAAATTATAATATCACGGGTAAATTACAATCGTAAAAGCGTGCATCCCTAGCAATCTAGTGAAAAATAAATAAATAAATGAAAATAAAAAATGTCCGAGCTCCATTGCGAAATCATAGAGGATTTTTTAATTTTTCCTACATCCATTTTGCTAATGTACGCTTGTATTTTTTTTTTTTTTTTTATTAACAAAAAATTGCGCCCTCGTTTTATTCATGCGATAAAATCGCGATGAAAACATTGCGATGTTCCGGTGTTCGTTGTTATTGTTATTATTTTTTATCGTCGCATTACATTACGAGCGCGGCCGGTGAAACGAAAAAAGGGGTGAGGAAAAAAAAACCACTATACACATTCTATCCGAGACAGAAGCCTTCTCGAATCATCTTCCCCCGCTTTCACGTGCGATTGGTCAAATTTCTGCGCGCGAACGTATCGTGCATTTTTCCAGGACGCTTGGGTCGATGGATAGAGAGAGAGAGGGAGAGAGAGAGAGGGGGGGGGAGAGGATTACGATTATTATTATTATTATTATTGCAGAAACGTCACGGGGACGCACCGTGTTCTACACGTCGCTGTATTCGTTCGTTCAGGCGTGTCAATACCTATATAGCCCTCGAACGATCGCGGATCATTGCACTTTGACCTGTAAGTCGAAGGAACATTGGAACGAGTTTACGAATACACGTTGGCAAAAGCCAGAATACGTTGTAACTCTGGCAGGAAAATACTTTATTTATTTATATATGTAGATATGTGATAGATAAATAAAAGAGGTGATATATATATAGTAAGGTACATATGGTGTTAATACGTAAATGTTGAACGTACATGACGACTGAAGGTAAAGAACACTGAACAAAAAGCACAAAATGCTTTTATCGTTCTGTTTTTGAATATTCCACTCGAAGTGGCAAGAAGGTGTAGTAAAAATTGTCATAAGTAAACGTATTCCGCTTAAAGGAAATAGTTGATAGGACGAAGTTGCGAGAAAGAATTTTTCAAAGCGAGCGCACGGTGACAATCATTATCGTGCCAATTCCCTCGCTCCCCGGGCTCGTGAAGCGGAAACGTTAATTTTTCTTGTTTTTTACATCTGCCATTGAACAGGCATCTGGTACACTTGAAATGAAAATTTCAATAACGAGGTGTATTAATGCGACAATAACTACTTACGTTAACGCCGCTGTTAAAATACGACGGTTTTCTAAGTATTCGGAGGGGGGGGGGTAGCAGGTTGTGCAATCAACTGTAATGTTCAGATAAAAATACAGAGGATGATCGATCGATGAAAATCATTCTGGATAAATTAACTGGCCGAGGACCGTTATAACTTTGTCAACTGGCAATTTGACATTAACCCCGAGGCTGAATTATTTTTTCTCCGTATTTTTAAAAGCTTTATTAATAGTATGTGCATACCTATTCAAGGACTTACCACATATATATATATATATATATATATATATATATATATATATATATATAATCTAATAGTTCTCAAAGTTGAGTTTTAAAAGTTATTTAGATCCGCATGAAAGGCCGCAAGGCTGAATTAAAGTTTAATTTAAGTATAAAACAGCAGCAGCGATATTATACATTTATTTTTTTTTCCTTGTAATTCCATCCCGAGGGCGCACGAGGAATAGTTAAGCGTGACTAGAACCTCCTCCACAACTGGCTTAATTATTTCCTTTCGAAGGCTCTGAATATATTAACGTTGAATTCGGGCCGCGGCTCTATGCATCGCTCTCGGCCAAGTTCGAAATTCGCCCGGTAGAGGAGGGCTTTATTTATATGCTCGTTGAACAGATGATGGGATGAAGCGCGAAATCAATAGCAAAGTGTATTAAAAAACGTTTTTACACTTTACATACTTAATATAAATGAAGGTACGTATCACAATTGTGCAGAGGCCTAGAAATTATGCTGCATTAGACTACGCCTGAGGCGGAGGGACGAGTTGGAAAATGATCGGAATCCGTCTGTGTGCTTTATCGACAGATCCCGACGAAGACTATCAATTATATGACACGAGCTCGCGTCGCGTTGATATCGTAATTTCGAGCGACACTCGTACTCGGCGCATCTGGACGCTGGGCTGTTCAAAAAAAAAGAGGCGAAAGAATATTGCTCGAATTAGACTTGTCAATTTTTATTTGAAAATCTTTGTAAGGTCTTGACTTATGCTCACACGAGCATTGAGCCATTGTTCGAAACAAATGGTATTGGCTGGGAGAAATGCATGAAGAATACAACGGCTTGGGTAATATTTTCCACCTGGACATAAACCTCCGTTAAGGACCTTCTGCAAATCGCGATAGTTGATCTTTTTGGGCAGCTCGGGTCGCGTCTTTGTATCCCCAGGTCTTAATCGACAGTTTTTGAAGCCCGATGAAAAATGCTTTCTACAGATTTTCTCAGTTATAGCATGTTCTAAATACGATTAGCTTCGACTCGAGTTTGACTTATATCACAATAACGCAGGAAAACTCTCCGTAAAAATAATTTATTCGACATACATTTTTTAACGTAATCAATGTATTCCGTTTTGTTATTTATGATTTAAATAAAGATTTTGTACGACAAATAAGGCTTTATGATAACTTCTTACAGTATATGCATTACTGAAGGGAAGAATTGACTAGTAACACGTTGCAAAATGATTCCAAATTCCTAAATGATTCCTGATTCTAATATTTTCATACTAGATAGGTTTTCCGAAATTCAAAGTTAAAATTCATTCTGCGAAGACACAATTCGGGCGTTCTATTGAGGCTCTAGAGACACGCACCTGCTCGTGAAACGACGCCCGTTATGAATGATGTACCGAAACAGGGTATTAAGCATAAAACGCTCTCTGCTAAGCACAATCGAACACTAAACTGTTAAATTTATATGGATCTTTTGTTACTTCATTTACTTAAGAACACTTCATAGAAGAAGTCGACTAAAATTTGAGTTAAATGTAAATGAAAAATAGCGAAGGATGTATTAAAGTCATTGGTTTCAGCACATTGTACTAATAATGGTGAATCTATATAATTCTCCATCATTTAGTTCGTCAGTTGGTCCATGTATGGGGCTGTAATCAGTTAGTGTAAGAATTCTTCAACCAATTCCACCTATTCCATAGACATGCCGTCCTTGCACTTATCAGTTTTTAAGGTTAATTTTTTGTCAAATATTCATAAAAGCGTGCCTTCTCCTTCTTTCTAAAGGAACCACTTCACGCTCTTCTCTAAATCGCATGTTCATACGATTGGTGTATTATGTTCCCACTCCATGTTATTTGCTTTTACGCCTAAACAGCTTCTTTTGATTGACGATTCAAACGAAGAAATATAAGAAAGTGCCTATTTGAGCGATACACCCGAGGCATTGGAAAATTAAGCATTATAATGATATTGTTCAAGTCACTCTTTTTTAATATTTATTCCTCAAACCCGAATTAAAAGAAGCGCTAGAAAAAGATAGGGCCGCAAAGTGGAAATTAGGGCTTCGGCAAAATCCAAGGTTGGTCATGTATTGCAATTCAAGACTGGCATCAAGGGAAGACCGTATAAAAGAAGTTTCAAGAGCAAGATCAAAACCTGAGGCACAAGTATATTGGTCTTGGAAAGACTTTTTAACTCAGTATTGTAAGAAAAAAATTTATTTTATAAAATTATTTCAAAATAAGCGATGATGGAATGTAAAATGTCACTGTAGGATCATAATTATTTAATAAATATATCAAAAATATGTATATACTATAAAATTAATATAAAAATGTGTATATATTATAAAACGATATATACTAATTATACCCGAGTTCGAAAACAATATTGTTTTTTTTCTGATTTTATCAAATTCTTTATGAATAAAAATAAGTATTTTCTCAGCTTGACTTTAAACATAAAAGAGTTATTTCATTAAATTATATTGTCATGAAAAATTCTGATTCATTAATCTATTCCTTGGCCTTCAGACTGTTTGTATATTGTTTTATGAATTGTTTACCCAATTTTGAAAATGAAAACCAATATTTTCTTGTCATCACACCGAGGCAAGATAAGCAATCGCATCACTTAAAAATATTTTAATTGGCAATACTTTTCCGGTATTAAGACAATATTATACGCAATCCCAACCACTGTTTTCATTAGACATCCAAGATCGATGTCATCCACCAGCTCGGTTAATTCGTCCGCACGACTTCCGCGTTCGATAATGCAACTGTCTTTTTTTTTTATCTTTAATTCTCACGCGCCCATTGGCAGACGGCCGTTGGCTGCATCGGCGCGCTTGTAAATGCCGCCGCGTCACCGCGCGTACCCGACGCGCGGGCCGATGACGAAAGTCCGCGTCCTTGACCAGCCGCGCACCCAACCCTGTGCTGATAGGCGAGTTTCGCGCGCGCAATAATCCGCGCCAGCCCGTCGCGCAGCTGGCCGATCGTTTTGGGCGCTTTGCCAATTTTATCGCACGCTATAACGTACAGGACGGCGGCCGAGCCATTCGACGCAAGCGCTCTCTCCTCCTTCTATAATGCTGCGCGGCCACGCGACCGAACTCTCCTTTTTTTTTTTTTAGGAATTTTGACCCACTGCTGAGACACTACAGGGAGGATTTATTATGAGGAAGCCTCGCTTTTTAAATCAACTTCCGCGACTTTCTCGCGATTTTGTATGTATATCGTTGAGCTCCGGGGCCGTACGAGCGACTGATTGTTCTTTCAAAAACTTGAAAATATTACTTGGGCCTTTTCATTATTTTATCCGTCAATGGCTCGTATTTATAGCTCCAGCGAGAACTTCTCGGATATTATTCCGGAATAATATAAGCGAAGGATGTGGCTGCCTCTAATGGTACTTTGAATTTCCCCGACGTGTGCAGTGGTCGGCGATGGATGGAAATTAATTGGATTTGTTGGGAGTTCCGTTCCAGCGATCCAGGAATATTACGATATATATATATATATATATATATATATATATATATATGTATGTATCTATGTATTTATGTATGTATGTATGTATGTATGTATGTATGTATGAATGTACGTATATAAACGATGCGGATGGTATTTGGTTGATTTGAATATGCGTCGAATGGAGATTATTTGCTTGGAGCACGGCAAATAGCTAAATTAAGATTAAATTTCATTGATTGTTTATGTACTATTCAGGTTTTTCTCTATCAAATCTGTTACAGGTTGAATTCTCATCAGCTTATATTAATGACTTTACAACGTATTCCATTGAAATTAAAAAATAACTAAAACTTATAATAGTAGTTTATTCAAATTAATAAACTCCATGCAATTTTTTTCCAATTAAAAGAAAGAAATTTGGTGAAGAAATAATGACACCTCCACGCTATTCCTGAAAAATAATAATCAGCGCAGACGCCGTCCCCGTTATATACTTGTTGTGAGACAAAAGCGCTACGTTAATATGCATATATACACATATATATTCATATATACTAGCATCCCCCATCCCGGCTTCGCCCGAGATAATAATTTCACCGATTTCTTGAACAGTTCAATAATATCAAGTAAAAAATTCTCTATATAGTATATAAATATTTATATTATTATAAATAAATACCGTAATTTATCTATCGTGGCGTCTGTATAAAAAGCTGCTTCAAAGCAACGTCCTCTCTAAAAAGCTGATATTTCGCAGACCATTTCTTGCAATGTATGGGTATATATATATATATATATATATATATATATATATATATATATATATATATTGAATACTGCTTATACAAAAAATTTTAAAGTGTCTTGAGAAGACTTCTATTGGGAGTTTGGGTGTTCGAATGATAGAATATGAAACTCTCCGTAGAAGTCGTTCGGAAACACCTGGACATTGAATTATACAATCCAAACACAAAATTCGCAGTAGAAATCGTCTTAAGGTACCGAGATACTGTATTCAACCGCCGGTACTTGAAAATAAAATATTTTCCCGTAGAAGCCGTATTTAAAATATATATCGTATATTTTCGCACTTTAAATCAATTGCCGTGAATATTTCAGTTAGTAATGCCAACTGAAAATCAAGAAAAATGTTGGTATGTGAATAGCACATTTTTTAAGCGGACACTGTGTATCGCCTGTTTATGCAGAACTAACGATGTATGATATATATATCATAATAAAATATACATAGTTTCGGGGCTGTTAGTAAGATAATCCTTTCACGCCATTATTTCTTTTAATCAAACGTAAAAAAAAACATATTTTGACGTTATAAATTATGTTTAATATGATTTGGCATACAACCATTTCGTATGTGAAAACGGAGAGAGAGAGAGAGAGAGAGAGAGAGAGAGATTTTCCCAGACAAGAAAAAATAAAATGCAAAAAAATAAATAGCTATCTAGAAGGTGTGAATAGTGTCAGATTAACCAGAAGATCAAAAATAATAATACCGACTAAAATCACACCTTTCGGATATTAATCCCAAAGTTCGATATAATCTTCTTTTTTTGGCATGGGGAATCCTCATACACACCTGGCAGGATCATCAGGTAGTGGTAGTGTCGGATTAATTGAAACGTATTATCAGATCGTAGGTGAGATTATTATTAGTAATTTAAAAAATAATTAGAAAAATATTTCTGAGAAAGATAATAAAAACTATAATCTTTGCTAGAAATAAGTTCGCAACTGGAACAACTATAAGCGTTTTTATATATGCAAGTTAAAATAATTTCAATGTATGCTTCTTGTATGGAATATTTTTCAAACCTATCTGCGTGACATACAAATAGAAAATAATCATAACGTAACCGTTATTCTCAAATTGAAAGGATATAATACAAATATTAGCGTACGAAAGGTACATATTTGCATGAATAATGAAAAATATGCAAAGACTTACGAATGCTATCCTGCTATATGCGCGGGAACGGATCATTTGTGTCTATTAAAAGCTATACGTATACATATATATATATATATATATATATATATATATATATATATATATCTGAAAAATATATACCTGAAAACTCGCATCGTCTCCGTCTTACATACTTCGCTATTGTAAATTCATAATTCATAAATCCGTCTGCGAACTACAGCCAAGTTATGCGCCTCGTCTCTTATACTTATATGTGCGCCTTGGGGTGCACGTGTATCAAAAAAATAAAAACATCTTTCGCTCTCTCTCCCCCCCCCTCTCTCTCTCTCTCTCTATGCATTTCTCGAGTAATGATATTTGCAAATGTGCCCCTGTTTTAGTCAACAAGTAATATCGATTTATTTTCTTTCCTCGTGCTCCGATGCGTGCTCTAGAGGGTGTGCGCCCGTACAAAAGAGTCATCCCCCCCCCTCCCATCTCGTCCCCATCGATCTTCTACCTCTTCACATACATTTTCCAGCTCGATAACGAGAGGTCGAGATCGTCGCACCCGTTGCAGCGACTTGGCAGGTTAGGGGGCGAGGAAGAACAACCGAGAAAAAGAGAACAAGAAAATGAGGGTGCGAGGGGGGAGGGGGGTTAAGAGAAGCGAAGAAAGAAGCGAGAGGTCGAGTTATCGATTGCAGTCCGACGGCGGGTATGCATCTACAGCTATATAGCGTTTACGGAGGACTGGAATCATCGGCTTCTCATCGAGAACGGAGTAAGAGTTGGGTATGATTAAAAGACGGATGAAAGAGGCGCAGGGAAAGACGTTGTACGAACCATCCTGCCAGCGATCCTCGGCCGGTGCCCCTTTTTTTGCCGGAAATAATTTTTGCACGAGAGGAAAAGGGCTTTGTGAATCTTCGATGTTCCCTACCCTAAGGAACGTTATCGACATACTCATTTCGTTTCGGCCTAATGGAGGTAGTTAACCAGCAGCGGGTTATCGAGCAGAGGGAGCACAACGCTCGTTAAATTTGCGAACATTTGCGTCCGAGTCGGGAATGACCGACGATTAAAATCAGCTGTGATTGGTCTTATTATCGACCATTTTTTCTTAAGAATTTTCAGTTGAAAATAGTGGAAATATCAAGAAAATATTATAAGTACAATAAAAATTGAAAAAAAAAAAAGAAAAAGAATTTGGGTGCATATTAGAACGATATGGCAAGAGAGAACGAGGACGGAAAAAAAATGAATTGTATGATTCGCATAGTATTCGTTTTCACCTGCAGAATCTATTACCAGCTCTTCCAATTTTGAGAAATTTAAGAAGTATAAATTTTATGATATTATTATTTATAACAGAAGAGAGTTTAGACTCTTTCTGGAGACCATGACAGGCATGGGTTTATCATTGGCGTCCGATCCAACAGATTCAATATTATATACTACAAGGAGGCTTCCAGAAGTAAAGTATTCCGGGCATGTTGCCGACTTCAATATCCTCCACGTCCAGGAAAGCAGCTCCCAAATGCATTTTCCTCCTTTCCAAGAGACCAAAGTAATGGCATAGAAGATGTTCGGAGATCTGCTATATCGTGCAAAAAAAAAAAAAGAACTGTACACAGGTTTTACAGCCAGTCTCATTTTATACGGAAATAGACGTACCTTGGAATGACTAGTAGTAATCATCTTGGAAAGTACAGTCGTTCTGCTTCTGGCAAGGCTAGGGATAAGCTTGCAATATTCTTTAGTACTTTCCGTGATTATGAAAGCCTTTGCTTATCGTTATTTTCTCTCAGTTTTTTATTTCTCCCACCGATAATAGATTCTTCGATTTAACGTTTAATAAGTGAGTTATAGAGATATACTACCCTTTCTGAACCTATAAAATCGTATGAGTTTTCATTTTGATCAACTTATGTGTCGTTATTCTTCGTTTAATAAAGCCATTGGTTGGAATTCATAGCAGCTTTACTTTGGATTTATGAGCTAAAGACCTTACAGTAGTGTCAGACGAATTTAGATTTAATTATGAAACTAAATAGCGCTTGAAGCGCCCTCTTACTGTCAGCATGGATACAGATGTTTCGCTATCTAGGTAAGTATATCAATGATCTCGTTTGACAGAATTACAATTTTATAGTCAGATATCACTTGACTATAAATTTACTTTGTTCTATATATTGTTGAAAAAGAGAGTTTGAACGAGGCAGTCTGGTATTGTCTATGGGCTATCCGTATATTAATTAGAATAGTCCGAGTTTTTTGTTAAAAATCTGTTGAATCTGGTTTTAATTCTGTTGAATCTCTTTTTATCAGCTTTCTATCCATTTATTACTAGTCTCTATTTGACCTCGAAAATTAACATTATCCGCACTCATGGAAGCTTGCATTTTATCTTTTCCTACATAATTCATCGGTTTCGTAGCTGAACATTACAGGTGTAGTCTTTGAGAATTCTTGTTGTCTAACGTTGCAGAGACAATTCATCGTTCTGGTTATAGATTTAGTATTGTTACCCAATTCCATGAATTTGAAATCATGATCTCAGAATAGTTGCTATTGTACAAATATTTTTAAAGTGAAAAGTGACGAAGTGTTTCCAATCATTGAATATAATTTCGAGGCAATTCTCTGGAAATAATGGTGAATATTCGGAATCCTTTGCAATTACTAATATTCTAGATGCGAATCAGTTCTAGATAGGACAGACTTTTTGATAATCACTCGGTGTGAGCTCCACGAAGAGAGGGAGAGAGAGAGAATTTTTACACATAACTCAAATCACGAGCATATCCTACTAATGGACATTTGAACAAGTCGCACTACTTATCTAAGTGTAAAATAGCATCCTTCTTATCAGGATGGTCAGGTCAACCCAGTGTACATCCTACTATTGAGTTCCTCGTGACTTCTTCAAAAAGCATATTTTAAAATGTCTGTCCAGAGAAGTGTCCATTAATTTACATAAAAGCAATTGCTTATTTACGAATTATTGAAGAAAACGATCGTATAAAGTATTTGAATCCGAATCAAGAGAAATAAAATGTACAAGCAAGTTACACATCTATTTCTGTATGTTTATTAATCGTTAATACATTTAATAGCACTGTCTTATCAGAAAATAATTAGCAATTTCAAACAGAAGTTTAATACGTAAAAACAGGAATATCCGCCACCCAATCAATTTCCATGTTCAAGAATTTTCTCATAGCATAGACGACCCGATTATAGAATCGCGCGCGCTCACACACACACACACGGACACGTGCACGCTTTCGAGCTACGCGTTCCTGGACGCAATTATATCAGGGCCGTATTATCCACGCTCGGGGGTTCATAAAGCGCCAGGTCGAGCTAGAAATTACGCGCGAGCGGCCCCTACGCTCTTCCGCCTACTCGATCACAGCGTTCTCGGGCATCCTCCTCCTCCCCCTCCTCCTCCTCCTCCTCCTCCACCATTCTGCGGAGAGCGGGGGAGAAAAAAGTAAAGGGCAGTTATGAGACCACCGAGGGCGAGGCGCGCACGTGCTTTCTTTTGTCCCGTCACGTCGCGGACGTCTTTGTCAGTGCGACGGTCTCGCTCCTATGTGCTCGTGTGCATAGGTGTACCTGACGACGCGATTGAGATATCGACAGCTGTGTATACTACTTTTCTTTTTATGCGGAATATAAAGTATCGATACTCGAGACTGTAATTTTAACCTGATACACTTCATTTTTTCCTTCTTCTGCTTCTTCTCCTTTTTTCAATCGACTGCACGGTTTTATCGATCGTCACTCCGGGCTTACGGCGCATTTGACCATTTATGGGTCCTCGCGTTTATGGAAGTTTTGATATAGCGCAACCGTGAGTTCAGGGTTAAAGGTGCCTTGGGGCTTAAAACTTAAATATGTTATGGCATATAATACATATAAGATTGAGGGTTTTAGTAGGTTTAGATTACCAAGTTTTTAATCTGACGTTATATGAAGCGTTCATCATTGCGTTTAAAGTAAAATAAATAAATAAACAGCCTGTGCAATTGATAAGTTGACTAACGGAAACTTGTGTACTAGTTTTGTCCTTCTTTACAAATAAATATTCAATGCTACGACGATTGAAAAATAATTACGTAATTTGTTGCACGCCGACATTTACGCCAACCTTGAATTAATCGTCCCCTCGTTACTTTTTGTTCACAGTAAGGCTGCACGACAGTATACAGGAAGAGAACTTCCACTACCTCGTATTTGACCTGTAAGTATGACGATCTCGCGGGGCAAATTTTTCACGCCCCTCCCCCCCATGAAAAAAAAAAACTCAAAATACCCTAGCCCTCACGTCACTTCAATTCCGTATACGCCCACGTTACAGAGTCACCGGCGGCGAACTGTTCGAGGACATCGTCGCGCGGGAATTTTACAGCGAGGCCGACGCCTCGCACTGCATCCAACAGATCCTCGAGAGCGTGCATCACTGCCATCACAACGGAGTCGTGCACAGAGATCTCAAGGTGGGTTTTTAATACGGTCTTTCGTTCGTTAACAAGGGGCGAGTCACGTGTGTCTAGCTCGTTTCGCGATTGTCCTAATCGCTGTATTGCACAGCTTGATAAGCTGTAAAGCAGACGGTATTAATCGAGGCCAAAAGTAAATTGAAAAATCGCTCGGCTATGCAGATTGATTGCTCAGCTTCGAAACGTTGTTTAATGTAGCCTCGTTTACTGCGCAATGAAAATGTTTAATTTATTTAGAAAAATTGTAATTTTAGACCCTATTTTCAAAGATGCCCAAAAAAAATTACGGAAGCTCGTGAAAGTTGTAAAACTCTCACTATTATATTGACATTATAAAAAAAAAAAAAAACGAAATTTGAATTCGGAATTATGACCAATCGAAAATCTAACATTCGCAGAAAAAAAGGTAAATATCAGTAAACGATTTACAACGAGCCGATCCGATAATTTCGTTGCTTATTGTACATATACACGTTATAAATATCGTTTCCTCCGTACACTGACATGAGCATACACGCGCGCACACACACAGACACACACACGCATCGCTTATGATTAATTATGCTCGCGCGCATTCGGCGCATGATTGCAGCCCGAGAACCTGCTCCTGGCGAGCAAGGCGAAGGGGGCGGCTGTGAAACTAGCGGATTTCGGATTAGCGATAGAGGTACAAGGTGACACGCAGGCATGGTTCGGTAAGTTGACAATCGATGTTCTCGTATACGTCTCGACTAATGTAATCAACTGTTTCCTATTATCGCGTCGCTTGAGTTTTGTACGCGCATTGATAGAGAAAAAACGTTTATATTATCTGGCGCTAATGCTTGACGACTTTATAGAGAACCACGAAGACGGATATTTCAGGCCTGGCTGTATAAAATTTGTTCACTTTCATTCGGTTGATCCATTAAACATTATGCTTGAACGATCTATTCGGAATCTTTGATTGTCGCATAAATCCAGGATATTGTAAATCTAAGCTAAACTTATACAGTGGCTTTATGAACAATATAATATTAAAGGCTAAATTGAAGATTTAGTCTTTAATTTAAGTTCTAAGTCATATTTTCTATAAGGACAATACGAGCTCCATTTCTTTTTTAACGGAAACGATTCGAACTCTGCCGTTTAATGCGGGCGAAATCAACTGAAAATTTCAAAGAGCATTACGCTAAAATTGCAGACGGAAGTCTTTACACTGAAAATCTCTCCGCTCAAAAAAACTCCCCGCTCCGCTCACAAGCCGAGATTAAATCATCCTCGTTAAAATGGGATGGTTTTTTCTCAGCATTTTAGATTAATAAAACTAACGATGTTGTTATCCTCAATAAAAAAAAAAAAAAACAAAACAAAACAAAAATTCAGGCTTCGCGGGAACGCCGGGATACCTGAGTCCGGAGGTGCTGAAGAAGGAGCCCTACGGCAAAGCCGTGGACATTTGGGCCTGCGGCGTAATTCTTTACATTCTTCTGGTCGGCTACCCCCCGTTCTGGGACGAGGACCAGCACCGACTTTACGGACAGATAAAAGCCGGCTCGTACGACGTGAGTTTACCACCTCCATCGGTCCCTTCGCACATATATATATATATATATATATATATATATATATATATATATATACACGCGCCCATAGACCCCAGCCATTTTTTCATCTCTCTCCCTCTCTCCCTTTCTCATCCGACTTTATCACTTATGTGCGGGGCTTGCTCTTTCTTTTCTTTTCTCTTCTTTACTTTTGCAGTACCCGACGCCGGAATGGGACACCGTGACACCGGAGGCAAAGGGCCTCATCAATCAGATGCTGACCGTAAATCCGAGCAAGAGAATCACGGCAAGCGAGGCTCTCAAGCACCCCTGGATCTGCGTAAGTATATCGTTATCGTATGCTTGTCTCCACGCTGTCTCTCGCGGCACTATTGTGGCGCGGGCGCCTCTCAGGCGTTTAAATTAATTCTCATGGAAACTTATTCTGTGCCTCTTTTTTTTTTTTTCTTTTTTTTTCCTTGTCGTCTTTATTTTTCCAGCAACGTGAGCGCGTCGCATCCGTGGTACACAGACAAGAGACCGTGGACTGCCTCAAGAAATTCAATGCCAGGCGCAAATTAAAAGTAAGTTGCCTCGTTTTTTTTCCCTCTTCTTCGAAGAAAATTATATTATCTACCCTGCCGTAATCATTATTTATGAAAAGTATACGCCCGAGTTTGAAGACTTTTTTTCGCCCGGATAAACTCATATTTCTTTGTTTGCTGAATTTAGATCTATACATAAAATAAAACATAGATCTATACATAAATATAAAAATCATAAACTTAACCTTTACGATTAATAAAGTTATTAATAAATAATGGCTTATTAAAAGTTAAATAGGATCCATTGGTCAATTAGTCACTTTATAATTTTTAATTAGGCGAATGATAGAGTCATTTTTTATCGATCGAGCGCCACATGTTATATTTTAATTAAAATAATACGCGCATATTAACTTACTTATAATTTTCTCTAATTTAAAGAAAATAACATATACATATTAATATATAGATAGCCCTTCATTTAGGCCTACATCGTGTAAATTCGTGAAAAATTTCACGCAAATACGTTTAAGCGAATAGAGATGGAAGCATTTTAAATTTTTCATAATGTTTCTATCTTTAAAAGACTAATGTTTTGCACTAGAAATTTGCTGCAGCGTTAGACTTTGTATGAGACGCTGAAAATGATCGCATTATATCATATAATTTTGCTAAAAAAGATAGTTCTAATTCAAATTATATTATTAAACTGCGCTATATAACGATCCCACCGGATTGGACTTCGTTTTCATGTTTCTCCGCGTCATTTAATACGCTAGTGAATGCTTTAGTAAAGGTAAACTCGTTGTCTAATACTATAGACGTATTTTCTGTACCATAGAAACTGCCAGCAATAATGAATGCCTAAACAGTAACATGGACAATCTGAATTTATTGAAAAAATTTCGATATCCCGTCGATCGAGATCAAAATCTACAAACTTCGCAGTCGCGCTGGTTAATTCCTTGCATAGTCTTTGAAAATTGCTTGAAATATCTCAAAACTCGATTCCAAAGATAAAAAGAAAACTATAATTTAAAGAATGTATTTTTCACAAAATTCGGCTTGTTGATCCGAACCAATTACAGCATGGCGAGATATTGTCTTTCATTAGCTTCTTGTAGTGATAGAAAATTAGATACGATACTTTGTATAATTTTTAATTTTACAAATCTGATTAGCCCGACAAAAGAAATTTCTAATGAAAGATATCTGAGTTGCTAGTGGAATCCGAGAAAGGAATGCTGAATTTTTGGAATGTCAAGTTTCTGAAATTGTGCATTGTTAAATTTGGTAAAGGGATTTAATATTTTGCAAACAATGTTTCTTTAAAAATAATGCAAACTCTTCTATTTGTTAATGTAGCGACGGTATCATGCTAAACATTATCTACCGAGGAAGTGCTGAAAGAATCATTAAACAGTACGCGAATGAGCGCAATAAATTTTAAAGACTAGTGCAATATCGAACGCTTTAGCTGGAATATATATATATATATATATATATATATATATATATATATATACATATATATATATATAAAACATAATAGGAAACTTACATAGTAGCCGATTGCACTCCTCGATGCACGTTGAAAAATTCAGTACTCTACTCGCTCGTTCGTCTGTGTAACATTGTAAGTCTTTTTATCTGACGCATTTTTAATCGCCCACCTTCCCGTGGGGAGGGGGGGGGAGAACGAAAACGGTCGGTAAGACATGGATTTTCGAAAGAGAATGCAGCCATACTCAAGGTGCGCTTTCCTAGAATAACTTCTGGTTCAAAGACTACAAAGTACAATTATAATGGGTTCGTAGATAAACTAGAATAGCCAGCTGTATTATACGATTTTTAAAAAAAAAAAAAAAGCTTACGGGTATAAAGCGAATTCTAGAGACAAGAGCGACATTGCAGGCTTATATTTTTTTTATTTTAATAATGTCGGAAATCCAACTTGAGCTTCTCGAGTATCTAAGAGCCATGATTAGAAAAGAATATCGTAAACGATATTGATATTCGTTCCCGAATTTCAGATCGAATTTATAAATCGTCAACATCGTTAAAAGTTCGGGCTTTTGCGGACATTCTTGCGGACCTCTCCTTTAGAGTCATTTCTACGTATACTTGATCATTTAAGAATATTTTTAAACATGCGTACTGTTTGTTTTCTGTTGACAGGGCGCGATTTTAACAACAATGCTGGCGACAAGGAACTTTTCCAGTAAGTATGATCAGCAAGGTAAGTACCTCCGGCCCTCTGCAGCATTTTGTGAATTCGAACTTTTCGATAAGCTATATATTCCATCAATTCCTATCTCTTTCTCTCTCTGTTTCTCTCTATCTCTCTATCTCTAGTTCATTTCATCTCATTCATCATGCTATTTCTCATTTATCTTTGTTTGATTCTTTTGGCCTATCACCATCACCTTCACAATCACCCTCACCGTCAACCCCCCAAAAACTGTTAATCTCATGCATCTTCACCGGTAGATAAGATAATCTGCCATTACCTCTTGTGCCACTTTTTTTTATCTCGAGCATTATGTATTCTTCGTGCTCTGCATATGGCGTGTCTCTATATGTATCATCGTATTAACTCTAAATGTCATTGCCATTTTTAATTAAATTATATATATATATATATATATATATATATATATATATATATATATATAATAGTTTTAAAAGTGGCATAAAAGTTCGAGAGTAGAGAATTACATTCATAAAGTGAATTTGTATTATTTGTTTTACTACCCCCTTTCCCCCATCAGTTTTCTTTTGCAAATACATAGAAAAGTGTCTGTGCGTAGTACGAGACCAAAATCTGTACATATTATATATATATATATATATATATATATATATATATATATATATATATGCAAATGTATATACAGATGTTAAGAATCGACCTCGCTCGCCTAGCACACGAATGATATGCGCATTTTATATTATAAATATGTTCATCCCGTCGTTCAATTTATATACTTATATATATATATATATATATATATATATATATATATATATATATATACATAAGTATATATCTCTTATATTAATGCACTTAAATCGCACCTCATCTTAACATATTAAATCATCGACGTAACAATCCGCGTTATCCAGAAATCTTGTAAATTACAAGAGAGAATATACATATTATTTATACTTAAGTGCACGAACGATGTGCATAACACATATTTCACATTTGATTTCTGGCTAACGTTCCATTCGCCACAGTGGACTCAAGCAGTCACAGCTCTCGCCAAGATCGTATAATTTTGCCATTAATCGTCCATCAATTCGACTGAAACTCCATATCTGAATTAACAGCTTGCATATATGCATATAAATAGTCTAAAGTGCATCGGCCATTCATGCTTATTATCGATTCTATATGAAAACTTTGGATTAGGGCTTTTTAAACTGCGCTGGAGTGTCGATCAATAAGTACCCGTGTTTTCAATAAAGACGCAAGATATGCAAATTGAAACTCAAACTCTTGACAATAGGCCAAATATAACGAAATAGGTATCGGCCGAATTATTTGTTTTCGCAAGCCGGGCGAATTTTCATGCCGGTGAGCGGGATGAATTCGCTGCGTCAGGCGTGCGTAGCGGATGCGTCGTCATCTCTTATGGCAATTCGTGCAATGTGGCTAGGAGCTCGTTGTGCTCTTATCTGCCAAATAAAACCAGGATAGCTCTACTTAAAATTATCATCGAATCGGTCGATTAATGAGCCGCAGTACTTATCCCATGTGATTGCGCCGTCCTTCACCAGGAAGCCGCGTTAGAATCGTTGCCTTCGCCAGCAGAAAAGTTTACAATCGCAACTTTTGGAGCGAACGGCCGATCGTCGACGCCATGTTCGAATTATTGTCGCCCGGGACAATCCATTTTTCAAATTGCGGCTTGGTCTCCAGGTACGTATCTAGGATCAATGGCTTTGGACTTTATCGAGAACGCTGCGTAAAGTGAAAGCTTCTATGGATTTCGCTCAAAATGGCCAAACGCGCCGCTTTTCGAAGTTACAATTTATATATTTCTAATTTCTTTTCACTTGTCGCGTAAAGTATCGATTACGATTACGTACACCGGATCAATGGATCTCTGGTGCTCCGTGCACTTTCAATCGGCTATTAGAAGGAATCGCGTGAATAGCTTTTTTTTTAAATATTTTCTCAGTACATGACAACGGTCTATCGGTCGAACTAGACATTTTCCGTTGAAAACGAAAGTATCAACAAGTTTATGGAATCGTTGGTCTAACATCAAGCGTTTGTCAGACATGGCGATGACCGAGGGATTCCCATAGGCAGCCCCCAACATTTATGTTATTTCTTGAACTCTTCATATATCTTTCGCTCTTTTGTCATCGTATCCGAAGTACCAAACACGTATAATACAAAAATATCCGTCGGGACAATACGGAACCTTTAATCATATTAAAATTTCGCTTATTTTTTAACACGACAATGTACAACCGCAATGACTCGTACGCTTAGCGACATCATCCTATCGTGAACTACGGATACTTATTGATCCACTCACCTATATAAATTCATGTATTAAACGTTCCTCGGAAACTGACGACATATGACGGAAGGGAACGAACCTTTGAATTCGCTTCTCACACATCATCCTGATTTGCGCGTGAATGCATACAAATACAATAATGCGTAAAACAATGGTGCTTTCGTAATAATTGTCGTTTTCATCATGTTTCATTTGCTGAAAATTGACGGGACGGAAAACGTTGTAGCTCGAGTTTACGGGATACAGATTACGGAATACGGTACTCTTAACGTAAGAGGAGAGCAAGCGTATCTGTTTCGAGACCACGTGTGGATAATTGACACAATAACGAGAATGATATATATATATATATGTGTGTGTGTTTGGTAATGCTGATGACTACTGTGTATGCCTCGTGCATTCTGGCGATCGGCATATTACGTAACTAAAAATAAAACTTAATCAACGTTTAATCATCTGTATACTAAATAAATTGAGAGGCAATTTCGCAGATTTTTTTTTTGAACCACTACCTCCGCTCAGGAGATTTTTCCATTGTTTAAGATCATGAGAGTTGAAGGTCAATTGAACAAATTGGAACAATTGAAACTGTAACGATTTTATTCCATTTAGATATTTTCAAGATTATGGGCCAACTTAGTAACATATAGATTTATGATAGCTCTCTCCTTCGTCACAGTTTGTTTGCTAAAAAGAATCTTTTTATAATTTTATAAAAAGATTTTCATAATAATAATTTCGTCTAAAATTTTTATCGAAAAATATTTTTCATGTTTTTCTATTTTTATGATTATAATAAGAATTTTAGCTGAATATATTCAATACACTTTTTTCATTATACTGCATTATACAACGTGTTATATAATCAGTTATTGAAAGAGACTTTAATTTTACTTTTCTGTTCATTATAAAACGAATGAAAATATAGATAATGGAAATTCTTATTCAATAGCAGACATGTTGTTCACTGAACGAATGGGCAAGTGAAGAAAAAAAATCATCTGCAAATTATCTATATAAAAGAAAAATAAATATTGACATGCTGTAAATATACATAAACATTTCTAATGCATACATGTTTTAATATTCATATACCTAATATAGTCGAGAAATATTGTAAAAAATCATCTCCTCTTGTTATTATATATACTTTGCTCGCCACTGTGTTTGCCCGATAATAATCAAACCGATTGCACTTGAAGAAAATCGAACGGTCGACTGTCAAGTAAAGCATATATGTCACTAAATAGGGGAATGATCCTTCGTTAACAGAGTAGTTATATGCATCGTACGATATCCCTTTATGTAATTACTCACAAATACACACACGCATATGCATATATTATATGCATACAGGTTACCGAGGAAGATTAACGATATATATGTTGAAAAATAGAAATAAATTAAATAAGATAATAAGATTTATGTAATCTAAATAACAGCTTTAAAATATAAATCCTCAATTTGCATATCATCGGTGGTGCATTATTAAATAAAAAGTCTTTCAATAGTATTAATTCTATTACAGATTATATAACTCATTCGCGAAAAAATGGTAAAAAATTTAAAATATTCTTCTAATAGCTATCAACTTACATTTAATTATGTATACTTCATTAATGACTGAAAGTTGGTCCAATTAAAAAACAGCAAATTAGATTTTACTTTGCGCTGAAATTTTTGAAACATTAAGTTCACGAATTCTTCCTCTCTAACCTATTAAAGATACAGACGCATACTTCGCATATGCACCTATCGATACCCCTGTCCCGCCCCCTTGAAATTGTATATTCATCGTGTATATTGTCCTAATGTACCAGCCCTCCGTATATAATACACGCCGTTGTAAAGAATCGCGAAGACATCTGATCAAATCTAAAAATTAACATAAACATACAAAATACAAAACGCAAAGCTTGCTATTTGAACGAATTTCTGAGCTGCAAAAAGTTTATATGGCTATAGTAACTTCAAAAATTGTCAGGGCAGTATATTGATTACTTGAATATATATATAGTATTTTCAATTTATTAATGATGTTGTTACGTTCGTTGTACATTTACGAAATTTCATTGACTGCAATTTCTACAGAATTATATAATTAATTGAATTAATTCCATCTATGCATTATTGCTCTAGATGAATATTTTATATATGTATACGCGCATCGGCTATGAAACAAAGCGCCAGGTCACTGCCTATTGGGAAGTGACATGCTAGAAATCCATATGCACGCATAGTCAACTAATACAGCTATCCTCCAGCTAAGGTTAACATTATAAACGTAAAAGTATTTTTATGTCTAAATTTTTAAAGATAAACATCTAATATTACAAAATCATTCCATGGGTAATATTTACGAAATTATAGTAATCATCTTATGAGCAAGAAAAATTCGTTCCAATATGAACTAGTTAAGAGATAACGTAAATAAAGCTTTTTAATGGTTTTACTAATTTACTAGACATGCGTTATGGAAAAGTTAACTTGGTATATCTTAATACAACTTGGCAAGGTCTGGCAAAGCTCAGTAAAGTTTGGCAAAGTGTAGTAATTTTAAAGAAATTCTGACAATAGTTTTTAAATTGACGAATTCTGGAAACACGTAGGCAAAATCTGATAATATTTATCGAAGTTGTATTAGCATTTGACAAGGCTAGGCAATATCTGACGGTATTAGTCATTTGCTTGCAAAGTCTAAGATTTCTTGGCAAGGTTCTATAACACTTGGCAAAAGAAGTATATTCGAAGTTTATTTCCACAATAATTGTTAACTTTGTCACTGCTGTGTTCATTTTTAATAAACACTATCTATCTTTGCCAAACTCAGCTAAACTTTTTCAGACTCTATCAGTAATTGGCTAACTTTGTCACACATTGAAATGTTTTGGCAAAGTTTTACAAGTATTACCTGATTTGACACATTTAACAAATCTTGTCAAAGTTTGACTATACTTTGGAATTATTTCCACAAGGGCTGTGAATATCTGAACCTTATTTGTTTGTTTACATTCGATTAACTGAACAATATGTGTGACACGTGAAAGGTGATTTAGTTTTATAACACTAGAAAGACGCCACTCAATTCGTCACTTCTCAATATGGCTTTATAATTTCTTTTATATGTATAAGGAAACTGTCGAAAACCATCGAACGTTTTTGCCGAAGATTCAGATATATATATATGGATGGATGGATAGATAGATAGATAGATAGATGGATAGGTAGATAGATAGAGAGACGGTTAGATAGATAGAAAAGTGCACTGAATCGTTGCAAAGATGCCTACTAAAAGAAAAGCACAGAATGCGAAGCTGTCTCGTGCGGTGAGTAGAGCATTTGCGAGTATTTTAACGTTGACTCTTTTCAAACCACATACGTATATGAGCTCAAATCATTTTTCTACTCTCACATATGTGTGTGTGTGTGTGTATGTTTGATATATCATAATTCGCAATTATATGTCATTCGCGACCGCTTCCGACGTTTATCAATCTTTCACGTACGGAGAGCATAATTATAATGTGAAATGTCGCAGAGCTTTTCTCTTTTTTTTTTATATCGACGTATATGTTGCCGTTCTGTTCATGATTTCTTTTTTCACAAAATCAATGATCTTTCGCTTTAAATTATATAATCTCAATTTTCATTCCTTCTTCAATGAAGCTGGGAAATCTCGTTCTGGAAGAATCCAAAAAATTCTGTGCCCCAGTAGCGATTGTGCAAGATACTAAAGAAAAGAGAGAAAAAAAAATTTCCCACTGTCCGAGAATTGGAATTCCCATTTTCATATGTCTGTAACATTAAATGGGCCGGAGGTACGAAAAATTTGCTCTTAATTAGTAAGCTGATATATCATGTATTTATATAAATTCTTAGCTATAATTATAATGATATTTTAAAAAACTACTACTTAATATACAACTGTCGTTAACAAAAAAAAAAAAAAAAAAAAAACAATACGAGACAATTGACACAATCACTAGATATCAATTAAAGCTTTATGAAGTAGATTCGTTAGAAACTTCTTTTATAATTAATAAAAAAAAGAAAAAACATTAAATGTATAAATAATTGAATCTTTTCCGAGCAAATCTTCTTCATGATAGCCTTAAATAGGTATAAACGCACTTATATATGCACTCGGCATGATTGCCCTATTCCCTTACTCATTACGCACGCACATTCATGTATACGTACGCACATCCAGACATACAGACACTCCTCTATAGTGCATTACGTAACGAGATTTCCTCATTCAGTATCAGTTCTGTAATCATTTTTTTCCACCAGTGAACAAAAAATTTGCTACCAACCTCACACTATCCTCATTATTGATTTAGATAATTTTTCGTTTTTTTTCGTTGATTTCAAGTAGAATCGTAGATCGTAATTATATAAATATATATATATATATATATATATATATATATATATATATATATATATGAACATAGACATATGTATAGAAGAAGTTATTGTCGGACTAACTGCACTTCTAATGCTATTTATCTATTAATGGACTAGATCTATTTTTACCTAAAACGCATTAGATTAATTGTTTTTGAAATTTATTTGACTTTTAGTCGATGATTCATTTGTATCAAATAGATAGTAGAGTAGAACATGAAATAAGAATGTATATATATGTTATATAGTTTAACTGCTTAAACTGAATGTATATATTTGCATTGATATTAAGTACCTGATGTAAAATATAATTATAATGTATCTATAAAACCTATTTGATAATATATAAACGCAGTAATTATTATGTGAAGAATTTTTTCTTTGTATTAAATAATTGCCTATATTAGTCTTTTGTTTGAAATCGCCGTCCACGAAATTAAGTCGAAATCAAGTTTTATATCAGTTGGCAACTGTATCGGTATCTTTCTTTTAAAAATCAAGGTATATTTTACATTTTAACATCTCTTTCCAGTCAATGAATAAAATTTTATCTTTAGCTATTGCTCACGCCATAAAGAATCCGTTACTGTCAATCATCTAAAAAAAAAATATCCTTTCTTTCATCATATTAGTTTCTCACGGAACTCGTCAATATTTTGAATTAACCATATTCGATTACAAACAATACAAAATAATAATTACTAGAAATTGTCATTCAATCGTAGAAAACATACAACACAGTTTGATAATTAGGATTTCGCATAAAAAATCAGTTACTGTTTACAGTGTCATACACTTTACTTACTATGGCAATGAGTATTAAACAATAATTTTTCAGTTCTAATATCAATGGTATATAAGATAAAAACTCAATTTTTATTATTTAAAAATAATCTTAAAGATTATTTTATTCTCTTTTTAAATTTAGTCAATTCAAAATATAGTGTCGAGTATTCATTATATTATTCAATTAAATTCTTTTGTTCTATAAACAAAATTCAACTAAATTCTTCAACTAAATTCTTTTTTTTCTATAAACAATTTCATTAAGTTATCCGAGGAATTATGCCAAATCCTGATTGAAAAGACTTGACAAAGAAGCAATCATTATAATTATAAAAGAACACAAACAAGTATACATTTATAATCAAAATTTATAAGCAAAAGATGTTAATAATAAGGATATTCGCGTCTGTTTTTTTTTTGGTTGACCCTGTTACTACTCATGTATCAATCCAATCAAAATTTGCAACTTTGTCGCCAATCGAAATGTTATTGATCCACGCTGTGATATGAAGAAAGTGGTAAGAATCGTGTTTTAACTTTTACGTTCTTTTTTTTTTTTAAGCAGACTGTATAAACCAAAATTCTTTCCTATTTTTTAACTAATGTTTAGTCGTACAAACTGTATATAACTGTATATACAACTGAGATTTCACATACAATAATTATATTTAAAAAAAAATAAAATAGCTCGAGATATTAAATTTAAAAATTGAGATTTTCTTCTCTGATTGAACTCAAAATCAGAGTCTTGGATATTTTCATTTGGAATTATCGGACAAAGATGCGAAAAAATACAATTATATTATTTCGAAACTGAAATTGACCTTTACAGCAAGTTTGTGCGATTAACGGGCCTTCATTTTTCTTTATTATTATTATTATTATTATGGCAAATTTGTATAAATGATCAATATTGACAGTGGGTGCTAATGTTAATACTGTATGCAATTGGCATTTCGTAATAATTAATATGACTGGCTATATAATAAATATGCACGTTGCATGATTATACAGAAATTTTTATTAAAAAAAAAAACAAATAAACCTTTCGGTGTTCAGTGTTAAACACTCGCATGTTGTTTTCTTACATACACTAATATTGTATATTATCACATATTCATCCACTTTCATACACAGGCTCTGCAAATTCTCCAATAATAATTAATTACTTTTTTTACACATATATTTACTCCTATTTAGTTCCTCTCTCTTTTTTAAGCCTTACTTTTATCTATAACTTATATAATAATAATGATAAAACTGAATTTTAAAGATGAATTTTATTAAATTTTTTTTTAAACATAATTCATAGATTTATATATGACACAGACAATATTTAGACACTGTCACTTTATATCAGGAAGCAAGCATTTTGTTTATACACATTTTTATCATTATAATGCATAACCAATGTTAAACAAAAATGAATGCTTCCGATTTTAAAAAAATGCTTCTTGTTCCTTTTTCTAAAAACTAATTATGTAAATTAAATTTATGATAAAACTGATTAGAGTAAAATCCGTGTTTGAATCGGCGTTAACATTGCAGTTAAGCATCAATTTTCATAAATTAGTGAGAAGCACGTCAATATATTATCCTTAAGAATGGTAATAAAATATTATTAAAACAATGCAGTTTAATCCACTATATGGAATTTATCTGCCACGTTAACGCATTTCACATGAATCGTCGTTTCTATTGGTGTTAAAAACTTTGGTGTTGGCTATAACATTATAAAAGTTGTTTATATGTAATAGTGTCTAAAAGTAACAGTTTTTTGTTTCTCTTTTTTTTTTTTAAAAAAAAAAAATTCTATTTCTTATCAAACAACAAGAATGATTTTTATGTGCATTATAGTTACATGAAATGAAATATCTCAATCTTTCAAAAAATTTATTCATTTCTTTAACTTTAGATTAAGACAAATAAATATTTTTATCGGTCTTGCAATTTTTTTTAACAAACTAAAATAATACAATTACAATAATTATTATGACGGTCAGAGTGGCTTTGACACATAATCAGCCCCATAGAAAATATGAAATGTTAAACCTAAAATATTAAAATGAATTTTAATAGTAAAGGAGAATCTGACTGCCTGCTTCATCAAAAATTGCGAGCCGCTACAATTTCTTCTGGGTGACTGGGAATTTTATTCACTCAAATCATTTTGATTTTGTTATTTCAGGCTTCTTATTTCAGATTCTACAGAGGTGATTATGATTAAGGGCAATGCGACAGTCGTCATAATTACACGACTCCGTTGCCTTCAAAAGATGGTAAAACCGATAAAAATATTAGTTTGTCTGATTTATATCAGTCGACGGAAATAGATTATTATATCTGTATGAATAAACTGAAATAGAATTTTTGAATGATCTTTTCACGAGTTGATCATCCTCTTATTGTCCATACACGCGTGATCCGACGATTTCACGGAGAACGATCGCCGGAATAAATTTCTATTCCGTCGAACGCACGCATCCGCGTCTCAATTTTATGTGCGATTTCTCCATGCACTGTGTGTATAGGACGTGCCAGACGAATTTGGGAACTTGGTTGGGATAACTCGAAAAATGCCCATCGCGACAGAGAAAAGTAACCAATATCAAATTGTTGGGATTTTTCCCGGGCAATTGGAAAATAACCTTGGATACGAATCTAATCGTAATATTCAAGGGCGTTTAAAGGTGCAATCGATTTTTTATAATAAAACACCATAATTTGCGGCCTCAACAGTATGAAGTTCTAATGGGAAAAATATCGACTACACCATGAAATATATTTTTAGTTTTATTCAAGTTTTAGCAACCGTATTTAAAATCCACATGATCTACGAGGTCCTATGCACTAGTGCACAAGGCCATCATCGATCCTAAAATTTTCAATTCTTATCAATTTTTTCACGTGCTATGAAAAAAAAAAAAAAACAGGATTGACCCTCAAACGACCTTGTAGCTTGTCAAGCCCACTAGATTTTTCGGGATAAATCAAAACTTCAGTTTGGTTAATTCTCTCTACGCTGTGATTTTTTTTTTCATGATATTCAACGGTCCCGAAAGCTTTGTCACACCTTATGCATTAAGCAAATATATATTAACGACGTCACCGTATAGTATGGACAATGGGAGGAACGGGAAAGATTTCGTGTGCGTCATTGATTCGACCGAGGAATTTGCTCAATCGCCGTTGATTATATATATATATATATATATATATATATATATATATATATATATATATATATACTCAAATAAAAATATATCTTTCTTCTTTTGTTCTATTATATATACGTTAAATCATAGCGTTCGGCCTAACGATTTAGAGAATGACATCTCTCTGAGTCTAGGCTGAGCGTGCCCATCGGTGCATTACCCAAAAAAAAAACAGCATAGACTTGAATTTTACTGATATCCGTGTCTTGCCCGCACCTCTAGGTCGAAGCATAATGATAAAGAAGACCGACGACTCGCAAGTGAAGGAATCGACCGACAGCAGCACAACGCTCGAGGATGACGAGGTCAAAGGTAGGAGATTCCATTTATTTTTTTTAAAATATCCTCGGCGTCGTCGATTATATTTTTCATATAGTCGCAAAAATTTTTTTTTCTACATGCATTTTATTGTTGAACTTAACTGTTTTTTGAGTCGTTATTAAAAGAATGTAATAAAGTTTTGGTAATATTATAAAGATATAATTATACATATATATCTATATAAATAATACTAATATATTCATCAAATTAGGCAAGAATGTCGATAGGTTTATATTTTTTTTTCTCTTAGATCAGTGGATGACAAATAAATTTTAATTGAGTTGTAAGTTTTGGTGCCTTGCAATCAAATATTTTATATTATATTTAAATTAATGAAACGTACAATAGAAGTAAAAGAACAAAGCATACAGTAGCATTTGAAACGTTATTTTTTATGACTAATATGAAAGACATGTGTATATTTACTAAATAAAAAAAAAAAAGAAAGAAAGGAGAAAAGGTTCATTTCTCTAACATTTGGTGAACAGTGCAATGAAAAATTTCATAGATCTCTTTATCGCTTCGCTGTATATTACAGTTTTTTTTTATCGTTTTTTTTCTCGATATATATCTGTGACTACTACTATCACTCGTGTGTAAACTATAGCCCTCTCGTTGTACTCTCTGTAAGCCAACTTATGTCGTGTACGTATATATGATGACCTGCAGTATATATCTCAATCATTAAAATTTAGACGTTTCTTCATTGTTCTTTATTTATTTTTTTTTCTACTTTTTTTCTTTAATTACTCGCATACCTTTTGTATATTTCATAAACTGCTGAAGTTCTAATCATTACCATCATACTGTAAATCATATAATTGTAATCATATGCAATGTAACTGCTAATAATCTATCTCTCTCTTTATACAAGTTTAATTGGGTTGAACGTTGATCACACTATAATACTGCTTCCATTGTGCTCTATATACATTTTATACTGTAGTTTAGATTATCATTCATTATATTACATATATATATATATATATATATATATATATATATATATATATATATATACGTATTTATTTAATACTCTCTTCAATCAGATTAAAAGTCGCTAATGTAAGTTTGATAATTCTGGCAGAAGTATCCCTTGATTAAATCCTGAACATGTATCCCATAAGGCACTTTATATGTTACCTCCGTCACTGCAGATGCCAATGATCACAGTTTAAAATAAAAAAATCACATTATTGTTTAAAGAAATAAAAGCAGAGATGTATATATTTATTACTCAACGTTGTACCTTAAATAGGAATAATCAATTAACATGGCCAATGCATGTTCTCATTGCCCTGAGTGTATTAATTTGCAAGCAAATTTTTACGGTTAAAAAACGGATGATGGTCACTGAGGGCTAACTATGGTGACAAGTTAACCAATTAGAACCAACTAGATTTTTTCTTCACCGAGGAAGATCGTTTCATTTTTGACTTCGTCCTCATTCTGGATCAACTAATCGTTAAAAATAATCCTTTTCTCGGCCCAAGAACAGTCGCCATGACTTTCTCTTCAACGATAACGTTAATTTGTCTCTTAATTTGTCTCTACTACAATTTCATGAAACATTGCGTGGCGTTCTCAACGCGATTATCAAAGTTCGAATTCTCGGTCGACTTTTTTTGAAATTCAGAAATCCATGGTTCAACCATTGACTACAGTGGGGAGGGATCTTTCGACTGGAATGCAGTTCGTCCTTAATCCTGCGTTAGTCACGAACCTCTTGAATAAAAGCATTCGCTTTTGCGCTTTCACCGTTTTCGCATAAGCAATCGAGTTTAATTGGCTTTCATTAAAACAGAATCATTGACTTGAAGATTCAAATATAAACTAATGTATTGCAATAGAATAGAAATAAAAAATTAGACTCGCTGCTGTCACCGCTAATTCAGGTCCAAAAATTTCACACTCGTAATTATTATGCGATATACTATTGACTACCGCGCGTACTCATTATTCAATCTTTATACGCGAATTTTTCCATTCCAATGCACGTATTCGTATCATCGTTATATGCTTCACATTTATCGTAAGTAGGACAAGCTCAAAATCTCGCCATTCCCCAAAACATAATCGCAAATATGGATCAATATCTACACGCGCTTCTAATACTTTTATTTTTCGCAATTGCATAATACGCGTGCTCAGTGAGCGAACTAAATCGACGGAAATCAGCGCATTCAATATTTACACTTTATCACGAATTATACTTGTATCGACCAAAAAATATGTTCTATATGGATATATACGTATAATCATCGATCCGATCATGCAAAAATGGGTGATTCGCTAAATATGTCGATGTCGCTTTAGACGATCGCCGAGATTTTCCCCGAGGACGATTAACTGCCGTTAGGATAAATCGGATCAGCCTAGATCTACATTGCGGAGCCCGAGCTCTAGCCAACGAGAAAAATTAACGATCATTATCTAAACATGTTTGTGTGCGTGTATATGTCTACGTCAAGCATTCGCGCCGCGGGATTATCCACATGATGCTTCTTTTATATAATACTTCTTTCTCTGTTGCTCAAACTTCTGTATACACTTATATATGTGTGCATTCAATTCATTACTATATGTGTACAGTCGCAAATCTCTATGCCTTATGTTTTAAACGTAAAAACACGCGAATTTCATCTGTGAGCATCCCTCTCTCTCTCTCTCTCTCTCTCTCTCTCTCTCTCCTCTCTTTATTTATTAAATCCTTAGGCTTCAATAAATAAAATTTTAATTCTTTTTTTTCTAATTCCCCCCCCCTCTCTCTCTCTCTCTCTCTCTCTCTCTCTCTCTCTCTCTCTGTACCTAAAAAAGTAATTTTGAATTTGGATTAACAGAGCAAAATGGTAGTAAATGATGCTCTTTCATTCTACCTCTGCCGTGGTAATTTTTACAGCTATTGTATCCGTTATGTATGGAATATTCTACCTCTCAATGCTGATCTTCCGATCAATTCGCCCAGTTTTAAGTATATGTTTTGCAGTTATTTGCTTCATATTGAATATCAGCATTAGTATTAGTATGATATAAAAAATTTCAGATATTGTTTAATTATTAATTTATATGTTTTTGTTTTTATTTTATCGACCCGTCCGATTTCTTGCGCATTCTAATGTATTTTTACTGAACTTCTTGTTATATACTGTAAATTGTTTGTATATATATTTTGTTTTTTTTTTTATATATAAATTATTATGTTATGTTTGTATCTTTAAATTCTATATATTTTATTGTATTGAAACATTATTAATTAACTATTATTAATTCTTACTTTTTATACTACATTATACTATAATTACAAAGCTAGGTACTCCTTTTATAATTTCTTTTTAATCTATCACTCTTACTCTCTCTCTCTCTCTCTCTCTCTCTGCCTCTCTCTTTTTATGTCTGTCTGTCTCTTTGTCCCAAATCAGTGTTCTTAGTGGATATTATATAGCATATTCTTTCATCCTCATCGCTAAAATGTCTCCCTAATTCACCCGTTCTACCACACTGGACTACACTTTCGCTAAAAGGAAACAGCCCTCGAGTTCATATCTCACTTTCTTACTCTCTATTGTACACGTAATCCTAGCAACTGTGAATAATATTATATATACATCTCAATATCAGTCTATCAATTGCAAATTTACAATCGAATCTCTCTCTCTCTCTCTCTTTCCTATATTATACAGTCACGTAACTCCTGATGCACTCCCTTTGTCTCTCCCATGCCTCCTTGTATTAACAGTAGAACAGTTTCACGCGCTAAATACAGGATGACGCGCAATGCGCACTTTGCTTAAAATAATGGTTTATGGTATACTATTGTAAGTGTCAAATGTTAACTATCAAAGAGCCGTGTACATCATTGTAAAAATTTTGTTTTTAGATAATATTCATACACATATATCATAACATTTGCTTTTCGAAGAAAATCTTTTGACAATGACTTTTTCATTGGTTTTTTTTTAAATAATATATAATTACATAGAAATGATGCTCACAAATCCATAACACGTATTAATAGTCATAGCGCAATATGCCCATCCATCGACATGCACTGACATATAGAGTAATAAAAAGTTAGTTGAATTATCATTCCTATAAATAGATGTTTATATTATTTATATATAGCTGCTTTAATGTAAAAAATTTAAATCGATATAGTGACAGATTATTATCGTACTGTACTACTTCGACATTCAGGACAAATACATATATATATAAATAATTGAAACGTTATATTCTTTCTCTTATCGATTGAAGCATTTTATATCGAAACAGTGACCACCACTTTTAACTACCAAAAGTTTGGTTAACAATATACTCGAAAATCCGTCAAAAATTTCAGATATATAGTGATTCAACAACGAAATTGCTCGGTTAAAGTTTCGCTGCATAGAGCAGAAAAATTATTATTAGGAACAGGAGTGTGCCCACGTGATTAGACACATATAAATATACTATTAAAAAGCGCCTTCGGAAACGAGTAAAGAAAAAATGCATATAATACATAAAAGTAATACTATAAAATATGCGTTTAAGTTTCATAGGAACAACGCGATCATACTTCTGTATATTATCCATCGGTGCAAGGTCAACATTGGTATAGATTTAGTTAAGCTTCTATATAAACGCATGCATAATGTTGCCTCGTTTGGAAAAAAAAGGATGCTCCTATTACGACAGGCGCAGAATTACATAAAGTATTCAATACCAATGGAGAGAAGGTCCAATTATTATAACTGATTGAGCAAACGTAAATCTGCATATAACGCGCGATGATAATCCTTTATACAAGGTAGCATGAAAGTAAAGGGAAACAAAACCTCGCAAGCTATGTATTTTCCGAGTAAAGAACAGACATTAGTAAAACATTAGGATGTTTCTCTGGACATTCGATGGTAAACAAGTTACGAACGCTAACTACGTGGTCATTATGAGATCCAAATGATTTTCAAAATGCTACTTTCAGATATGGCTTTTCCAAAATTTCATGGTGACGGTGAAGCCAAAAATGAGAAACATTGAGGAGTGTTCTGTTCTCCTCTTCCTCCACATTTTAGAATTTCTTATGCTTCCAAGCTCAATTCTTTTCCTCATTATAAATTTTGCTATCTGTTTCTTAAAATAGTTTAATTAGGTTCGGTTGTCTACTTATACGTAAATAAATAAGAAGTACGAGATGTGTATTTATGCTACTGTGCAAATGGGAATGTATACTTTAAAAAAAAAAAACCATACTTGAGAAATTGTCAACCTCGTTGCTCTTGAAAAGCGACGTTTCACTGCATCTTCACGCCTCGACGACTGAACTATCAGTCATGGCTCTGAACAATCTTATACATCGAAAATCAGCTATCGGGGCTTTTAGCACCTTGGATAGAAGTACATTAATTCTATCTTCGAAAAATTGCAAACACATGGCGGATGGATGGGATCTTTAAAAAACGTAGTCTGAAAGACTAAGGAGATGCTATGGTCAAGCATCCTAGGTCATCTGTTACCCATTAACCTTTTGCAGCATTTCAGTAGCTATGCCATCTCTCTTTCCTAACGCAAGGATAGTCTGGGAATGAGAAACTGCCAAGATAGTTTGAACTTCAGTGAATTAAAATTATTTGTATTACCAAAACAAGAAAGTATTTTCATCCATCGTATGAACTCAATAGGATTCTAAAGATTCTCAATTTGCAATTCCAAGTCATACACGTTGCTGTTCAAGTAATTTTCAAAAAAAAATCTTGAATCCCGATAGTTCTATGAGAACGGTATATGGCTTATTGGGCATACCTTGAGAGAGTCCACTGCATAAAACTAGATAGGACTGCCTTCTGCAGTAGCCTCCCTATTTTTAAATATTTTCGTGTATACTATTGGCATGCTCGGTCTACCTTACTAATATCTATATTAAAAATAGCTGGTTTTCCCCCATTCTGATTTCACTGATACTTTGTAATACTTTCAAAATACTGAAGGGGTCATATCTCAATGTGAAAAATTTCACTGTTTCCATTTTCTTGAGTCCGAGTAAAAAAATAATCATTATCTCATAATGATCACGTGGCCATTAAATAAATATTATAAGAAAAGTTCTAGCTTTTTCGTATTTGATTTTTTCGAAAATTTTATATTTCGTAAATTATTTTTGAGTTCCCATGCTTTAATGTCACCAAGTATAATCTTATTTTCAGGCGAGGCATTATTATGCGTACCACGATCATCGAACACCGTTATATAGCGAACGGACCTCGAATTGGACTTTCTTTTAATCACGTTTTCTTATTTAACAATTATTTTTTAATGATAATGTTTGGCATTTTTAATACTTTTTATTATTCCGCAACTTTATATATGATATATAATGTACCGATGTATAATCAACGAATCATATACGTATATAAAGAATACTTTTTACGTACTTTTTATATTAATTTACCTCGTCTAACGGTGTACTTCATTTTTTCATTTAATTTCTACTTATTTTATTTGATCCTTTAAAATAAATCTAAAGAATAAACTATAAACTTGTATACATGGTTTGTGGCGCCTTGATAACATATAGATTGTGCAACGGTCCTTTAGGGGCCGTAGTCCGTAGCTTGTATATGCACAGACATCGAAACAATGATTGTCGCTTGTGTTTCGTACAGCGCTTTAAAAATGTAATATAAGGGGAAGTTTATACTATATTTGTTTAATAATTCATTCATAAATCGTGGTTTTTCTTTAATTATTATTAAAATTACCTTTTGTATATATTTTTCTTTAATATCCTGCATTTTTATATTATATATACATATAAAATTCTTTCTTTCTCACTTTTTCAATTTTATTTATTCTTTCATCAATTTAAAAAAAAATACCATTTCCATAAAAATTTATTTATTACTCATAAACTTTAGATATTCCTTAAATCTATAAATTTGAAAATTTTTCCAAAATATATATGGAAATGGTATTACGAGTCACAGCATATATATACACATATATATATATATATATATATATATATATATATATATATCTTAATGGAATGAATAATCGTTCCCCCACCCTATTTTGGTAATAGTCAATATCGGTATTCACTGTTATATATATATATATATATATATATATATATATATATATATTTATTTATTTATTTATTTATATATGTAGTATTTTAAAATATATAAGAGAAAAACGAAATTTTAATACTTTATGCACCATTTTCATTCGTCACGTGTCCCGTGTGATTCGGTGTTATGGATTTATGAACACCAAATATTGTATCGTCTAATAATAATTTATCTCATCTCGTTTCTTTCTCCCGATTTTTGCATTGTTCGCGCTTTTTGCACTGTATGAAGCTTGTTTAATACACAATTAATTTTCAATTTTGATCTTGATAATTCAATAAAACTGATATTAATTCGATCACATTTCTACGTAAATACTTCATCAGACAATATAATTATACGATACACATATCTGTGCATTAACTGTTGCATGTTGATACACGATTAGTTTCTACAATGGCTTCAAATAAAATAATTATTTTTTTGAATATAGTATACAACTGAATGACACAATAGAAAAAATAATTGATTGCAAATGAACTATACAGCACGCACTTTAACATATTCACAATAAAAATTGTACAGTTTCTATATCTATATTTAATTAAAATTTTTGCATTTCCACAATGTATAACAATCTCACTGCATGCGCTTGTATACTGCTTATATTTCCTATAAATATATAAACTTAATCATTAAAGTATTTCATATATAATTATTTAAAAAAAAAAGACATTTGTTTTATTTTGTAATAATGTAGAATTGATCTTCTTTTAAAAATAATCAGAAATGTACTGTATAAGCATTTGAAGTTGAATTAAAATAGGCGGCTAGTAAAGAATATGCTAGGTTTATACCAATATATAAATATTATACATATATAATAATTAGAAAATAATTTGATTCAGTATTCTTCTATTATTTTTTATTTTGGATATTTCAAAATATGCTTAAAAAGAGCAACAACAATAAAGAAAAAAAAGATAAAAAAAAAGAATAAAAAATTATATAAAAAAGAAAACAATTAATATAATACCCTCTAGTATTCGTATACGTGATGTGTATGTGTATATGTTGTACAGAGGATAAGAAGGGCGGCGTCGACCGGAGCAGCACGGTCATTGCCAAAGAACCCGAAGGTAACCTAAATTCTATACACGAAAAACACACACGTACACAGGCACACAATCAAATCGCTCGTTTTTATATACTACGTATACCAAAATTATTTTTTTTTTTTTTTTTGCTGAGCCGTGCTTAAAATCGCAAATTAGTACATAAGTTAGATTAGATAACGAGCATGGAATCGTGCACATTTTGTAGATTAACTCGATGTACTATGTAATGACGAATTATTCGGCGTAATGTCTCGGTACACTGCCGGAAAAAGTCTTTTTTTGGTATGATGTTGAGAGTGATCTATATACACACACACACACACACACACACACACACACACACACACACACACACATTTTCCAGATTATATATATATATATATATATATATATATATATATATATATATATATAATCTGGAATAGTAGCTGAGTGATATAATAAAATGTCTCGATTTATTCGCTACTATCACTTCCCTGCTCCTTCGTCCAACATGAATGCCGGTTATTTTTTCGGGACGTCTCAGAGCGACGCTACGGAATGTGCACGCTTCCAATTATTTGCCAGATAGGTTAAGTCGTGTGGTTGAAGTGTTATCTAACACGTACTAAACATTATTATTATAATTTTGAAAAAAGGATTAGAAATAAATATGTCCAACAGCGAATGTATGAAATTCGCCCGAATTCCTGTAATTAATACACGGGTATTTCCATGACACACTCAGATCAAATTAATTACAGGCTAAATGGTTTTTAAAGATTTTTCATTTATATCTCTATATTATATCTTTACTTTCTATTTATTCCCGTCGAACTAGATAAATTTTATACAACGATCTATTCAGTTTTTTTTATAATATATTTATATTTATAAATATATAATATATATATATATATATATATATATATATATATATATATGTATTTATAAATTGATCTTTTATTATAATTATTTTTAATCCTTTATTCTTGGAAATATGCGCTTAACTTCATATAACGAAGGTCGCACAGGCTGATGAAATATGTTTTTTTTTTCTATTTACCAATAACGCTTTATGAGTAAAGTTCGATTGGAGCGAGTTGAATTTTACCTTCGTTCCCTCCATTGTCCGATATGGTCCTCCATTGACGCGGGCGATACATCAAATAAATTAACATGTTGTTTTTTTCTAACTGATAATAACGTGTGAGTTGTGTTGAGTGTTTAACCACTATTCTATACATTCTGTTCATTCATTGAAAAAATTGTAAATGTAATTTAAAAAGTGTATTTAATGTGTAACTTTAAATTTACACATTTTTAAAATTGTGTATAGCTCATAATTAATCATCTAAAAAAATAAGCATATGAGTGTTAAGGATACTTCATTTGTGTATAAGCGATTTTCATGTAAGTTACTTTTCAGCGTGGCCATCTGCCAATGGCCACATATATAGCATTTGAATGCAATTATAAAAATTCGAAACTTAGAAATTCATAGAACTTTTGTAAATCCGTCGGCATAGCCTCGCATGCCTGACTTGCCTGAAACGAGAAAAGGAACATTAGTACATGGAAAGAATTTGTGATACCTCATAAATGAGTACATTTAACTGACAGTACTTAGTAAAGACAAAAAAATATTCTATTCGATCAACAAAATGTTTGTTTAATCGCAAAATTTTTGAATAACAATCATTCAGCTAATGACAGAAAAAAGTTAATAGATTTCCCAAAATTTTTTGCCTGCAATACATAATAACGTTTTTATAATTTTATAATTCTATATATATTCTCTAAAATATTATCAATTAGTTGAAGTTCATATTCACTCATTTGAGAAGTTCAGCTTCCTTCACGTAATATAAGTATATATTGGATTATCTCATAATTAAAATAAATTCACTTAATAAATGAATGAAAATAATTTCATAGTAAGTGAAATAGTATAAGTAAAAGAACCTAGGAAAATCTACTAAATCAATGAGTACGTATGAGTGAAACAATTTAAAACTTTAAAAATAGTACATTAGTCATCAAATGCGTAAAGTGAGTCTTTGCCATACGAATTATGTTTGTCGCTTAACAAAGAAAACGTAATCACATTGCGGGCTTGCGAGTCAAAATACGGGAATCACTTATTTTTTAGCCTCTTTTAACAGAATAGTTTAACAAATAGAGCTTCAAGTTTTATGCACTGAGTTTATAAAAGAGCACTGACGTGCTGAAAGTTGTTTCGGTATCACCTGTAGAACAACAATAAATCTATACTGACGGTTACCGCATAACTTCAAGGACCCTCACCTGAAGGTTCGATTTGTCAATTCAAATAATAGCCTATTATTAAAAATTCAGGATAATTATTTTACGATAATATTCGCCAGATGCAGATCAACATGTGGTGGTTAATCGTGGAATTGACTGATCCTAATGCAATAATTCCATTAAATTCAATTAAATTAAAGATTTAGAGTGATTTTTCGATATTCTCTTACTCAAGTTAAACAATTACTTAAAAACAAGTATGGATTCGTGTATTGAAAAGTCAAAAATTAGACTTATTCAGTTTTAGAGAGTATATATATATTTATAAGCAAAATTCATGCGGCGTCCGAACCTAACCCCTCCCCCTCACCGCCCTACGGCCTGCTTTCGCAATTTCGAGCTTTCCGCGCGCATTGGGGCGGCGACGGCGTGCGACTCTATATATCCCTCGCGTCACGTGGCCATTATTTTTGTCTATCGGCCGCTCCGAAATTAACTCACGCGCGTTTCGCTCGCGGCTGATGTAGAGTCGCGCCCCGTGCGCGCTTATATTATATCGTTTCTTGAACGGCCGAGCCTCTGCGGTAGGAGGGAAGAGAAAGAGAAAGAGGGAGAGAGAGAGAGAGAGAGAGAGAGAGAGAGGGCGAGACGGAGCCAAACGGAAATACCCATGCTCGGGGCCACTCTTTTCCTCCACTCGGCGTGTAGAATGGCCCATCAGTTGCGAGGCGACCAGCTGGCCGCGCGTCGCCCCCGACTCGCGCGTAAACGGGTGCAAGAGGGCTTTTTTTTCTTCCAATACGCGCGACCATCGGCAATCCACGTTCGCGTTGTACGAGTATTCGACCTCCCCTTGGAGAACGGCGGGAGTCGGGGAACGCGCGCGTGATTATCGTCCATTATAAAAAGCGCAAGTAGTTACAGTGCGCGTGGGACGCCGTTGCGGTCATGTCCATACTGCAGCCGGGAACCTCGAAACATCAGCAGGAGAGTTGTGAGTTTTCGGAGAACTTTTTGCTTTCTCGCCTGGCTTGTTAGGGAATAGCGCCGTGCGCGCTGCTGTAGTGCCGCACCTCTCGTCCCCTAATCCGGTACGTGGACGTATTTCAATCAACCTCTCAGCTATGAATGTTTATCTATACGAGATTTTCTCGAGGTTCTTACATTTGTGGGCGTATTTATCGGTCGTTGAGTGCTTAGTCATAACGTACAAGGAAATTTTATTTTTAAGTCAAAGCTTTCTTTCATTAATTTTATACTTTAATCTTGTCTTAAATCTTAATATCATTTAAAAAGAATAAACTATGGACATTTGTTAAAAAGCTTTTCTCTTATGGCGTTATCATAAATGTAAATGAAGTCGATAAACTAACAATGAGAAGTCACAATATTTAACTGACATGTCCTGCTCCAGATTGAAGGAAGTGAATCTAATTCTCCGCCACCAAAACGAGCTTTGAAAAGAATGAAATTAGATGGATTCAAGGATGCTCTTGGAAAGAATTACAAATTTTGTCATAAATCAACGTTACAACGCTTCGGCTATATAAATCTGTCGTTCTTTTCACCCTAGAACGATACATTATGATAAACATCAGGTTCAAAAAATGTCAAATTCCATTCGGTTTTCACAGACAGTAGTGAATAACATAATGTTGGAGTTTAATTCATTTTAAAATCAAATTAATTTTATATTGATGTTATTTGATTGGTCAACCTGATCACTTTTATTTGTTACTTTTGTAAGTTATTAAGACCTTTTTTCAATGGTTAAAATATCGCTTTAAACAACTAAGATTTTCCTTGATATATAGAAAATCTCTTTAGACATTCTTTATGGATCATGAAAGCTAAACCAACTCCAAGAGTATAACCGATAAAGTCTATGAGTAGCTCATGTTCTGAACAGTTTGTTTAGTTATGGAGGGGTTTCCTGAAAATCTGTTCATCCTCTAGCACTATAAATAGAAAAGAACGCGGGATGCAACTTTCCTTTTTCCTATTCAGAAACGTTAACCACCATTAATCTCCATACCGATTTTACAGATGTGGTGACACAGCCTATTGACTACTTAAAATTTTCGTAAGTTGCAGGACCTTTTCATTTCATTAAAGCAGATCATCTTTTAATTTTTTAAGTGTGTCCATTAGCGCCTTAGCTCGTCGAAAGTCAATGTACCACAATGATAATGCTCTATAAGCCTCTATTCCATTAAACGAATGAGTTTCAGAATTCTTGAATACATCCTTAGCTTGTGGCTTATCTATTATGTCATACACGTATTAATGAAGGTTATGATTCAGGATCCATAGAAACATGACACCTCGAAGATTCTCCATCAATTACGGATCAAATTTGATATTTGAGCACGGCGACCGAATATCATACCCTTTAAGTTTACAAGTTTTTTAAGTTTTATTCAAGATTAAGACAAAAAATTAATACAAGATACCTGACTTATTGAAAAAGTTTACTATTAATCTATGAGAATGAATATCTTAAAATTCTTCGATTTCTACTTCAGTGATACAAACATATACAGCACATCCTGCTAATATGTTCCATATGACACAACATACCAAAACAGCTCGTCTGGCATTAGTTCAAGTAAAGTGAAATACTTTCTCATTTTTTTGGTAGACGGCCTACCTGAAATTATTTCACGGAAATTTGATCCCCAAACATAATGAGAGCTATAAATTTCCTTTCCTTAGAGTACTATCTTTGGAAGTACATTGTTTCTTATAAAGGATAATGACTTCCAGGATCCTGTCTAAAATGTATTATTTAACGTTAATAGAACAAAATACTTCGCCGAAGTATGTTCAACGGTACCTCGTATAAAAACGGTACAAGTGCTATGCCTATTAAAGACGGGAGCAGATTAGCTTTACCATACATGCTCAAAGTAGTCTAACCTTTCGTCCTGTGATGTGGATTCGCATGACCCTGAAAGCACTGTATTCACAGCTTTTCTGCTTCGAATAGTAATTCAGCCTAAATTTAGCCGTGTTACCCTCAACATCTGAACCTTAGAAATCCAGGGAAAATGCTCCAATAAAATGAACAAATTATCTCCTCATACATTTCTTCTATGGGCATTTCGAAAGTTTTTGTATTAAATTAAGGTGGTAGGCTAGCATTTCACTCAATCTAGCTGTTTTTGGTCCATTTTCTAGTGCACTATTGAACATGACTCAAGATCTGTTCGTATCATTCCTCAGTACACTCTTGTACACAGCGCTGACTGCGCTATAAGCTATTCTGTGTATGTACACGAGTTTTACACGCTATTATGGCTTTGATGTTAATAATTTCAAAATTTCTGGAAAATTCCAGTTTTTATATTATACTCTACCATCCTCTTATGTCCTTTGAAGTTTGGATCTATGCTCGAACACATCAATCAGCAAAATCCTAAAATAACCGAACTTTCTAAACCATGTAAACACCTTGACGATTTTCGGAAAATTTTTGATAGAAAAAGTTGATCTTGAACGTCTGAGTCATTGTTTGGAGATCTTTCCTGAAAACACTAGCTATTAGATCATTATCTAATAGCGAGAGTTTCTTAAAAATCCTACATCTTTTGAACTTACCATAAATATGTCTCGAGCAGGCGATGATATCAATTATTTCCGTGTTAACATAAAGGTGCGTATAGTCCATGCCATCCTTCAGCTTAATATGTCAGACTTCATTCTCTGAATTTTTCCGTTAGTGCACTTTTGAAACAGACAATGTTGTTCACTCTGTTGATTAAGGTTTCTGAATTGAAGAACTTTATTTTATTAATCGTATTTTTTCTACTCTGCTCTTTTCTATAATGATTAACTCATGTTGTTTAAGTTGCAAATTTTTTTAAGAAATGAGGCACATGAAAAATTCATTTATAACTATTGCTTATTCTTCATAGCCGCGCTTGATAGTAGCGGCCATCACCATTATCAAGCCAGCCAGCTTAAAATTAAACTAGTCTATAGTAGAATAAGATCTGATTTATAGGAATTGAAAAGCCCTTTACCTCGGGTTTTGGCATTTGCACGACCAGTTGTGTTACTCCACAAATCGCATCGGCCTTCCATTGCGGATAGTACCTCTAAAGATGACAAAACCATTATTGTTTAAATAGCAGATTCAATAGCTAGCAAACCTGGATACTCGACATCATTTATAACAACTATATTCCGTCTAGTTTCATCACTGCCCCCTTTAATGATTTGAGAGAAACCATGTTTTCAATTATTTTACACTTTTATCGGCGAGCCAGTCTTGTTGATAACGAAGAGTTTCTACCTACTGAAGTTAGTATCACTTCTTACTCAGCATCACCATTTTACCTGATTATGTCTCATATTTCTCAGCAGATTCAGCATCCGTGTGATGATTTGATGTAATTTTCCTCTTAAATGAGATGATGATCCTACGATGCTATGCCTACATGTATATTACAATATTTAACCATTCTCTTATTCCTTGAAACAATCAATTTTCACCAATTTACAAATGATCAAATATAAAATCTAAAATTTGTAAATAACCTAAAGTTGTAATGTTTTCCTATTCACAAGGTATGATTCTTTCTTTCCTCTAAGTAGTTCTAGATTTATAGACTAATGATGAATATATAATCAGCCAACGTAAATTAATAATAATGAACCAACTATGCATTTGTGAACACAGATTAGAATTTTTTTACTTCAAGTACTATTTATTCTTAGAATCTGGCGTTAAAAATCGAAAATTCGTGAAGCTTTTTTACTTCATATTAAAACCAATTCTTTACACTAATTGTAAGTAAGAGCGTATTATCTTATGTTACTTGAGAAAAAATGAGCTGTAACTCCTAAAATTTCATAGAATTCATTTAAAAAGTAATAATAAATATTTGCTCAATTTGGAAAAAATCCACCATTCATATCTGATGACTTCTCTTTGTTAATTTTGTAAAGATGAATTTACTATTTACATCCATGAATTATTTAAAAAAAGAGAAATAAAAAAGAAAACGTTTTCGATTAATTGCATTAACAAATTGTCTAAAAGATCAAGAAACGAAAAATTGATATAAATGACGCACCTAAGAAAGTATACCGCTATATTTTTCTTTAGAAGAAAAAAAAATATTACGCCTATAGGACTCGAGAGAAAACTCGTAAATAGAAAAGCGATTAAATTGACTTGGAAAATATATCTGGACGCAACATGAATTTTACGAATGCTCCTTTCCCCCGTTGGGAAAAAGCTCTTCTTGCGAAAACCGACAAACCTGCAAAAAAAGTCTCGCGAGCATGAGGCGAGCAATTTGTCGAAACAATTCCCTTCCCCTAGGCGCTTTTCCTAAGCCACCACAGCTAATACATCCTGGACTACTGCTCCCATGTTTACGTCTAAGATATAATTCAGCTTCCTCTATATTTTTGCGGCTGATGTGCACACGCGCACATAAACAGCCTATGGGTCCCAGGGGACACCGCCCAGCAGCCCCGCCGCCGCGGCAGCCTCGGTCTTCTCTAGAGTAATCGGCGCTGCCCAGGCCCAGAAGCAGACACCCCCCAGCCCTCTTGGCATTGCCGCGGTCCTGCTACAGGGCGCCCAAGGTAAATCTGTGTTGAGATGCTTTTTCACTTTGGAGGAGGAATGGCGTTAGCGAAAACGAATGGAAATGTGGAAATGTTGCAAAGGGGCTTGCAGGAAATTAATCCTAATGCAGAAATGTGTAAAAGTATCGCTAAAAACAATAAATTATATATATATATATATATATATATATATATATATATATATATATATATACATATATATCGATTACGATGATCAGATCTATTATAAAGTCTGTTGATTTATTATAAATTATTAATAAGTAGCCTCAATTTTCAACGCAACATCGCCCACTACACCGTTTCATTCACTTTTCCTTAACTCCGTTCTCCTCTACGTGCTTCCGATTATGTTTGTCCCCACCTCCTACTTCCATATATACCCACGTGTGCCTTCTTCCAACGTGCAGTCTTCCCACAAGACAGAGACTGCATCGAGGATCCATCCCATACATACGGTTCCATCCGTATGCTGTCAAAAAATCGCACGCTCTACTCGTATATTGCGCGCATGAGCGATCGTATTCCTTTCCGTTGAGCGATTAAGGCAATAATAAGAAAAAAATAACGCCTATGCAAGCGACGACAAATCAGTATAACTCACTTGCACGTTTTCCTTCCTATACACAGAATGATCCACTCTAACAAAACCATTCAAATAAGTCGCTTGGGAAGACCTAAACAAAAAAAAAGATGAGGACAAAATTTTTTGATTTCCTTTGGTTTAAAATTCACATTCCTCGGAACTTGGTTTTTTAAAGGGGAAGCACCTAGTTTTGAACACGGATACTGAACGAAGAGAAAAGTTAACGGAAAAAGGGTCAAATACATCTATGTTCAAAAAATCACGGATTGTAGTTATTGCCAATTGAAGATATATTCTTTAATATTGACAGTTCGTATTTGTGGTTTGTTTATACCGGTACGGATAATTCGAATATTCGTATTTCCAGGCCTAGTTATACTTGACCTTTCTCGTAATATTTTCTCCTCTTTTGGAATACACGTTCAGAATTAAGGGTTAATATTAAAAAAAAAAGACGAGGTTCACCTTGATTTGATCTTGAAAATGACTTGAATTTAAAAAGCTTAAATTTAATGTCACTGACCGATTTCTGTTAAAAAAGAAACAAAAACTCTTCGCCCTTGTCATATGAGTTATTTAACACCCCTCGCTTGCATTAATTAGTAAAATATAACACACCTTGATTACGGCTAGGACTTTTTGCAACAGGTTCGAAGCACACCCGCAGCTAGAAGTGATCGAACATTTCAGCCTTTGATGCTGATCGAGTTGTTTGAACGTCAAAAAGTCCCTAGCTCTAGTTTTTATCCCTTTTACGTACATGTGACTCATTAATATAGTTTCAAAGCGTGATTCTCATGAGATAATTTCAGTTGTCCCATTACATTGTATCATTAAAACTTTTTCAATGTGAATGTCCGTGTGTTCGTATGCGTGTGGATTTTCAGTAGATATATAGCAGTGTTTCCCGACTAACTCGAACTTGTATATAAGCTCGAAGCGCAGTGCGCAATTCTCGTTACGATCTGAACATAGTGTTCATACGAAAGTAAAGGGGGGGTGAGAAAGCGAAAAAATGAGAAAACCGACACGATGGAAGAATAAAAAGTAACAATTCCAAATATAGGTTTAATTGCGTTACTTATATTGATATCCATTGCCGTTCACCAAACCATGAACGGAAGTCAATATATCTTCATGAAGAATTATGCAAATCTTGATTGCGTATATATATATATATATATATATATATATATATATATATACATATATAACATTATAGTTTTAGACAGCAATACATTGGAAGAAAACGAGCACGTATTTTATCCAAGCGTGTAGATGCTTGCATTTTCTAGCAATCATAATTGAGAATCGCCAAAACGGTAAGCTGTATGTATGTGTATGTTTATCTCAGTTCATTTTATCTATGTTCATTTTATCATTTGATAACGGAAACAGAAATGCGTAATTTTGACTAATAATTGTAAACGCCTTTCATCAATGCTTAGCTGTAAAAAGAATAACTGCCGGCTTCTTGTTTCATCTGTTGTGTATTTTGTAATTTGCGCTTGTAAACATTTGGACACGCAATCGAGCAATCGTCACTGGCCGAGTATAAAATCCTGTCGCTGATGTATGTCATTGAAAACGGAAAGTATACCTTACGTATTATTATTGTGGGATTATGCTTGGTATATTGTTGCACGAGCCTTTGTATTATTAATTCACGCCCTGTCCCCCGAGCCCCCGAGCCTTCGAACGTCCATTCGTTAATCGGTCGCGCTTCATCGGTCGATCGCCGTATGAAAATGCAGTTCGGCAAAAGTGCAAGATGTCCGAGCCGTCGGACCGAATATCTGTTTAAATCACTGGCAATGGATCTTCGAGACATTCGGTTCGGAGAACGATAATTATAATTTGACGGTCGCGCGCGCTCGCGCAAAGCACTCGAAGCGCTGCTCAAGCAAATCGTACCAATAAGTTATTTATACGTTCGAGCGGCGCGCAACATCTGTCGCGGTACAAATTATATTTAATATTTAAAACGAACGTTTACTTAATTTTTTCAAGGTAATGTACGAATGTATGGGGTAAAAGAAGGATCGTTTCTTGTAGTAAAGAGGGCGTACGTGTAGATCTTATTATAAATTTTTATATTATTTCGATTTATAAAATTAAGACGTCCACGATTCATTGGGGTCGACTGAAACGCACTATAGTTTTCGATGAATACGGGTCGATTGATATAATATGTGTCGAAGTTCTTCAAGCGCGCCGTTATAGAGATTTGTATAATAAATATTTAAAGTCGTCCAATAATGCTTGATAACGGATAAAAAGTACAGGAGATTAATAAAAGGTAAAATAAATCAATTACAAAAAAAAAACAAACAAACAAACAACGAAAGCGGAAAAAAATATTATACTGACAGCATGTTTGTATCCACTCGTTCTTTACACATTTTTGATATACATATATAGGATATACATTAGTCTGCCAAGTTTAGCACGACACCTGAAAATGCTAAAATAAGGTGAGTTCTACAAATAGAGTATAATACGGAGAGTGCAATGGATGTTTTTTTTTCGTCAATTGAGCGACACTCAGGAGTGCCTATGCCATTGAAAAGATTCGTGGCCCACTGGCTCAACGCGAACGGAAAAATTAACGGCCCGTGCAGCACAGAACAATGGATATCCTTATCCCGGTGTAAGGGTGCTCGAGCAGTTTTTACGAAAGCTTCGGTTTCGCTTTCTTTACTATCCCCGACGACGTTCGAACTACACTAGAGTAGCTTGTCGCTGACAAAAGAAAAAAAATCACACCTTTCGTGCCTACTCTTTCGAACTGTAGCTGGTCGCTTTGATCTGATCTTTAAGAAAGTTCTTAATGTATTACTTGCAATAATTTGTTTTTACGCCGTTTGCATAATACTGTCAAAAATGTTTAATAAAATTACAAAGCTGTAAAAGCAGCAGAAAATACTTAAAATAGACTTCGGAACAGACGAAAATCGGTATTTTTTTTTGCAGTGTTCGTAACTGTTCACTTTTCTGTTTCTATCATCTTTAATTCTTATTCTTTTTCGACCAAAAAAAAAAACAAAAAAAAAACAAACTCCAATCGATTAATATTCACTTTTGAAGAACGTCAAGCACAAAAAAAAATTAATATAATTCAAAATTTATGTCTAAAAAAAGGTCAATAGACCTGCTTTCGCGCTTACCACATCTCCCGATGAAAATTTCAACGGAATATGCACTCCCAAGTACCGCTCAAATAAAGAACTATCGCATTCTTGATACTATACACCACTTACAGAGCTCATCTCGCGTAGACTTTTTAATAAGTCGTCCAGCCATCGACACCATTACATACATACGCATACGCAAATGCACACATGTGCGCGAGCGCGCGCGCGCGCACACACACACACACACACACACACATATCTACACGCGTCGAGGACAAAACACACCGGCCCGCTTCACCCCGGTCGATTACGGGAGGTCGTGGAAAATTACGGCCTCGACACTGGTTGGTTGTGCATGTTGTGTGATTTAGCGATCGGGCACGGAAGCCCCGGCAGCGGCGGCAGCGACGGCGGCAGCTCCGGTCAGAGCAGCAGTAGTAACAGCCAGAACAGCCAGAACGGCGGCGGTGGCGCTGAATGCGCCGAGGGCGGCGGCGGCGGAGGCGGCGGCGGCGGCGGCGCTGCCGGAAACATCGACGATGCGGCCGATCACCAATCATCGAGGCGGCGCCAGAGCTCAGCGAGCACCGGTCTGTAGCTCCGATCTCCAGTCTCTGCCTCACGCTCTCCCTACCTATGTTTATGGCTCCTCGTGCATCCCTCTCTCTATCTCTCTCTCTCTCTCTCTCTCTCTTCCCAAAACCCTCGCTATCTATGTTATAGTTCTTTTTATGTTACTATACACCAAACGTAGCTCAGTCGTTTATATTAATGATTAATGCCCACGTATAACAACTACTCTATTCGGCGACCCTATGCTCCTACACAGTATTGGTGAATTAAAAAAAAAATATATATATATATATAAATATATATATATCAACATTCAAACTCGCAATCGTCTTATGTAATATATATATCGACGGTGTTGGAATTCTTTCTGAATCAATGCGCGCCGGCTAATCCTCCTATTGTATTTTTGTCCGCGCAATGCCTCTATTAAACGATTTTTCAATCATTCAAATCAATCGTGCTCGCACTCGCGAACTCGCCCACGCGTAATACACGTCGCGTGAGCGTCGCTTTGGCGCGTATACTCATAGGATAAACATCGCGAATCCGTCCATATCGCGACGAAACGCATTCGAGTTGGCGAGCGCGGCCTCAAAGAGCATTATGAACGGAACGCTAGCGGCGCTAGCGTGAGCTCGTCGAGATGCCTCGCGCGCCACGTCGGGCTAAGTAACGGCGTACGCGACGGATTTCTATGTGGTCTCGGTGTCATAATACTATGTACGTATGTATAGTGCACGTTGCGCTCGCTATTATGTGGCTGTGTCGTCGCGCGTTCGCTCGCCCGAGCCTTGAAAGATTTCGCCGCGACGCTTCGGGAATGCCAACGCACGTTCTGTGTACATATGCTTATATAGGCATTGCATATATATATATATATATATATATATATATATATATATACACATATATATGTAGAAGCATACTTTGTTCTAACAGTTTAAAAAAAAAAACAATCTTTGGGCATCTGTTCTGTTGCTGTATATATATATATATATATATATATATATATATATATATATATATATATATATTGTGTAGAGATGACGAACGGCGTAGCCGCACCTAGTATTAATCGATCTTAAGGTCACAATCGCTTTTATATTTGTTGAAAAAATTTCGTTGAAAAGCAGGATGTTTTTATCGATTCCATGTTTGTGTCTGCAAAAAGCTTTTTTGTACAAATAGTCTATTCTGCATGCTCACGTAAGTGTATATGTTGTACATCAATGAAGGAATATAACATCGATAAAGAAACCACATATATAGTTATTATCCAACTTTTCACTCCTTAAGATCGAACATACAGTCCAACTTTGTGCAAATTACTACGGAAACACATACACACACGCAGACACAGAGTTCCTTTTGAAATCTATAAAGAATTTTTTTTTTAATTTATGAAAAAACTCTTAAAGTCTCTTGAAAAGCTAAAAGATCTCATTAATGTTTCCAGTTGTTTAAGAAAATTTTTAGATTTACAAATTATCAAAGCTGTATCTGAAATTCATTGGTTTTTAGCTTATCATTTTTTTGATTTTTAATTATCAATACAATTTAGAGGTAAATTTTTAACGTACAGATGTATTTCATTTATTTTTTAATATTTTCTTTTTTCTTTTTTTTTAGATACACGAAACCCGATCAAACTCTTGCTTGTGTTAAAATTAAGAATCGATACAATATTAGGCAAAGACAAATCTAAAAAAATACGTCACCCGCTTTTATTGAATGATAATTGATCAAATAAAAACTTTCAAAAATTCGAGATCCTTTGAGGAGCTTTTTAATACATTCTCTCTTGATTTCACAGGGAAACGCTCATATATATATATATATATATATATATATATATATATATATATATATATACACGCACAAATACATAGATATACGCACGAATACGCACACACAAACAGGACACACCTGCATACACTTAAATATATATTATAATCTTCTGCATGCTCATCATAAATCTGTGTCGCGCCTCTTTTTTGTACTTTGCATGTGCACCGAATCGAACCGTCTCTATCTCCTCTTGCACGCCGCCCGCACAATATCACCCGCCGACGCATACGCCCGCTCGCTCGCAACCCCGTGCGCGAATCACGCGCGCCTCCCGCCGCGCGCACCGCCGGCCCCCCGCCCCCAGAGCCCGAGGGCACGCGCCAGACGCAGGGGGGCTACGTGCAGCTGGGCATGGAGCCGGACGACGGTAAGAGGGCAGGGATCGTCGGCATGAAGGTGATGAGCGCCCGCAAGAAGGTCGCCACGGCCGAGGGCGCGGACGACTGCTGCTGCTGCTGCTGCTTCGGCGGCAGCGACGGGGGCGGCAGCCTTGGGCGCTGCAGTTTGTCCTAGCGCGCGTTGTATTATTACGACGCGACCGCTGCTTCGTAGGACATTCGTAAATCCATTTGTTGTAATTGCAGAAAACGAGAATTGCGGCGGCTTCGAGTTGTGCGAGTAAATATATATATATATATATATATATATATATATATATATATATATATCGCTCTATCGGGCGTTCGAAAATACCCCAATAAACGCTAGGAAAGTATATATTTGCTTTCGCAAGATTTATGAAAAACTTTTTTGTTTTTGTTTTTTTTTTTAAAATCGATAAATAATTTGTACAAAGCGACATAAATAAAAAATAGCAATAACATCAATTTTTACATATCCTTGGTGTGTACTCGAAGATTGAAAGCGCTGTTTCGATTCCGAATTATGATCCAAGCTCGTATCGAATATATTTCAGAGCATTTCGATTGGCGTATTAAAAATCATTGCACACACATTCTAAATTAAATATGTGTAGTTAATAATCAAAATTGAACCGATAGCTATAAAGGATTCAAGCACGTTTCAAATAAAATACGAATGCATTGGTGATGCATTGGGATGTTGACAAAAAAATAATTTTATACCAATTCAATTGATTCTAGTTGAGACAATTTTGCGGATAAAACTGTTTCATACCTAAGAGTAACATTATGAGCAACTTCGATTTGGAATGGACACGGTCTTAACTATAATTTTGAACCAACAATGTTTGGACTCGGTTTTTGATTGAGGAAAACAAAAGTTCAACTGCATTTTTTAGGATAAGAATTTCACAAATTACCCAAAAATCTATGCAACCATCGGGAATTCTCGCAAATTTGTAGCTCAAATTCGGCCAACGTGGATCTTGAAGAGGAATCGCAATAGCCTCTCGCTGTATAATTCTCTCCAATCATTGGATAAATATACAGATGAGACACGGTTTTATACATATAATATTCCTGATCTCGATAAATGGCATATATATATATAAAGAAAGGTTTCCGCCATTAAAGAGGTTATGTTTATTTAGAGTTTTCGTTCCTCCCACTTTCTTTAACTTCTTTTTACCTGATGCACATTTTATTCACATTTTAAAATCTCGCTGAGGCCCTCGGGAGTTTTCAGGGTCGCGGGGATCGACGCTTCAAAATCTCAACGGACGTTTTACCTAGGCTTGTTTATATCACACGAAAATAAAAGATAAAAAATGAATAATCCAACGAGTATATATGTTTGATACAATGGATAGCCAAAATGATGTAAAGAGTCCAACATTTATATTACGAAGTAGTGTTTGTTTGTATACGTTTAACCTTTATAAAAATGGCACTTGTACATATATATAGCTATTAGTGTATTCTTTAAATCAGATGGCCCGTAAGTTTTACGATATTCGACACGATACTCGTGAATTTTGAGTACATAAATAACGAAGATATTTCACTTTGTATAATTGTCACAAAATGCGTAGGCTTTTGAAATTCATATAATTACTAGATTGATATAGATGAATAGCAGATTCCATTTCCAGAAAGCCAAAAAATCACGCGAAATCTTATGAAATCATTGCATTAATCATGAGATATAGTCGTGTAATGATATATAAAATCAATTAAATTCGCAAAAATTTGTCCGAAATCATCGTAGGCGTAGAAAGAACGAAGTTATTTTAAGCATTTGTAGATTAAGGTATGATGAATTAGAAATCGTAGGGAATTCCGAGAGAATTTATATTCCTATTATCCAAGATAAATAAATCACCACAATAAAAGCTTTTATTAACTGTAATTTCATTCGCATGCGAAATCTATGGTAGTTCTTAACATCGACTCAAAATAATATAGCTTTGAAGTTTTAGAAATAACGCAATGTTAATGACAGATCTACATTATGGCACAGTTCTAGATTACGACTACATTGATATCGAGCAGTCGTATTACACAGATCGCAGAAGAAGAAGCAAAATAATATTCTTAAAACTAAACATTAAATTTTAACTTATTCGTCATGACTTATATAGATCAGGGCACAAGTTACATTACATTCTGCTCGAACGGATTTTCTCATGATTTTCTCGCATTATAGCCATTTGTCTCGTATTCTCCGCATCCCTCGCAGATAACTATAGAATATAGAATGGTGTCTCTGTATCGTCGATTTTTACATAAATACAGCGTGACTTTAGTAATAATTTAAATTACGTAATAGAAAAAAATACTAATATCCTTTGCGCAAGTTCATTAGCAAGAAGACTGGCATTGAGCATTTAATAAATTACTTTAAACGGATGAATAAGCACGTAGAGGCTTGTACATTAACAAATTATTGTCAGGAAAAAAAAATACACAGCAAATGTTTACTTACACGATTATCGAAAACTTACGCGGCAGCTGACAATTATATGGTAAATGTAATTATAGATATAATTATCTCTGTGTGAATTTGCGCATATATGTGAGCCACGCATTATATATATATAAGTTATGTTTAACAATCAAATAAATAATTGAAAACACTTGAAACAGTTGCGTTGTCGTCTTCTATCACATTACAACTGTATGCCCGATGTCGCTAATTATTCACCAATTAATTCGCAAAGTATCCCGAATATATCTCGCTGATGGTATTATTGAAAAGTAAAACACAAAATGGAAGGCAGAAGAATATTTTTTTTACACGTGCTAGCTGCTTCTAGGCTTTTTCAGTAGCCTATATTACATTATAAAACAATTGAATTGTACTTTTGTCGACTGCCCATATACAAATTAATAAGATTATTACATTATATATTGATTATTTGGTGTATGTGTGTGTGTGTGTGTGTGTGTGTGTGTGTGTGTGTGTGTGTGTGTGTGTGTGTGTGTGTGTGCGTGTGTGCGTGTGTGTGTGCGTGTGTGTGTGCGTGTGTTGAGAACTACTGTTTCGACTCGGAAGCAAAAAATAAATAATAACGAGAACTATGTGACAGGCAAGAATGTAAATCCGATGGCTGGGAAACCAGTTAGCTGTGCGCATGTGTATATGTGTGTATGGGGGTAATAAAAATCAGCTAATGTATAAGTCTTATATAACGAATGAAGATTGGGGGGCGGGTGGGAGAGAACCACTGAAAAAACTTAGCCAATTGAAGTTCTTGCAAGAGCTTTTTTTATTTTGTCGGAGAGTTCAGCAATTATTTACCCAGTTGAGAGGCGTATAATTCCAGCGCGGCGCATAATGTCGAAAAGCTCCTCTCGACCTCTCCTTCCATGCTCTGCAGGGAAATCAACGGCTAGATTAATGCGGACTACACTATATATATATATATATATATATATATATATATATATATATATATATATATAAGGACAAATGGAAAATGGACTGCCGCAGCCCGTTGAATTATCTCCAATTCTTTTTATCTTCCTCTTCTTCACGTCTTTCTTTCTCGTTTACCTTGGACGTGCCACGTTCGTGCCACGTTCACATATATACAATACAACAGTAAAGACGAACGCATGCAAAACTCGAGCGGAATTTACCTTATAAGTATTCGTGCATATATATATATATATATATATATATATATATATATATATACATATATATATATATACATATATATACATATATATATATATATATATATATATATATATATTCGCACGACTTAAATCTATTGTAAAAGTATATATTTGAAGGGATTCAGGGGGGGGGGGGAGTGCGCACCTTAGAAGACGACACTCTTCGATGCATACGGGCGTCAACGGACAATGGGACAATGGAGACGAACGAAGGTCTAAGAAAAATGTTTAAGAATTATGGTACGTGGTCTAGATCGCATTTTAATTCGCCAATTATTCCAGGGCTGAGCACGAATTCAGACGTGACTGCATAAGAAAAATCGCGTGCTTTCTATAGAAGAATTATAATTGCCGTTGAGTCGATTGCTCCGCGACAATTTCGTTCATATCATCATAGCGACATAAATTTTAATAGACGATAATTGTAGCAAAAACTGACAAGTAAATATATGAACCAAGCGTAACTCAACGTCTGAAATAAAACTTCGTTTACGAGGAAAACATTGAAGAACACGTAGATTTTTAATGGCTTTATAGCTCATTTTTCATGGTTGAATATTACCTTTGGTATGACAAAAAAAGTGGTGAAGTTGGAGAATAATTTTCGGGCGTACCGTATAGTTTTTCGTTTATTGCGATTTCTCTATTTTCAACTGACAAAATTCGAGTGGACTAAAGTTAAGAACGAGGTCCAGCAGCCAAGCATAGTTTAAAATTAACTAAAAATACATTTACATTATTGCAAGTATTAAGAAGGATACTTTTAATTACTTTGAATTTTGTGGATTTAAATTTCATTGTTTTAAGATACGTACCTCTCTGCTAACTTCAGCCTCTTGATTTGTCCTTCAAGAAACCTTGAAGATCATTACCAAGTCAATTTTGGCAAATATCTTTGAAGGTACATGTTTACGATCTTTTGATTATAAATATCTATGAAGTGTATTTCCATTAAAACAATTGACATTAAATAAACTATGAAAATCATTATCAATATTAAAATCAAAATGAAATTCGAATTAAATACAAATGTCGCCATTTGATTCGTCATTGAAGATTTATGCGGAAATTACCATAATCTTTATAAAATAAATAATGCTTGGGAATTTTTTTGAGCTGTTCAGTCATGCGTGAACTACCCTTTATCCATACAGCCAAGAGTTAATATTTATCAATAAAAGTAAGCCAGAGTCGCTAAAATAATGCAGCACCGGAAAACAAGTCAACGTTTTACTCGTATACCAAATTTCATTCAATTCGGTGAGTAACACGTAGGTAAATTTACCTCTCAGTGTTTACAAACTAAATTAGAAGTTTAGAATTTTTCAATTATAAACTGCAACGGTTCAAAGCTCAATGTTACCGTGATTCCTATTTTCAACTTTCGATGGTTTTCAAAAACAACAACAAAAAACCAATATATTAATTTCTTATCGAATAAAAATCATTACAAAATATAATTAAGCCAATCAAGTATAATATGGAGCATGTGTTTTTCAATGTCGAAACTAAGGCCGATTCACAATTAGTCGAGAGTACCGGGAATGGAAACTTTTGCAAACAAATAGTGATTACCATTGAAAATTAACATAATTACTTTGTGCAAATATATATATATATATATATATATATATATATATATATACATATATATGCAATGGTTTCGGTCGGACTTCAAGCTAAGTATTTGAAAAATAGAAGAAAAGGGAAAGATAGTCGAGAGGACGGGACGATTAGTAGTTCCCGTATAAATTGGCAAACGATGAAATTGTAGAAGGAGCAAAAGAATTTCCAATTAATTTAAAGCACTACAGCGAAGTAGAGTAACTATCGCTCGATCTCATTCAGGCTTCTTCCCTCTTAGGCCTCTCACATTGTGATTAAAAATAAGAGTATATATATATATATATATATATATATATATATATATATATATATGTATGTATCTGTATATGTCTTGGATGCAGGCTGTAGAATTCAAACTCTGTATATTTACAAATTTTCCATTCACCGGTGCCAAATGATCAAACAAAAAAATAGGCACACTTTTCTTATACTTCAAATCAAGGAAATTTTTAACTTAGAGGAAACTGCTCCATTACTTATAAGATGAAAAAATTTTTTATGAGTATATTTATGTTGAATAAAGTTTTATTATCAAATCAGAGTACTTAAAAAAATATACTACATTTACTTTGAAATACCTAAATTTGAAATAATATTTTAATTTTTTTCGCCAATTTATAAAAAAAAACCAGCAGCATTCTTATTTTTCTTTATAACCAATTTTAAAAAAAAGTCTATGAAAAATTTTTCTGATATTTTAAAACTCGATAAAAATAAATCAAGAAATTTGAAAGGTATATCCAGTACGAAATTGCATGTATTACTAAGTAACTACAAAAAAAAGAATTTATGTAAAAAAAATGACAAAAATTCATAGATTCAAAAATATCTAAAATAATTTTTCATTTAAATATCTAAAAATATTTAAATATCTAAAAATATTTAAATATCTAAAATAATTTTTTATTTTACAAAATTTCACATGCTACGCTAGTTTTTCATCAGATAAAAGAATGTCTTTGAGTTCTTGACACTGTTCGATGAAAAATGGTATAAACCCCTCGTAGTTAAAAATCCAGCTTTTTCTTAGTACTTATTATGTGAAAAAATTACTTGAAAATACCGACGGAATGTTCAGTTTTACAAACATAAATCAAAAATTAATTTTTCTACTACCCAAAAGTTAAAAGTTTCCTGAATCGCTCTTATATATATGAACAGACAATAAAGTATCTGCAGTAATGTGATTCGCTCGCAGGCGCGTATAGATATATATATCGTGTATTTACAATTATACGCGATACGCCCGAGAATTATAATCCAAAATTATAATGGCTTTATTTCCGTTGTATATCTTCACTATGTATACATACATAAAGAACATACACGTACACACAAGAACTACTTCCTTTATTGCGGAACCGCGTGATGATGCGGCGCATTGGCCCCTTTAAACGAATTAACAATATTGCTTGTAGACACACGAATCGGCTGCCCTATCAAGACCTGCAACCAGATATCAACGAACTCGCTGTGCTCAGGTAATGCGCAATTCGTATAGCCTATATATAGCAACGCACCCAGGCGCGGTTAATTTTTTTTTTTTAATATATACATATTATTACGACGATCATTGCACAGGCACGGGTATATATATATATATATATATATATATATATATATATATATGCCCGTATGCGTTTAAAGACGTCTTAATTATATGCGCATATCGATATATATTTACGTATAAAATAATAGTCTTAGGAAAACATATGGCTATATCGTTGGTACCGAAACGATTTAAAAGACGAATTTAAAAGAAATGAACATGAATATTTATATTAAAAAAATCTGATAATTTAATGAAAGTTTTTTTTTAATCATTTAATCTTATAATACGCTTTTATAAATAGTTTCATTTAAAAATAACACAAAACTAAGAAGTTCGATTAAACAGGAAAATTAATTAATTTTCACATATAAATATAGGAAATCTTCTTTTAGCTCTTTACTTACATATAACAGCACTATTTATATAATTACACTTTTGCATTAGAGTTTAATTTGTTTCAAATTTAAATCCCTTAACACATTTTACTTATGTACTTATTCTTTATAAAATTGTTATGAGAAAAATTATATATTCATTCCTTTAATTCTGCACAATAATAAAGTTTATTTTTAAACTGCATATACGTACGTGGTGACCTTTGAATAAGTTTTTTTTTCATTTAACAGTTACAACCATGACTGACATCGGAATTTATTTTTATGAAAAACAATATATGAAAAAAATCAATTATATGAAAGGGCACCTAGCAGTAGCTCGCGTATTATAGAATCCGTATCAATTATCAGTTTCATTTCAGTAAATAACGGGTGGTAGAGACAGTGGTGGTCAAAATCAACTAGCGAAACGTTTAGTTTAAAATTTAATATTCTGTAATTTACGTGGTTCTATTAAATCTATATGAATTCGCAGAATATCAATAAATTATTGAAAGAGAGAGTAAGAAAATTAAAAAAAACACATCACAGATGAATAATAATTTTATCAGAGGGCAGTATGGCATAGACGTGATAAAAACGCATAAAACAAAAAAAGAAAGCCATAATTTTTATTTTGTTTTTACAATTATCGTGGACGAATTTAATGATATATTGAAAGCGCGCGTGCGCACGATGCTTTTATACATATAAATTTGAACAAAGTAGTTTTTAGCGGAGCACAAACATAGAAATCACAGAAGTAGACCTTTAAAGTAGTAACAAAATCATTTTTCGTCCACGATCTTTATATATGCTTCAACGAAGATTCAGTTATCCACGCATAGATCTATATATATATAGTTCCTTAAGAGGAACAACATATATATATATATATATATATATATATATATATATATAAATAGTTCCTTAAGAGGAACAACAATAAATGTCATTTATCACGTATATTATTTAGTGTAGCAGCACCAAAAGCAAACAGGCAAAAAAAACGTAACATTAGATCGAACGTAGAATGTCACGTATTTTATAAGCAAAGTAAAAAAAAAACCGGCTTCCTCACACGTAATTGTATATAGACCGAAATAGACGCAGTTTTATATAAATACACGAAATTAGGAGAATTAGAAATGTATATATACAAATACATTATATACAAAAAAAGAACGGAATACCTAAGCTTCGTTATAGAGTCGAAATCGGATCACGAGGCAGCAAATTTTTTCACGATCAAGTCATGTACAGATTTTAGCATATATGGGGTGAGAAAAATAAAAGAATACAATATATAACTATACGTGCATGTTCCTGTTGTGCTGTACACGTTGTTTTCGGTGGGAGAGACCGCCCGACGACGAGGTCGCGGAGTAATGAGCCCGAGCGTATTTTGTTTTTGTTTTTTTGTTAACTGATCCTTGACGTATTGACGATTACAGCTCGACGCCAGGAAATAATCAAGATGACCGAGCAGCTCATCGATAGCATCAATACCGGCGATTTCGAGGCGTATACGTAAGTATCCCCATGTGCATTCCTTTGAAATTTAGACGAACTGGACGTGTGTATTTTTTTTGTTTTTTATAAATTGAGCCAGAATTATAATAAATCTCTAGTGGTATGTAAAAAATAGGATTGTTCCCGATCGTATAGGACTTTTTCGGTTTATCGTTATACCGTGCAGATTTTCCAAAGTTCTTGTTTCAAGGAAAAGTCGTTAGATCAAAACTCATTTATTAATTTTTATGGAACCTTATCTAAAATAAATATACATACTTTATGTTCTTTCGAAAATGTAAATGCCTATAATTGACGCAAGTTTGACGTAAATAATACATTTTTTTTTATTGAAAATGTCCCTGGTAGAAAGAGAATATTTTTAAATCGAGAGCCGGTAATTTTAAGGATCGTATGTCTAAGAATAGTTCGTTATTGTTGTTTCATACTGTAGTTTCGTTTCTATTCACAGCAATTATAAATTTACAGTAAACACAAATTATTGTTTTTGACAATTTTGGTCCAGTTTTGTGGCAAGGAATCAGGCATTAAGAATGTTCGTTCATTTTCCTTGATTATAATATTAATTTGACGTGAACGTTGTCTCATTACATTCGAGGACATTAAAATTCTCCACTAGTTTTAAACTTCAGTTTTGGTCGGCCACAAGACATTTGTCCATTTTCATATGCAATTTTTGTCTAAGCATTACAACTGGCCAAGTCTTGGTCTGCAGAACATGATGAGATTTCTACTAGGAAAATAAACGTATCCTCAATTCAATGATTATAATTCACAAAATAGGACTACAATGAAAATCCAATAACGAGCTTATATATAACCCACCCCACGTCTCTCAACCTTAAATGTAAAGCGTAAATCTATATTAATGAAGATTAAAAGTATACCCTAAAACTACTACTAACCTATTCCAAAATATTTACATTTTCAAAATCAAACAAAAAAGAAACGTCAGTGTAGTTTTCAAAATACAAAAACTACATCCAATTTCAAATTCCAATATCTATGAATTTGCCTGATATTATATAATATAGTAATTAATTATGTAGCTCTTTTACTCTGTCAGCTGTCATTGCTAATTTAGTCATGGAAAAAATAATACTGCATTGTCTAAGTTGATTTTTGAATGCATCATCTTTAAATGATATAGAGGTTACGTCTTTACAATTGTTCCAGAATGTTTTGTCGACAAAATGGTGGATGTTTTTAATTCGATCGATGAAAGATTGGGCTTCACATATATAAGTTCATTATTAGAATTTTATTTTAGTTACTGATGAGGAGTCGAAGTGTCGCACAACGCTTGAAGAAGCAAATACTTTGGTAAATTTGAATATGTGGACAATCATATTGGCTTTTGCTAAAAGCAGTACATTGATTATTTTTTCTTATAATTTTTTAGTAGTAGTTTTTATATTTTAAATTCTGCGGGGACGATTATAAACAAGCGTAGTCTGACTATCATTAAAAATTTAATTAGAGTGACATTTTATCTCTTACATTCATATATTTATATATTTTACAGGAAAATCTGTGATCCCCACCTGACCGCATTCGAACCGGAGGCTCTAGGTAATTTAGTCGAGGGAATGGAATTTCACAAATTTTACTTTGATAATGGTAATTATATTTTGTTTGCTTTATAAACACACACATACTATATATGCCGTATCGACCGTAGCACACATTGCGAATGACAATGTGTGCTTTTCAGTTATTGGCAATAACGTAATAACATATGTCAGTATATACGCTAAGAAATCTATAGTTTTGCTATAGCTTCTTATTCTTTCTACATTTTATCTGTTTCTGTAACATTTTCTAATTTCTCGTATTTTACCGCTTCTATGCCTTCATTATTTTTTGTCTTTTAATTCTATTTTTAAAAAACATAACGTGAATATTTGCATTTGCTAGAAAAAAACATGGTTTTTATTTTTTAAACCTATCCTTAGTTGAAACGGATCTCTATCATAATATTGAAAAAATTTTGCAAACTTGATCAAAACTTTGCTAAGCACTGTACAAGTGCAAATTTAGGATGCGCAGCCAAAATTTTCTAAATATTCGTCAAAGTTTAAACAAGTTTGGCAATGATTAGTAAAGTTTAAGAAAGTTCAGAAAAAATCAGAAGAAAGTTCAGAAAAAAGTTCTCTATACGTGGTAGAAATAAACTTCAAACGGGCGTTGATAGATTTTAGCAAATGCTGTTAAACTATGACAAACATTGTCAGACTTTGACAGCCGTTGCCTAAGTCGTAAAACCTGCTAAATTTTTTCGGACACTGTTGAACATCGCAATTTTACACGTTTAGCAGTATTTGTGAAATTGTTGTAAAAACTTGCCAAAGTATGGCATTGTGACTTTTTCACTAACGATAGATGTACTTTATTATGTTAATACTATTCCAAAACTTACTTGTATTATATAGGTTTTAGAGAAAAAGAACATGAATAAAAAGAACAGAACAATAAATTTGTTCAACCTTTCAATAGCTTTCTTTCCACCTTCTGCTACGACTATATTATACTTCTATTCGCATGCAAGCAAATACGATATATATATATATATATATATATATATATATATATATATATATATATACAAAATGTTTTATCTCAATACATAATCGCTCATAAGTTATTTCGAATCTGTACCACCGTAATCTATCATATTATACTAACATTTGCTGTCGATAATTTAACCTAGTTACACATTTATTTATTAAAGTAGTGCTGGGGAAAAATTGCAAAGCCGTCAACACAACGATTCTGAATCCCCATGTCCACCTACTCGGCGAAGACGCGGCCTGCATCGCATACGTGAGACTGACTCAGTACATGGACAAGTACGTATTGATACATATGATTTACAAGTATACATGGTCAATCAACATATTGCCGTTTATCGAAGTCCCCAAATGACCGATGTTTACAAGCTATTAACTGGCATTGCATTCTATATGTTCGTTTCCATCGATTTATCTACCAATGTTTGGATATCAATTAAATGGCTTGTACAATATGTTGTCATTTTAAAACTAGATTAATAGTAGAATCAATTTTATTCATGAAAAATTTACGTTCGTATAGACTTGATATTGCTTACGATTAAGAACAGTGATAATTAGGCAATTAAAATTAAAGAAATTATTAAAAATATATAGAGATTTTATAGTTTTGAAAATTAATAAAATCGTCGAAAACCTTATAAAAATATATTTATATATATATATATATCTATAAATTAATAAATTTTTTCAATTAAAATTTTACGATAAAAATGATACCATTTTAATGAATCAATAATATTATATATATTAAATTTTAATGTATGACTTCTTCAACATTTACGAGCAAGAAAATGTGTATATAATGAACTATAAGTAAAATACGACTTTGAAATAGAATATAGGATACTTTTTCTAATAATACTGACAAGAAGTATGTCCTAATATTGGATCACAGATTTTAATGAAAAATATCCATCTAAATTCTACATATCTAATAGACAATTAATAGAGTAGCTAATCCAAATACTTCAAATTTTTTTATAGTTATGCTGTTATGAATTTTAAATTGTACAGCATTTTAACAATACCAGTTCGTAACTAATACATTAATGGATTTTTATGCCTTTGCGTGACTTTCATTCTCATTATATAAATATAGATTCATTGAATAAATAAAGTAATCTGAACTAACGTGAATATCAAATGAAAACTTGAATTACTAAAAATCCATTAGCAGTATATGTGCATTAAATCCATCAGTACCTACTAACGTTAATTGCAGATCAAATTTGTAATAAACTAATTTTTATCTTACCTATGCTTAATTTACAGATCGTTTCATTTTTCAAATATATCGGTCTTTAGCATAAATCAGTTCCTTGAGTTACATTCTGATTACGCTAGTCGCGCATAGAAGCCATAGCGAGCGTTGGTAGAACTATACGCATCGAAACACAAAGAATCATAAAAATATAAAAGTTATGAAGCGATGTTAAACTCGCAACGAAAGTTGAGAGAGAATCCCTAGAGGACCAACTTCGAGAGAGACACAATTAGAGAATCCGCTATCCAATAGCCATGCTGAAAGAATTGTTTAGTACTATAACAAAGAAACCACTAAACGCTGATAAAGTTCCCTGATAGAATGTAAAGTTACATATACTAAAAGGGATCACAAAGGCTGGAAAAACATTTCAGTGATATCAATCAATGGGAAATTCTCAAAAATAAAGATTGAGAAAAACATTATAGAACAATCGTTTTTATATGAAATAAAAACCAATGTGGTATAGCATCCCACATATAGACTTGACAACTAACTCTCAAGGAGGTTAAGGATACAGAATATTGGATAAGTACGGCTGCGTCTGTGCTGAGTCAGCTGTTTACTCATCATATTACGTGAAAAGAAACAAAAGAGCATGTCGCGTTGAATCGGCAGGTGTACGTAGTATTGCGCAGAGAGACGAACATAAGTTCTCGCTAACTTGAATCAGAACGTGATCAACTTGTAGCTGAATAAGGCTCCAGGATCTATCTTGGCCGAACATCTATCCCTACTCCAAATTTGACTTGATAAACATCTACTATACTACACTTGCCGAAGAATCTCGATATTCCCCCCATTCCCGACCCTCGATGTTCTCAATTTGTACGGGTGAAGATAAAAAATTGGAAAATCCGGCATCTTACAGATCTATTTACCTACTATCAGGCACTTCGAAAAGCATTAGAGGCTCTAATATTGACAGATCTAAACAGAATTATTAAGTTGAAATTATCCTCGAGACAATACGGTTTGAGATATAGATGATCCATTGAAGATGCTACTGTAAAATTATGTAAAGTTGTCAGTTATTAATTCAGGAAATACATTGTTGAAATTTGCCAAGCATGATTTTCATAATATGTAGAGGCCTACCCTAATGGCGGTAGTGCAATACATGCATTGTCTCATAAGCATCTACAAACTATTTCGTGACAATTAAAGGTTAGAAAAAACTTTTTTGTTAGTTAGAGGTTTTTGAAAAAATGCAACAAGTAACCAGCAAGATCTGCTCGTAAGGGTCTGTCTTTCGTCCGAAACTATGGAACTTAGAAAATTAAATGAAATGGAGGCAAATCTTACATTGATCAAGTGGAATATTGAAATCAAAAGTATATTTCAAATACAAGTATACTTCAAAATGAAGCTAAATACCGGAAATCATATTATTTGCCGTAGAAACTGAAACTAAAACTTCAATTAAAAAGATTGGACTTCTGGCAAGATGGGAATAGGACCTTTAATTTAAGATTGTTCGCAGATATTGCTATTTCTGCAACATCAAGATATCATGATTTGATAGTAAAGGTTATGGTAAAAGTTCTCAAAGATCAAATCCCAAGCACACTTAAACATAAACTTAATGGCGAAATTTTTAATTATACTCAGATTGGACTAAAAACAATTTGAATAATTTTACAAAAGTAAGGATAACGTTATCCCATCCCCATAACGAATAGGATGGATGTGAATTGGATTAGAATCTTTAAATGGCTGGTCTAGCCTCTTATAGAACACGATGGCTTTAGGTCATATCTCTTAATTCTAACTGAAACGGAGAGAGAGAGAGAGAGAGAAAGAGAGCAAGAGAAAGAAAGAGAGAGAGGAAGCGATAAGAGTTAGTCTGAGATAACTATTGGATTCTATAGCTACATAATTTTATGGAGCATATTAAATAGTTTTACTTTTATCTAACCAATAATCACATTAAAATTAATACGCGTATTTCCATCTCTCAAGCTCGTATATTTAAAATATTGGAAAAACTATATACCTATAATATAACATTTATAATATAACATTTATAATAATACTAAAATCTAAAAAAATTGAGCATTAGGATTAACGGCGCGAGAAATCATCAAGTTAAAAATATCAAATCAAAAAGTTAAGAGTAAAATCTGTGATCCAAAGTTAGAACACTATAATTGTCAGTAATCGTTTTCTATGACTATAATTACATATAAAATGAGATTGGGAATTGTTTTCAAACCGGAAGCTCGAATCTGTTCGAATCTCAGATTTGAATAATTCCATCCTTTCAAATATTTAAATTAGGCCATTGGTATTAGATTGATTATCATTGATATATGTGTACATTCGTGTAAGATTATAATATAATTTTTTATTATTCCATGTTTACGAATGATTTTTAGCGATATTACACATTTCAATTGCACTGTTCGTAAATATAAATTATATGTGTTATAAATGTTGTAAATTAGATTCATGTATTCGGATAATTCGATTAGAAATTAGGAAAGATACAAGCATTGAAACGGTTCAAGTTGTTTAAATAGTTCGAAGAGTATAAAATTTCTAGGTCCAATATACAAAACGCGTGTTCTGATTTTTATATTGAAAGTTATTACTGAAAATAAAATTTAAAAAGATAAAATTTCAAATATTTTTTGTTCTTCTTTTTTATAACGATATGCTTTTATTTCGTTTTAAATTTTAAAAAATCTTGCATAACATTTGAAATAAAAAATACTGCATTGTGAAACCTTATTTTTGGAATATACATATTAATAGAATTTCATTCTAATGTTCAGCAATAATGAATGCATTAAATCCGCCGAGATAAAATCTTATAGCGGATGAATATATGAATCTACTACATAGGAAATTAAAAAATTTTTTATAGTAATGAAGTAAAAGCGAAGTTTTATTCATATTATACGTGTAGGAAAAATTTAATAAATTTGATCGAATCTGGAAAAAATAAGACCAATGGCTTATTGCTATTACAGAGGAAATTCTTCAAGTCTATACAATTAGACTTTTTATTTGACCTACATTCTCACAGAATCAACATCAATAATTTTAATTTACCGAGCCTTACCGTTGCTCTACTGTGAAAGATACGTACTATGTATAATAGAGATTAAGTATGGAGTCAAACTAAATTTAATTTACTCGGCGTATCTATAAAAATTTTTATCAAAATCAGAAAAAAAAAAAAAATATATATATATATATATATATATATATATATATATATGTATCTAATTTAAATTACGCAAAGTATTTTTTTCAATTTTACCCTCTTCATCTGCAGTGCATTTTGTACAATTAAATTTTCTTGTATTATATTTTTGATGCAACTCGCTCGTGAAATAATCAAACTTCAAAAGAAAAAAAAAGAAAAAAGTTTATATATCATTCCTTTCATACCTTTTACTATATAACACTATCTAATGAATATATATATATATATATATATATATATATATAAATATATATATATAGAATATACATATGCACATATGACAAATACATATAGCATATATATGGTTTCATATTCTGTGTATCTGCCCCGCAGGCAAGGCGTGGCGCACACCCAGCAGAGCGAGGAGAGTCGCATCTGGCACAAGAAGGACAACAAGTGGCAGAACGTGCATTTCCATCGAAGCTCAGCGACGAGCCAATCGCCCTCGTTCACCTTCCACAAGTAAGGGGCGAAGAGGCGCTCCGACGAGTCGCCTCGTCGTCGTCGAGTCAAGAATAAGCGTCAGAAGAGTAACAACGGCTAAGAAGAAAAACAAAAAGCAGAAGAAAAAAAACCCACCACCGATACTTCGTTGTCCCGCACGATCGAGCAAAAAAAAAAAAAAAAAAAGAAAACCAAACAAACGAGTAGCAGCAACAACAACAGCAAGAATCATAACATAAGTTATGTAAAACCAAAAAAAGGATTATATTTATAAATAAATACACGGAGCAATCCGAAATAAAACGGGGGAGAGGAGTGCGCGTTGATGTACGTAATGCCGAATTGTGTGTGGGTATGGGTGTGTTTGCGTGCGCGTGTATGTGTGTGTGTGTGTGTGTGTGTGTGTGTGTGTGTGTGTGTGTGTGTGTAAGAGAGAGAGAGAGAGAGAAACGGGGAAAGGCAAGAAAATTTTCGCTGAAATTGAAGGAAGGGGGGGAAATGTGTAGACGTCGAAATATCCATTTTTAATCTATTTATTCTGCACTCTATATACAATATGCATGTCGCGCATGCCCTAACACCTATTTAGGACGGCCTGAGATGAGGCAAAAACACACTTATCAATAAATTCGAAAATCGCGTATATGAACGAGAAAAATGTCAAATACAGTCGCCGCTATAAGATTGCGATCGAGAAAGAGAGAGATGGGGTTATATATATAGAAGGAAGAGTCGTCCGACATCAAAATTCCACGCTACTTATAATACTTCCCGTAGTATTTAGGGTATTTTGAAGAGTCACTCAGTCGGTAGTACGTTCGAGCCTTAAATAATTGACCAACGTGACAACTATATGTATATATAGTACCGCGTTTAGAATGAGAAAAGATGACGGACTGTGAAAAAGAAATGTTATATACATAGGGAAAAGGGCAATAAAATGGCCGGTGATGCCGTGTGCGTCTATACTGAAATATTATATAACAGAAAGTCGCCTATTTACGGAAGCGGTGACAAACGTAGAAGAAAGAGAGAGAAGAGAGACAGTCACACAGAAAAGGGAGCAAGACATAGATAGGAAGGTAAATCGTATATAGTGAAGTTAAATTACTGAAAAAGAACTGAAAAAGAAGACAGTGTATTGATAGTAATGAAGTAAACGAAGAAGGTGAAGAAAAAACGAAAGAACCAAACGAAGTATATATACATATATATATAGTGAGCCGATAGATCAAAAGAGCCACCTGTAATCCCAAGCTATTTACACACACATCGACTTACGAACAACTGATACATGTGCATGAACACAGGTATTTATGAAGACGATACGAGAGAACAAGAGAAGAGGGAGAGAGAGAGATAAAGAGGCTCGGAGAATGAAGCACAGGCTGAACAAAAAAAAAAATTATACACAGAAAAGATAGCAAGGATTATAAATATACTAGGACCAAAATCATTAACGTGCGCGCGCACTCGCACACAAACAAACATACACGCGCGCGCGCGCAATTTGATAGAAGTACGACTTGCGCGAGAACATAAAAAAAAAATACCCCAGACTCTCAAACAAAACGCTCCGTGATTTAAATGAAACCTATGTGTGTGTATACATTAAAAAGAATGCGTGCATACCGCCACGAGAATAAGAACAACGGCAGCAAAATGAACCACAACGGAAGAGCATAACTCAACTCAGCGACGAGGAGGAACTCCGATAGCCACTCGCTTTTTAGGTCGGATCGTGCACGGGAAAACTATATATACATATATATATATATATATATATATATATATATATATATATATATATATAATTACGCGTTTGTATAATAAGCGCTCTGAACTATCATATGTCTCGCAAACGTAGAAATGTCTGACGACGTGCGTGATATGCACTACTAAGTTTCGTCGCAAGGGCGCGTGTATATTCATGTATGTATGTATATGTATGTGTGTATGTGCGAACGCGTCTGTTTGTGTATATCGCACACGCACACTCGCGTTTCTTCTCGAACATTTCTTCTTTATAGTGCTTTGGGGGCTTTTGCAAGCTTTACGCGCGGACTCTTTTCTAGATCTTTTTCGAATCGTTGATAAAATTGCGCGATAAACCAGGTAGCGGAGAGATACGAGTGACGCGATAATCAGAGGCTAAATAAAGTAGCGCGAAAGTTTTAACGCTGCGCAGGGGGGGGGGGTCGCGCAACTTCTAAGGGAGACTGCGTATGGGATCGACTTATACAGATGCATGTGCGCGCGCGTGCATAAAGTATTATATATATATATGAACTTAAAAAAGTAATAAAGAAATAATCAACAACTACATGTCCGTCGGCATTTATATATATATATATATATATATATATATATATATATATATATATATAATATAAATTCCGAGCACTTGTGTTAAAATACATGTTTCAAACCTGTACGTATATATAACATAAGAACTGAAATATCCGCTTGTAACAAACCATGAAATAGCAGGTCGTAAAAATTATAAACTATAATATTAAAAAAAAAATGATGTGCACGCACGCTTATATGATGGCGATTAGATCAGAAAAATATGCACACTTTCGACTTTTCGACCTCGCTTGAGCTTATATATATATATATATATATATATATATATATATATATATATATATATATAATATTTGTACAGATAAATTTTCGCAATCTATATGACGTACATTTCTTTTCCCGTTTCTTCGATTACGCATTATCCTGAGAACGTATATCTCCATCTAAATTCGCCAATTTATCTTGATTAGCAAAGGGCTGTTGGTTGTTGTTTTTTTGGGAAAACACGCCCTATGAGTACTATTTATCATTGCAGTTGACGTGATAAAAAGGAATAAAAACATCCAGCGATTAATTAGGCAAAGAGTCTCTTTCACGCGCATAATATATGTAAATACGTATGTTCCGAGTGTGAAAAACTTTTTTCATAAAAAAAAAAGAAAATATATATGTACACGAGTCTTAAATTGAATGAATGAGAATAGAATGGGTGGGAGGATATAGGGAAGCGGATGTACGCGAACGATCTACGATAAAATTTAGTGGTGGATTCGAGAGAGACGTAGAAAACACTAACGGTCGGTCATAAAACATAAAAGAATAAGTTGTATATGTTAAGCGAAAAAATCTTCGGATCGAACTAATTGAGAACAAGAATGGGAGTATCTAATAATAAATAAAAAATCCGAAGAAAATCCGCGCTCTCTGTCGCATCTCTCTTTATAAAATAAATGTTATATAAATACAATACATATGAAATTCATTAAAAAGGGATGAGAGATTCGCCGATCGATAATCTCATGGGCTCGGAATTCGAAAAATTTACAAGGGAAGAAAAATAATGTCAGAGGCTCGCAGAGAGAAAGAAAAAATGCGCGATCTTAGGCAGAGAAAGAACAAACAGTGAAAATGAGGGGAGAAGCATATTAACAAGCGATCAAGATTATGAATTTTTATCAAATATATTTAAGTCATTACGATATGAATATGAATCTTTCTACACGTTCGTACATCCTTTATTCTAGTGTGTAAAACTTAAGTATAAAGAAAAAAATAAAATAAAATGAAAATCTCTATCTGAATACGGAAGGGATTGAAGGAACATTTTTTGCCATCGTATATATATTATATATAAATATATAAATATATACATATTAATGAAAACTACGATAAAGGTATGATTTAATATATATTGCAAGAATGAAAAAAGTACTATATAAATATAAATGATATATATATATATATAAATATAAAATATAAATACAAATATAAATATTATATAAGATATAAAATTAAAATTATATATTAATATTATATAGTTATTTCTACTATTCTGTAATTCATCGCTTCTAAGTGTGATTGTTGTATAAAGTATTTGCCATATTGATCCCCCCCCCCGTACACTTAATACATCATTATACTCGTTATACGATTATATTGTCATTATTATTATTTCTATTATTATTATTATTATTATTATTATTATTATTATTATTATTATTATCATATTATATACTGTTATTCTCTGTCATCGTCATTGACATTGCAATTTTGACTATTATACCGCCAGCACCACTGCGCTATATTATATCATTAACTGATATTATTGACTATTGATTAATCATTATACATATATAGAAACGATCTTAATACAGCTCTTGTATCGATATTTAATGAGAATGCGGCGATGTGAATCTGCGGAGGCGAGCAAAAAAAAAATAAAAAATAAAAAAATTACGTTACCGTGAAAAATGACATTGCAAATATTTAACACAGATCGGACTGCGTAATATTTATTGTTGTATTTATTTCATTGCGAGCGATTTCGTTTTCTCGATCGTTTGAATTAATCAATTTATTCATCGATCGATCGAGGAAATCTTAAATGGATGCCGAATTTCTCGTGCTGCCACATTTTTATTGCTGTATCTCTAGCTCGCGATCTCTGTCTGTCTCTCACTCTCTTTTGCTCTTACTTTCTCTCTTTCTCTCTTCCCATTTCTCTCTCTCTCTCTCTCTCTCTCTCTCTCTCTCTCTCTCTCTCGCTTTTTGCATTTTTTTAAATTTAAAGCAATGAGAGAAATATCGATTCAAGATTCAAGATAAAATTATAAAACACTCGATTGTACACAAGAAATTCGTAAAAGCCGTGTGTTTCGTTCTGTGCTCGGTGTACAGACGCGAGGCTGGTCATGCTTAAAAGTTGTTTCTTCTTGTTATATATATACATATATATATAAAAAAAAAAAAGACAGAATGAAAAATTAAATTTACTATAACGGGAGGCTTTGTCAGCGCCCGACCGCGTCACAAGCTCTCGGCTGAAAGTTTAACGTATAATATATACATAATATACATTTTAAGCTTCTCGAAATCGTTGAACAGGCTTGAGAAGGAAAATATATTTCTTGGACTTGGTGCGAGTCTTTTTTATTTATCGTACAAAATTCACAATACTCGATTGTTTATTTTTTTTCTTTTACACCGACCGCGTAATTATCTCGAGTTTTCTTCTTTGTTTTCATACACTAACTTTACTCATTCGGATAATATAATTCCATTACGCGAGACCGAGCGAGTGGAAATCCTAAAATAGGAAATTTTGCAGAGTTACAGGGGCGCGCGTATGCTTAATCCGTAGGTCCGCTGAATTCTTACAAATATTTAACACACACACACACACACACACACACACATACATATATATTTCTTCTCAATTCTGCTCTGTACTTTTTCGAATTCTCTGTTCCTCTGGATATAGCGCTTGCGGCGCGCGCAATCTGTCATAGTTTTTCCTTGTCATTATATATAATATTATGCGCGGTTATATCGTTGTTCTAAATTAATGTCGTGTAGATTTAAGTTTCATGCGTGTGTCTATTAAGTGAAAAGAACAAAACAGCGGAAAGAATTAATATATATATATATATATATATATATATATATATATATATATATATATATATATATTCACTTTCAGCGAGATAGAGCTTGATATTTATGTGATTGTCGAGACAAGAATGAGATATTTCGTACTACATGAGTGTGTGCCATATATTTGTTGGCTCAGGGCTTTATTCTATAGGCCTGGCGCTTTTTTCACGCAAATAATAGATATTATTCGAAATTACACTTTAAAAGAAAAAAAAAGTTTAACCTCTTAACGAACTTAATATGAAATACCGACAAAAAAAAGAAGGGAAATTCGAGAAAAAGGTACAAGAAAACTTGAATAAATCAAATAATTATTGTCAAATTTTAAAATAACTATTTCATGTACTCAGATTCTAAATCATACGATTACAATAGTCTTTCATTATTATTGTTATATATAACAAAGCTGTCCTTTTATATCTATAAATATTGTAGAACTTCTTTGCAATAAATTTCTGAAAACAGTTTAAAAAGAAAACTTGCAAACCTTTGAAAAAATTCTCCCTGCATTATTTTATAATCAAGACTCAAGTGCACGCACATGTACATAAACATGTGTAAGTATACAAAAAAAAAAAAAGAATGACACATACACGAGCACATCTACGAACACGTATCACAGATTAGCTACACTTACGCAGACACGTCTTCCTTGATTACGAAATCGAACACGTTAAGCGGTTAAAGAGCACTTCTTATTCTAAATCAAATAATGAGCCACGGTATTGGGGACAAGCGAGGAAAGAGTATATAAATCTGAAATTATAAGGTAAAATTATTTATGCACTGACGCGATTTCAAAGCAAACGAGCAACGGAAAGTAAAAGCAAATTAACACAATCGTTAAGGTGATAAAATAAAAACTAAAAAAAAATGAAAAATAAACAATGGAGGAAGAAAACGGCGATGTAAAAGAGACGAAAATTTTTGTACGGACATCGACGAGATACTAGAACGAAGCTCAAAGTTCGAGAGCTGATAGTTTGGCCTAACTACTGTTATTTCGGATTTTGTCTATATACTCGGTAACAGATGTAACAATTACCGCATAAATGGATATCCCTATTAAAATATATATATTTAAAAAAAAAAAAAGAAAAAAAAACAGAAAGAAAAAAAGAAGATACTATGAAATGTTAGAGCCGTTTGCAGTCGGCACGCGCGTCGCTCGCGCGCTCATAATATAAATTAAATTCAAGCGCGTCAGAAGATCGCACGAGAGCTGGAGAAGTAAAGCAGAAAATAAACAAATAAATAAATAAATAATTAAAAAAGAGAAAGAAAAAAAAAACACAAAAACGAAAGACGCAGAGATTCGCGCACACATTATATACGATTGCAAATCTTCCCGTTAGCCTTACACTCACCTCGGTTCAAGAGATTTTCAATGCGAAAAGTAATATATGTACAGAAAGTGTGGTCAAGTAATTGTAAGCCATTATATTATTATAAGAGATCCGTAACTTGGACCAGGACCATTGACGCGCGTTTATAATATACTCGCAACGATTGGGAAAAACATTCGAGAAATTGTATAAAAATAACGATGCGTGTATATATATATATATATATATATATATATATATATATATATATATTGCGGTATGTATAACGTCCGTTCAATACTTATATAATAATTATAATACGCGTGTGGCATTTAACGCGGGTAGGGGGGAGAGGCTGTCATGTAATATTTAGACGAGGAGAGAGGAACGCATAATTAAAGAATTGAGCTTACAACAAATGTAAAACTTTCAACAAAAAAAAGAAGAAAAAAAAACAAACAAACTGATACTAAAACTTGCATTTCCGCATGATTTGAGATTCTCATATATTATATATATATAATATCGTTCATTATTAACATAATCGACCTTTGTAACCTCACATTTAGCGTTTTTTCATTCGGTATGATAATATAAAAGTATATTTGAAAAAAATAAGACTTGAAAGAAATTTTATGATCTGTCGGTCACACCTTTTTCTTACTTCGAATATAATAAATAAATATACGTACGAGTATACTATACTTCAAGTGTTGATATATAGTTCATCCATACATGCGTTTCGATATTTTTACATGTTTCTACGGAACATTCTCAATAAGGATTATAGGGCTACGCCAGAGGAGTTTACAGAACAAAAAAAAATAAATAAATAAATAAATAATAATAGTATATGAGCGTAAATGCGTTATGCCAGTTTCTCATTGTATAGTAGTTACTTTTATAATAGCATATATATATATATATATATATATATATATATATATATATATATATATATATATATATAAAGACATTAATCAAGAGCATACTACTTTGTTTTAAGATATGCCGAACACGCGCAACCGATCCTTTCACCATTCTTTATTCCTTTATAATCATGTTGTATTTTAAATATATATATATATATATATATATATATATATATATATATATATATATATAATACATATTCTCTACGATCACGAACGTCAGTGCAATGAGCACTCACCGCTGTTGTTGCTTTTTAAACACTTGTTAGCCAATCAAATTGTTGAATATACTCAGTTTTTGTTTTTGTTTTTTGTTTTTTTTTATTTAACGCGAGCATGTATAAATACGTGTAATGATATATATATATATATATATATATATATATATATATATATATATATATATATATATATTACTATCGCTGAAAACAAATATTAGCCGAGGATCGATTGTAGCGAAAGCAAGCGCTTTATTGTTGATTGTATAGCTTTGTTTTTAATAACCTACTTTGGTCCGATATTTTTTATTGTACATTTTCGTACAATTTGTTATAAAAAGCAGGTTAATTAAATGTAATATATATATATATATATATATATATATATATATATATATATATATACATATATATGTATAATATACATATGTTGCATGAGACATTCACAATAGGTGTGAGAGCTAATTTTTTGTGTGCGTCAGTTCGGTAATACAAGTGCACGAGGCAGCGCAGTACACTCGAGCGAGGAGAGAGGAAAACCGATATGGAAATTGCGCCACATATGAGACTATATTATACGGACGTATCCGCGAGTGTATCTCAATGAACAAAAACAAAAAAAATGACGTATGGAGCATAAGGACGAAAAGAGATCATGCGATGAAAGATAAGGAACTTGAAGCGAAAAAAAAAATGCCAAGTGCAAGAGCCACCTCATAATGTAATAGGCTAGACCAGTAACTGTACTGTGCAATGTGTGCTTCGGACAACGCCCTGGGCGCTCGTTCCATACGCGACCGGCTTCGGTCCCTTTCTCTCGCAGCGAGGAATACACAATCGAGGAACTTCTGTTTTACTATTTGTGGATCCTTCGAAAAAAAAGAAAAAAAAAACTTGAATTGTGTAAGCGAGAAAAATGTCGAGGCCTGCCGAGAATCGCTTGGAAACAAAGACGAAAAAATAGTAATATACGGATGCCTGTGCGTTGTCGCGAACAACAATTGCTAACTAAATTATGAACTCTCGTCGGTATTAAATATAAAACTAATTAATTATTACAAACATTATAAATTTACCATAACAATAATGATTGATTACAATTTTGTCCTAATGTTCGAGAAATAAAAATAAATCTCCGTAAAATACAGTGTCTAAACTTTCTTTATCCATTTTACTCAGTCTCATATAATTTTATATTGATACATCAATGCATACTATTGTTGATAAAATTAAGGTAGGTAAAATAATTTTCTCACTAATGATTTTAAAATACAGAAATCCATTACAATAGTTTTCTGAAAATAAAAGAATCTTCTATATACGTAAAAATCTTTGCACCTGGAGTGGAGAACTCAAGACATTGTGTAGCTATTCTTGACAGCATGTAATTTAGAAAAAGAAAAAAATGCGGTTGGCCATTAGAGTACCTGGATTGGGCAACAATTGTCCATAACCGCTGCTATCGATGTATGTTTAGATAGATCTGAGATCGGATGCAGGACACGTGAATAACGTATCTAGGTACACGACGTAGCCAGTGTGTGCCAGTACGCTACGTTCGTAGAGAGGCTTATGACCGCATAAAACATTGACTCGAGAATAGCCTGGCTTTTCATTAAAGCTGAACTTAAACTTGCGAGTTGGTTATCAGTACCTAATTGTTATATCCAGAAAAGTCATTTAGCGATCGGCAGTCTTTCCATCGACTATCCTACAAAAGTTCATTAATCCTGTTAAGCAGAGAGGGGCTTCTTAGCGTTGAAAAATAGAAAAAAATCATGAAATCGATTATCTACTTATCGGCGGAGATATCACTGATCATAACATCCCCTTCCTTCTTCGAACGGCCAAGCCAAATTCATACTGATGATGTATTGTTTTGGGTCCATTACTTGTATTATTGGTGGTTATGTCTGAAGAAATGGATTGGTAGCAGTTCGACTGCTCTTTGATTTCGAATTTCTCTGTCCGATGTCATTTACTTGGCTTTTGTAGACCAAGAGTTCCTTGATGTGTACATTTTCTCATCATTGACCATACTGATTGCAAATATTTATGATTTGGTCGGTGCTCGTCACACGGTTGCATATAAGATTGTATGGATGGACTAGCTATTGTAAATGCTGTCAAGAATATGTTATTCTTGAAAATATTTCTTTAAGTTGCAATTGATAAGCTGACGATCGTTCTCGGAGACAAAGATGCGCTACTTGTAACATGTGCCACACCACTCATTTCCATTCGCTTAATAAGATAATCCTGCATTGACAGACAGTGGCAATAGGTCGATGAAATCAATTGAGAATACTTTTCAAAGAAGCTTCACATCGGATACATGCATGAAACAAAAAGGCGGTTTCTGCAATAATCTGTAACAATGCTTTGGCACGAATCGCAACACTGACGTAGTTGGCTAACTTCCAGAACATGTCTAATCAGTAGCGATAATGGATCAGCCGATGAAATGTATGCGTAGCTCTTAAGTCATCATAGATAGAGGCATTGTCTGCCTCGTGAAGCAGTCCACAGCTTTCCTCGATCAGTACGGTATGACGATCATTTTTGATTGACATAAAAAATGTACCTTTGATTGGCGACCATGTTCTCAGCTCCTATTTATTAGGAGGCGCACTTAGCTTCCGTCATTTTAACGGAAAAATGACATTTATTAATACTTTTTCCCATTTTTCTGACAATATAGCGATACCGTCTAAGCTGAGTTTTTGTCCAACAATGCTTGCAATTCACTATCTTCAAAATTTTTGGTTGTCCAGAACGTTCTTTAACATTAACATTAGTATCTCCACTTCTAAACCGCTGAAATCACTCTTTACATGTTGTAATCAATGGAGCTTGTTCGCTATTACATACTTGAAACATTCGATAAGTTTCTGCTACACTTTTTTTTCAAATCAAAATAGTGCAAAAGGGCATGTAAAAAACGATTTATCACGATTCATTTTTCACTGATCAAAAAATTATAATGTTTTTCACAAATGATGGCGTTTGTTAACTGAATTTTATTGGTAAATACCAAAACTAAAAAATAAGTACTAGATTTGACGTCTGACTTTTCGTACTACTTATTTCGCCATCTAAACGTGAAGGCATTTCACTAAAAATTCAACCAATATCGTTCTGCAACCACCGTACTCGCCTAATTTATCACCATGTGTCTTCTGGCTGTTCAGCAAACTCAAAGGACCACTTTGGAGACACGGTTTTGATTCGATTGAAGAAATAAAAGCCGAATCGAAGAAGGAACTGATGGCGATTCGGGAATACGAATATAAAAAATGTTTTGAAAATTGAACAAAGCTTTGGGATTGTTGCATTGCATTCGGGGAGGATTATTTTGAGGGGGATGAATTAGATTTAAAAGAATATATAAAGATTTCAAAAGTTATAAATAAAGTCTTACTCATATTTGTACATAGTAGTGTATGTATATATATTCCTGAGAAATTTAGACGATTGTTATATGAGAACGATACGTACTATTTCGTAAGCCAATACGATATGAAAATGAACTTTTTTTAAGAAACTATTTAAAAAACTATTTGATGTACTGATGTATTAATAAATGATAAAATGCAAACATAAACGTTATTCAGGATCAGGGCAAGATGATTAATTCGATGATAAAAATTTGAAGTGAATAAAAATTTGAAGAAAAATTAAATACACATATTTTTCAAGTACTTGCTCCAAAGGTTATAAAAATAAACAAAAATTGGTATTTTGATCGATATTTTGACGGATGTCGACAATGGTATGACCGAACCATCTTTATACACTTATGTAATTTATGCCAAAACAAACTGCCAGTAGCTAAAAAAATGTATTTTAAAATTTTTCATATTTCTCGAGTAATTTATTTTTTAATATTTTCGACATGAAAATTCAATTGTCGCTAAGAATGACCACGATATTCGTAATAAGCACCCCGAAAAAACATAAACTTATAAATGATAATGAAAATCGCAGGTGTATCCTTTTTAGAAGTACATTAATCGATGACTTTATGGGCACCCGAAATAGAATTGTTTAATTGATCTTTCAGAAATATCGCTTGTACCGAAAAAATATATAGAACATTAGATATGTATTTGGATAAGATCTACAACTTTTTAAAATACATTTTAAAATTATTTGTATAAATAGATAAATTCTAAAAACCTTAATTTTATTAGTATCTTTTTATGGATTTCTCCATGAAAATTCAATTTTTGCTAAAAATTACTATGATACTCATAATCAATATTCCAAAAAATAAATGTACAAATTTTCAACAAAATCGGAAGTGGTTGCTTTTGCGAACTCAAACTATTTAAACTAGTATTTTCATTAAAAATTTTACTTAACCCATTATACCCAAAGATCCATCCCACCACAGACTCACCCAATACCTACTAATACCCCTTTCACAGTTGCATTAATGTGCCACTTTTGTTTGCAATATATTTTCTTAGTTATTACATTACAAATAATATAATTTCGTATATTTTTGATATTTTTAATTTGACTTTATCCTTTTCTTGACAATCCTTGATAATTTCTCTAACAATATAATTAATTTAAATTTACCTGATGGTGGGAATTTGGTGAGCTTCTGATATGGTTACAAGGTTTATGGATTCAGTCACCAGGGGGCGCTGATGAAAACTTAATAAGTCGAAATGTACATTATATCGCTTCTCTACAATCTCTTAATATATATATATATATATATATATATATATATATATATATATATATATATATATATATATATGTGTGTGTGTTTATATCTAAAGAAATTGTCAATCTTTTTAGGGATAATCATAGAACAGCTGATTTACCTTTTGCTCAGTAAACAAAAAATGCTATCTTAAATTGTAAAATTTATTATATTCATATTGAAGAAAAAAAATGTAGAAAAATTTGTAAAAATTACAATCCTACAATGAATAGGATAAGAATGTTAAATAAAGGATAGTTTTATTATGCCTCGAAAAGAGAATACGTAAGTTCTTTTTATGCAGGATTGAAGTTTAGTAATTTTTGTTCTAATTTATTATATAAATTTGTTTACTTTTTTAACTTTAGAAAAGCTAAAACATGGGAAAGAGATAGAAGAAATCGTATGAATGGATATTTCAAGAATTTATCCGAACTTTTACCACCACAATTAGAAGGGCGTAAACGAAACAAAATTGATATTCTTATTCAAGCTTCTAAATATATTAAAGATTTACATAATCGTACCGAAGAGTCATTTCAAACTAAGGCAACAGATGCTCATAGTAAGTATAATAATAAAAATAAATTAGAATAATGTTAACTAAATATGATAATTAATTTCTTATTTATTAGAGGAAGAATTAGCTAGACTAAAAAGGCTAGTCACACAGTTAATATCTAGGACTCAATTGCTTTCTGATCTTCTGAAAAATGCAGGAATTGCTGTACCAGCAGAACCTGCTTTGGAAAAAATTACACCACTTAAGTGGTCTAATAAGATCAATGTCGTTCCTGGATCCAAAAATAATAATAAAATTGAAACATGTATGAATGCTTAATTATATACTTAGTATTGATTTTTTTAAAAATAATTTAATGTTTTTTTTTTATATTTAGATAAGAGAGGGGAAAAGAAAAAAGAAAGAAATACTCATAATCTTAAAAAAAGTTTAAAGAAAAAACCAATTAAAGCAAAAAGGACTGATCAACCAGGTCGTAATAAGTCCATTTCCGAAAAACTAGAATGTGCAATTGAAAATCAAGAAAATCATGTTAGTGGCGTTGACAATCAAAAAGTTGAAAAAAAAAAATTAGTTACACCAAATGAGGAATCAGCATCCAGTAATGCAACATCAGAAACTATTCCACCTAAAGTTGACATAAGTGAGTTCTAAATTTCACATAATTTATTTTTAATTAATCAACAATTTTTAATACAAAGATATTCTTAATTTTTTTATCAGACTACTAATTTATTATATTTTTTAGAAAATCATAAAAAAGTGAAGAGGAAAAATAAAGATGTATCAAAAAAAGTAGTATCCAAAAATTTGACAGATATAAATAACCTTCCAACAGGAACATTGGTGTTTTCAGGTGGTAAAATAATGCCAATGGTAACCCCAATGCCATCTTTAACATCAAATATCATTGTGAATGCTCAACCTCAGCCACCAAATTCCATAATTCTTAATAATGCCCAGCAAGGCCAAATGATTGTTGTACAGCCTCTGCATAGTAATCATTTTCAAACAGTTAATACTGTGCAAAAAATGACTTTAAATACTGTACCTAATATACAAACTAATATGTTGATAAATCCACAAGATTGGGCAAAAAATGTAAAAACAATTATAAATTCAAGTAAAATAGGAGGTTTGAAAGGAATTTTACCAAAAGTTCGAGAAGTCACTGAAACTACTATGACTTATAAGGTTCCAATTCCTGCAATTCATAAAGAAAAGGTTGACTATAAATCTGAAAATAAAAATTTATCTGAGAAAAATAAAAAAACAGTAAGTACTTCAAAAATTATGAACATTACTCAATCGTCCAAACCTAAAGTTGAAAAGAATTCAATAAATTCTAAGAAACCCGCTAAAACTATTCATGTATTGAAAAATAAAACAAGTTTAAATAAGCAGTCAGTGAAACGAAAATTAAACTCTGTTTCAAAAACAACGGTAGAAATTAAAAAGAAAAAAACTAATTTAAGTGAGAATGAAAGTGACATTAAAAATATAGAAATAAAAACAGATATTGTAAATAACTCTGTAACATATAAATCTGTACAAAATTTAAAACAAGCTATTGAAAAAGTTGATGAAGATGTATCATATTCAAAATTGGAATTAAATATTACCACTGTAAATAACAGCTTCAATTCTAATTCTGAGGAACAAACCACTGACAATAATTTATTAAGTAAACCAAATAATAATGCAGAAAATAATAAATGTTTAGACGACAAATCGAATCTCTTTACTGAATTTGCTGTAGATGAAAAATCATCAGATTTAAATAACTCTAATATTACAAAAGTATTGCCAGAAAAAGATGATTCTAGTATGTTAACTTTATTAGATAAGCCACCAAAAACATGTCTTGAGAAAATATCAGTGACTACAACAGAAAATAAGAAACATGATTCGCCTATATCATCAGAAATTATAAATGAAGTGCAAAATGATAAAAAAGATCTACTGATCGATAAAACTGATATTCAGTTAACAACAGTCGAATGTAATATAGATCAAAATATTGTTATTTCAAGTGAGTCATCTGAAGCCAATAATATTAATGCTAAAATTGATAATTTGCTACAGTCAGGCTCACAAGATGAAGTTATTGATGAACCAATAGCATCAGATAGCAATAAAATTTTCTTAAACTTAGACACAAATACTACAACTACAATGAAATTAGAGAGCTCTCAAAACAAAGTTAACTCTATACCATCAACATCAACATCTTCATCTACTAAAATTTCACCTGAGGAAGAGTCTATGAAACTAAAAAATAATATTAAAGAAGATCAAAATATAATAAAAACAGTCTCATATAGTCCAAGTAATAGTTTTATACCAATAAGTCATAAAACAGATTCTTTGCACTCAGATTTGTCAAATGATATTTTTGCTTCACTTCAAGTACCATCAAGTTCTAATAATTCAGAATCAATATCTCCCACCGCTGCTTTCTTAATGGCATTCCCAATCGTATCTTCCTTAAATGGTAAGACAGAAGTGCTTGATGATGAAATGAAAGACGATTTTAAATATAATAGTCAAACTCCACCAATGCTGTTACAAATTGGTGCTATAGAACCAAACAATTTTAAAATTAATTCGAGATCTTCAACTAATGATAATCTTGAGTCAGTGGGATCTTCTGAAATAATGGAACAGACTCAAGTGAAAGCATCAGTTGAATCAATCACACCAACTTCAACTTCAACATCTGTTACTACGCCAATCAAAACACTTCCAAGAATAATTAGTAATCAGAGTCTTACAGAATCATTTAAAATCATTCCAGTTTCTTCAGAACAAATAAATAGGCAACTGAATATTGAAACAAGTAATCCCTTACAAGTACAAAGCAGCTTAACTAATGAAACTTCAACAAATAATGTAAATTCTATTAACAGGAACGAATTATCTATACTTACAGATAATATTGAAAGTTCTACAAATAATACTGTCCATAATTATCATGATGATGATAAACCATCATCTAATTTCAATTATACAAAAGACGTAACACTAACTTCAATATCAAACTCAATGGCTAATGATATTTTAAATAAATATATTTCAGCGCCTTCTTTATCAACAAATGCAATAACTACTGAAAGCTCTATTAAGTATAATACTGCTCCAAATTATGGCATACAAAATTGTTCAACGTCCATATCTAATTATGTAAAAGAAAATATTAATCGCCCTAGTACTCAATATAATTTCCCCATTGTGTCTGTTAATGAAATTCCTACTGAAAGGGATCTTTGTAAACTTCAGATTTGTCCAATGGAATCTTTTACAGAATGTAGTAATGAATATTCAAATCGAAACAAAGAAAATTCATTTCCAAATTCATCAGTTCAATCAACAGATTCTGCTTCTGCTACCAAAATTATTCAAGGTTCTATAAGCCAGGAAAAAAATTTTAAAGTTCCTACTCAAAATAATCAAAATGTTAATTCAAATAATTACCATTCAATAAAAAAATTAGAAAATAAAGGACAGTTCAGTAATTCTGAAACAAATGTTCAATATGATAAGAAAATAAACGAAATTTCAGATACCAATACTTATATGATTCCATGTGAAAATAAAATAAATAATAATAAAAAATTAATGAATGTTTCTTCACAATCAAATAGTTCAGGTCAAAAAAGTATTCCATCTCCAAGAACAAATACGTTTCCACAGCAAACAGAAACATATCTTGCATCCAGTAATTATGAAGAAAATAGTATTGTGAAATCAACAACTACAGTTGCAAATAATACTTCAAATTTCAGTATATTATCTTGGACTACATTTTCGCCTCTTAGCAGTAATAATAGTAACTTTCCGCAGTATGAACAAGCTTCAATTTCATCTGAAATTCCAAAAACTGTATGTGAAAATTTGAATTATTTATCATTGCCTAAAGAAAATATATCATTACCTCATGCGCTCCACCAACCATCGTATTCAGCTGCAGATTCTCAAATGTCAAATTATGATAAATCTAAATCTAAGCCATCGCTTGATAGCCAAAAAAAATTGTATAATGATATCAATAAATCCAGGAACATGCGCATTTCTCAAACAATTCCTATGCAAAAGTCATCTCGAAATCATAATTTACCTCCGATTTCAAATACGGATTTTAAATACTCTACAGAAACGAAAAATAAAAATAAGTATCCATTAGATATGGATTATACACAAAACAATTATTCAAGTAGTTTAGAAACAGCGTCTCATTTACAGCATAGCCAGCAACAAAATCAGCAAAATCAACAAAACCATCAAACAACAACTACGAAAAGTTCATCCAATCAACAACTTCAAACTCACAAATCTGATAAATCTAATTACATGGTTCCTGATTTTGATACACACACAAATTTTAATTCCAACTCAAACAATATACAAGGAAGATATTCAAATAATCATGAGGCTTATTCTGGAGTGTGCTTTAAGTATACAGAGAAAACTCAACAAATTCAGTCAAAATATCAACCTACTTCGCAAATACCGACATCAGTATTACACCAGGAAAATTCTTCATATAATAGTAAAAATATTCAGCATCATCAGGTCGAATCGAATCAAACCAAGACAAAGGCAGATTCTACTAATCAAATTCAAAGGTCACAGCAACAACAAGGGCATCAACAGAATGCAATACGCCCACCAGTTAATTGGATGATGACTCCTGAAATCAAGCACAATTCAAATATTAGCGATATTATCTTGCCACCCATAGGAAAGGAGCTTGAGTACTGTCAAAATAATATTTTCTCACAAACTCCTAGCTATAATCAAAATAGCGCAAACCAATTTTATAATAATTATGAAATGACTGCGCATACTTTCCCAAATATACCAGTATTACAAAGTGATCCAAAAAAAAATATGGATACAACTTACTATCCCGAAGAACAGACATTTTCTTGGTCACCTACAAAAAATATATCGCAAATCACAGATAATCAGAACCTAAAAGGTATAGATACTTCAAGTATGTCAACATTAGTGGGCGATCTAGCCTTAGGTTCTAATACTACAGATAAACAAAATTTCTTATTTGGAGAAATGCCTATTAGACATAGTACGAATGATGTAAATAAAGATTCACTAAAAAATAAAGAAACTAGTATAATTAACCGTAACAATTGTGAAGGCCTCGTTAATTCACAAAATTCAAATCAGCATTTATCACACGGAATGCCCTTTTTATCTGTAAGTCAACTCGTCGATCACGAGAAAGCAGAGAAGAACCAACATCAGTCAAATCATAATATTCCTACCAATCAGAATCATCACCATCATCATCACCATCAGCATAATCAGCCACAACATCAACAACAACAATCACGTAAACAGAGAAAAAGTAACAGTAGTCCTCGAGCAAATGGAAAAAGACAAATAGAAATGAGACAAAAACAATCTGTTAATAACAACAGCGAACAAGTTCATCGACAACACGAGGAATCGAAGCCTAACTCTACTAGTTCGAACTTTCCAGATGCTAGTTACCAACAACAACATCAGCAACAGCAGCAGCAGCAGCAGCAGCAGCAGCAACAGCAACAACAACAACAAGCACAGCAACAACAGAAGTATAACCAACAAACTAATGACATGCACTGGAGAACCAGAAATTGCAAGAGCAATTATACGGCAGAGGCTTTAATCGGAACAACAAACAGTCATACAGACAACAACCTTGTTGAAAAAAATCTTCAAAAATACACAACGAATTATACGCAAAATAAATTTCACAATACTTTAAGCTCGGATCCCATGTCTATCAATTACTTTTCGAATGTTGAAGATGCTAGTACTGGTTATGGTCAAGTGATGAACCAAAACTTCAATCATTCTTATGCTTACTCGACCAATGCAAATATCTATCCGACGAGTAATTTTATGACTAATATTACAAATAGCTCCACTAACTACATAATGGCTTTACATGAGAATACGCCAGATTACCTTGAAGGCAATAATTTTCTACTGCCTCCCAATGTCTCGACAACCTCCATCACGACTCCTCTTCTAAATAATGCGACAGACGTTACAAAAACTCATCATTCTTCACACCATTACCATCATCATCAGCCATATACAACGGGCAAACATCAGAACTGCGACAAGAAGCTTTACTTCAATCAGCAGAAGAAGAGCAAGAGAAAATCGGACAACAATACTGGCGGAGCTCCGGTTCAAAATTTTGACTTTCCAATATCGGGCATCACTTCGCCGTTAGACGATTACCATCACGCCTCCACGTTTCTGCCACCGCCAAATCCCCTTTATCAAAATCAATCGAATGTCTATTCCAAGTCAGCTCTGCCTCCACCGCCGCCGCCTCCGCCGGTTTCAGCGGTGCCTCCGTCCGTGACGTCGACGGCATTGCCAGGAGTAGTCGCAGCTATTCCGAGTAGTGCTTCTAGCAGTCAGGGAATTGCGGCGCCGAGTAATCATATGGGCATGACGCATCATCACCCTTCTGGCACAAGTCTTACTAACTTTAATCTCAGTACGATATTTCCAGAAATAAATGATAAGGTCAGTATATTTCTTTATTAATTATTTTTTTACTCTAAACGCGGTGCTTTCGATCTTGATGGATGGGTTCTTAGTTTGAGTGCAATAAACTCTTATTTTTCTCCTCACATTGATAATTTTAATACATTTCCTGTTACAACATTTTATTCTACGTCGATTCAATATTATCAAAGTAAAATATTAACAAACGTAAAAAATAATTTAAACCTGTATATCAAATTACGCATGAATAATTCATTGTTTCAACATTATATTTAATTAAAAATTTTATTATAAATGTTATTGTTTTACTATAAAGAAAATAGTTTTCCCCTCAATATATATCACGGAAAGAATTGCATTTGTTTTGTTTAACATATATATAAAATAACTAACGACGAATAAAAGGATTCTTATTATGATTAATAAATACAATAAGAAATTATTTTTTTCTCTCTCCTCATTTTGTAAATCTATTTAAGTGATTTTATACGTGTTATTAATTTTAAAAATTGTCCAATTGTGTTGCATCGAGTGCGTACAACGAATACGCATTTGTCTCGTTAGCTTTCATTACAGTTTTTTTTTCTCACTTTACTAGGTTGCTGGTTATAAATCCTCTACAAATGTAATTACATCTGGTATAACGCATCCAATAAGTCATACATCTACGACGTATCCTCAACGAAATAATTACACCGATGCCTTGGGTCAAATCTCGCAGGTTGATATACATTCACGTTAAAATCAATTATCAGTTTATTGAACAAAAATAACAGAAAAAAAAACATATGTTTATCGTCACAGACAGCAGAATCGACCGCGCATTTTAACAATACAGGGTCACGTTGATAGATTCCAGCGGTAAATCTCCAGAACAATCAATCGAGGGTTGTAATTTATGGAAAAATTGTAGCGACTTGTAGCTATTTCGAAGGAGATGTTTAATTACAGGACTTTTTATATAATTTAGCTATATATCTGGAGAATATTTTCTAAATGTTTGAAGGAGAATTTCCAAAAATTCTGCAAGATATATGTATAAATCCTTGTAAATCCCTGCGCCAATGCTCATAAATTCGAAACAGGTCGAATATTCAATTATGTTAATTCGAATAAATTTTCCTAAATGGTATACACTGCGTCGTGTAAATCATTTAATTGATTATCTTGTACATGTGTATATACAATAATATTATTAACAAATTTAAAAAAAAAAATACGAAAATCCGAAAATTTTAAGCAAAAGCCAAATTATTTACTTTATTATAATAGTTCGGATCTAATTATTTATTTAATTATTGATAATGTCGAGCAAAACGTACGTATGAAAGTTTGTATAAAAAAATGTTTTAATACTTATATACTATTTCAATTTATCTCTATGGTTTGATAAGTTTAAATCAATTGTTTTTTGTTATATAAAAAAATCCTTCAAAACTGATTACTTTATTGTCATCCAATTGTATATCTCCCTATAATGCGTTATTGATTATATAGTCTTGGAATTTTTATTTTAAATTTCGAAAGTAAACAAAGTTAATTGAATGATAAGAAAGTGAGGCTGCCCATAATAATAATGCACTACGATGGATTCTCGGAATCACGCGGAACTAGCATGGTTGAGAATCGCGTATCTATTTTAAATGTATTACACATTAATATATTCTGCAGTGCTGTTCTGTCAGAAAGGGTGACGAATTTCAAAAATATTTGTATTCGTGATATAGAACAAAAAAAAAAAAAAAAAAAAATTGAAAAAACGCAATGATGCCGCATTATGTTTTACCGGCAGGTGACTGTCCAGACTCCAGAGTACTCGTGCACTAATCGCACTCGGTGCTGGTGAATCATGTAAGTTCTTCACATTGTATACTCGTATAGAGTAATTCCTCATTCTTTCTGTAGAAAACACACTAGTCACTGATCCGAAGATACGCTGATTTATGCTCACTTATGTATATATTACGTGTGGTGTGTGGTGCGTGCGTGCGTGCGTGCGTGCGTGCGTGTGCGTGTGTGTGCGCGCGTGTGTGTGTATGCCCGACACGTATGTATGAAAGTTCGTGCTTCTATAAGTGCAAGCAATTTGTTTCAGTGCACGCGCACTTTGAAGTGCACTCGGAAAAGAGGGCACGTTTGACCTCTTATCATAGCATCGAAAAGAGGCTAAATGCGGCGTTATCAGGATAAAATGTATGATATGAACTATTTCGTACCCAGTGTGCACACATATATATATATATATATATATATATATATATATATATATATATATGTGTGTATATATACATATATATATATATATATATATATGTGTGTATATATATATATATATATATATATATATATATATATTCTATTTTAATTACAGATCGAATGTATTAAAAAAATTAATATTTTTATATTTGTAATTAAATAGTAGTAAATATAAGAAATCAGCGTACTTTAATTGTCATCGAATATATTATTTGTTCTTAATTATAATGAAATTATGAAACTGTATTTCATTGAATTTATACAAAATGTACATTTATCTCATCAGAAATTTAAGTAAAGGTGCTGTTATTTAAACATATTGTAATAAACCTGTATCTTGTGATATAAGATTTATTAAAGACGTGTTTTTTTTTGTTTCTTTTTTTTATAATTCTACTATAGAGGATTAAATTTATTAGAATACTATTTATCTTTTATTTAGATTTAAATTATATTGGTTATCTATGATGTAAGGATCTTCCACTAATGTGTATCTATTTCGTTTAAAAGTCTCTAAACAATAGAAATATAAATAGTTTATAGTCTCATTAATTAACTATAGTTAATTAATCTTATAAAAATAAAAATAGTTAATTGAATAAAATTCATTACAGCTTTTATTTAAAAGCAAAACTGATCGTTTGAATTCGTTTATTTTGACAAATGATTCAATTCATGTTATTTCTTGATAACTTATTTTTACATCGCTTCAGTTAAAGTAGACTCTTTAATCGCTTAAATTTCGTCGATGAAAAACAAAGTTGATTAAACGTTATATACGTCACTTAAACATGGTAAGTATTTTAAAAAAAAAGTATTATGAGAGAAAAATATATATTAGAAGAAAAAAACTTTGATAAGACATTCAAATTTTTAATTTTAAGTCAATTTTGCGCGTTAAATTATTGAGACAAAAAAGTAAAATTAAGTTATTACGATTACAAACAGTATTGATCCGGCTTCGTTGTTTTCAGTCTATAATATCGAACTTTTGCATTTACGTTAAAAAAATAAGTTACAATTTAAAAATAATATTTATAAAAATATGAGTAATGATATTATATATTAGTAATAGCAATAAGCTAAAATGTGCTTATGAAAAATATCTTTATAAATTTTCTCAAGTCTCGTTTACATTCTGATTTCTTCAAATATTCACACCTTTGAGAGCCCCCCCCCCCGAGTGCATTTTCTTTTCCTCTCAGTAATAAATATATATGCTACTTATAGTAGCATCGCGCTTCGGGATCTTTGAAAATAAACGAAAGGCGTATTTATATTGTCTAAAAATAAAGTATCCGCAGTACGGCGTACATAGAGAGGCTCATCGAAAGGCGGAGTAAAAATTTCATAATGATTAGATTAAAGCCTATATATGAATTGGGTAACGCGCATCAGGACATAGTGTAAGATTATTAGACTACGAGCGCGGGCATCAAGCGTGAATCGAATATTAGCTGTCGATCGCTGATCGCGCCGCACGATTCATATTATGTTTATATATATATATAATATATATATATATATATATATATATATATATATATATATATGTATACAACCGATCGGTTCTAATACTATAGATATGAATATATGTATGCTATATATATACGGTGACTGATCTAATGCGCGCACGAGAAAGAGAAAAAGAGAGAGAGAGATATCGTTATGCGTGTACGGCATTTATATTAGAATTTGGAGTTTATATAATCTATATATATATATATATATATATATATATATATATATATATATATATATATATAACACTTCGTATTAAATTTACGCCGATAATACCAGATTGTTATAAGAACGAGTGGGAGAGGTGAAAAGTGGGGGCGCGCGCGCGTGTGGCTCCCTTTTCATATTATATAGAGTTATAACGACGATTCAGAAATGACGGGGGGCACTCCGATCCGTGTTTGACCAGTACGCGATCGGCTTCGATACCAGAAGGATCCAGCTATTATAAATCTCCTTGCGCTCTAATACATACTATATACACATACATACCTTTTTTATCCAGTGTAATATTTACACGGTTGTCATTGACGCATATACATATATACACATACATATATTGACTGTGTGCGTGTAATAAAGCGTATACGTGTGTATAGCTCGGACTCGCGCAAGATAAAGCGGGGCGCGCGCGATGCCCGAGTACGCGGCCGCAGATTTTTTTTAATAACGATATATATATATATATATATATGTGTGTGTGTGTGTGTGCGTGTGTGTGTAATATAGTTTTAAACGACAAAGGATCGCACACTACAATATAATTAATTAAAACATTTCTGTGCGGGCACCTGTTTAAAGAATCGAAGAAAGAGGGAGGACGGAAAATGAAGGAGAGCGCGGTTCGGAGCGTTAATAAGCCGCATCACGAGAAAAATGCAGGCGGTCACGCATCGGAAAATTCCAAGGAAATGCGTAAGGAGAAGAATATAATGGCTTTATTTGTAATGCATGGATTATTATACAGATGTACAGTTTTATTGCTAAATAGAGATATAATATAAAAAACTAATTATTTCAATTATAGGCAGCTGTGCAATTTTTCTTCTTCTTTGTTTAATATAAGTATATGATTTTTCCAATACCTTCCATTCTTGTTTAACAGCACATTTTTTTTTTAAAAAAAAAGTATGTTTTACATGACTTCTGTATTTATTATTTTTATGAAATTCATTTTTCATCAAAATTTGATATAAAGGTGGTTTACAAAGAATTTTATATACATTTTTCCTATTATAATAATTTTATAAATGTTATTTTGAAATTTTATTAATACATATTTATTTTTATATTGAACCAAAACTCTTGCTATGAATACACGATACATGTCCTTATATCATCAACAACAATATTGTGTATAAAGTAATTCAACTATTAAAATCTATAATAATTCCCATACTCTATTTTGGAATATAATTGTTAGATATGTCGCTATAATCAAAGGGTATAAGTTAGTTTGTCGGTTCAAACATTTTTTTCTTCCAGTTGATACCGATTCTTCAAAATTATCTTCGCTAGAACTCAGTGCAACAACATTAGATGGCAAGAAGGTCGAGATGCTGCAACAGCGAATGCAAGTGCGTTTTTTTCATTTCAAATACGTAAAATATCAAATCGAAGATAACCCTATAATATAACATACATAGTTAATATAAACTTTTATCGAAAAACATTTAATTACGAAAACTATATAGACCTTTAATTGAATAAAATATAATATATATTGCAATAATTGTTATAATATACGATACATCGCAAATAATTGTGCTTAACTTGAACAGGAAATACGCAAATCTGTCATTGATAATTTGAATGATAAATTAAATGACGTGATGCTAGATGTGGTGCAGCAGTTAAAGTCAACTCCAACAGCACAGAATGGCTATCAAAAAAAAGCTTCGGATGACAGGTAAAAAATTAATATCATAAATATATTTATGTATAGTTTTCCTAACTGACCAAGCAATAGTGATATTAAAATCGTTAAAACGATTTCGATTTTTATGAATATGTATATATATACTAATATTCTATCCATTATTTAATGTCGAGGATTAAACCATTTTTTAAATGTAAATCTTATAAATTTTACATAAAAATTTTATGAAATAGCATTCACTTAATATAGAAAATATTATTTAAAATAGATTTCACCTTTCTCGGTCTTTAACTTATTTTGAATGCTAACACAATCGGTAAATGTATATATTATATTATTGTTTTTCCTTATAATATACATTTTAGAGCCATTTAAATTCAAGTTATCGCGCCTATACTACTTTAGATATCACAACGAGGAAAAACTAAAATTATTACAATAATTTAGCCTTTGCCTCAGTTGTCACAAAATAATATTATATTAATTTTTATATCTATCATAGTCTATTATTTATACAATTATCGTATAACAGACTTTTTCAAATAAAGAAAACTAAAATGATTCGTATACATAAATAATCAAAAAATATTTATATATTAATCAATTTTTAATTTTAAATTACACTTCAAGCAAATAAAATCTAAATTGCAAATATAACAGTTAGATCCATACATTAAAGATATAAATAATTTTGAATAATATTAACTGAAAATATTTTATTAAAATACAAGAATAAATATATATTTTATTTTCAAAATATACGAAGTTTAGTTTAGTTCGGATATTGTTTAATATATCTCTATATTAAATTTTGTAATCGCAATTTATGCTTTATTATATTTGTTTGTCCCGACGTATTGCTATTTCTAAATGTTCAATTTTTTAAATGTATGAAAATTTCAGTGTTTTGTACTTTTAACAATATTCATATTCAAGCACATTTATTGAAGATTGCTCTTTCGAAGCTATATAATGATGAACGCGATTGTATTTATGTGGAGCAAGATCTATGATATATATATATATATTAGCAAGACATTATCTTTGCCAATATATTTTTTAAATATTTCCATCTACTTCTTGTTTAAAATGTTGTTCAATCATTGTATTACGTTATTAATGCGATATTTCACTGCTGCAAAACAAAGAATAGAAAAAAATATAAATTTGTAAGCCACATTTAATTGTGCGATATGTTTTCGATTAATATGTATTTCTAATTTAAAAAACAATCTCTGTAACTATTTTTGAAAAAAAAAATTTTTAAATCCTTCAATTGACTCACATAAACGATTTACATAAACGTACTATAGCAAAGTGAACTGATTGATGTGAGATTTATCTTTGATTTATCAGAGATGTATTGAATTTACAAAAGTTCAATATTACTTAGTCATTTTTAATAGTTTTAATCTATCGACTATCTAATACAAATACTTCATCTCTAATTATTTCTATATAGGTTCAGCATATAATACATAAATAAGATGATAATCTACGACCTTTATTTTCATTTTTATTCAATCTTAGCGTTTCGTTCGATCCTTGAAATATAGAAAACGACTAAGTCCAATACATTTAATACCTTTATCCAATAATGTCATTTGTATTCAAAATCTTTGACTAAAGTATTGTCGACGAAATTATTTCGATTATTTTCGAACTCCCGAAATTTGACAGAATAAATTAAATGACTAATACGCTCAAGTACTACAAATATTTTGTCGAATAATTTAAACGGTTTTTAAATGTTCCAAGTTTTACAGAACTGGACAATTTTTATATGTAAATATTGGTATAAGAACAATAGTATAATTTAATGTAACATTAAATAAATGCAATTGTAACAAAGAAAGAAAGGAATATTACTATTTTTCTTTAGTTTGGGACCCCAGACATTCTCGAACTTAAACCTCCATACAGCTCTTAACAACGGCCCTGAATTTTATAACTAAATATTTCATGAACGTTTTATAATTGCATTCTTTATATTTATGATTTCTTTGCAGTGTGCAAAAAAGAAGAGGAAAGCTTATAGATAAACAATTTATTCCAAGAAATTCTCTGCTTACCGATCTTTTCGAAGTTAATCACTTCCGAACGATTTACAATATTTTTATAGTTGTAGCATTTATTTTATTTCTCACCTCGGCAGTACATGACTATATAGAAATAGGAACGTGAGTATATTTTAAGTTATTTATATATATATATATATATATATATATATATATATATTATTTATTTATTAATTTATTAATGCCATTGCGATGACCTGTATAATCATTTTTATACGGCCATATGGATTTTAACTTATTTTCGTATAATATATATTATATATATTGCATATGTTTTTAACTTTGTCTGAAGTTATTGGAATAGAGTAATGTAATAATTTACCTTCATTTATAAAAGCATCATATATGCATTTCACAATTCATTCCAGCAATTCTTATTACATGTTTTTCTCTTTTTTTTCATCATTTTTTGTGAAGATTTTTTACCTTCAATCAAGTATATTTATTTGGAAAATATTTTTAACTTCAATCAAGTATATACTAATTCTCTAAGGTATATGTTCATATAACAAATTTACCAACAATAGAAATATTATTATCTTATCAATAAATTTATAGATATATAATTTTCTCCATTAATCTTTAAATAAAAGTATAATTAAATTAATAATCAATAGCTCAATATAGAAATATATATATAATTTAGAAAGTATTAGTATTTTCCAACATGTAGATAATTAAATAAAATAAAATTAATCTTATAATAAATTAATTTTATTAAATTTATTTTATATAAATTTATTTTATCAGTCTATGCAACATAATTTATATTATTTTAAAATATTTATCTGAGTGCATGAATTTTTTTAATAATAGACAATTTAAAGTATACATAAAATCGATGTATGATAAAAATTAATCTAACATTGTTCGCATACATGTAAAAAGTTGATGCAATCATTTAATTATGTATTTGTCTTTATTTATAAATATATAAACAGCTCAAAATTTCAGACTAAATTAAATATAATAATCTCAAATTAAAAAGTCAAGTAAATTTTATGATCTGAAATTTATAATATTATCATTTTTGCAACATTATTTTCAAATTACTGAAGTTTGTTTTTTTTTCACTCAATGCTGCTTTATGAACTAAAACTTGTTATATACTATCCCATCGAATCGTTATCGAATCATTAATTTTTTTTACCAGATAGAATAATGATAAATGCGATTGGAATGTTTTCTGTGTAAATATTCTGGATGCAAGTCAGCATCCACAATTATATAACGATCATTTACCTATGTATGAAAGTGGCTGCATCGGATGGGAAAGACAAAAAGATCTTCAATCTCATATACTAATAGATATATAACTTTGGCATGAAAATTGCAAAAAAAAAAAATAAATCAAAAACAAAACAAAAAAAAAAACAAAAAAAGAACGCTAAATAAAACATAATTATTTGCAGGTTGCATTTCGGAGTAAAAACAATAGTATCAGGTTTTGGTAATTTTCAATTAGCCGTTCAGATTTGGCTTCTGATGACATTTTCCTGTTGCATGACTTACATAAGCGTCTACACATGGGCTCAAAAACGTATAGAAACGGCTCCTAAGTGTAAGAGAAAAAACAAAATGAACAAATTTTCAGTACGTACGGCACTACAGTGAATAATTTATAAATATTTTATTATTTTACAGCGTTTTTGTTAAAAATTCTGGACTATGGATTTTTTTTAATATTCGTAATAGATTTAATTGCATTCGTCGTTATACCCGCCAAATTAGTTATAAATACTACTTTTGGAGAAGCTTCAAGCTTTATGATTTTACTTGAACAGGTATAAACTTAGCGGATAAAAGATGTTTTTTCTGCACATTTGAAAATGTCCTAACTTTGTCAAATTATTCAAAATCTTTTACTTAAGAGATTAATCAAATTAATGTCCTACATTAACATCACGATTGAAACCTGAAAATGCACTTTAATTTTTTTCAGTGCCGTATGCTTATGAAAAAATACGCATTTGTACGAAGCAATGCTCCACGAATTTTGTCCAAAAAAGTTAACGATGAAGAAAAGCCAGGAACAGGATGTCCCGAGTTTTCCAAATTCCTTTACTTCCTCTTTGCACCGACAATCGTCTATAGAGACGAATATCCAAGGTAAATTTTAAAATCATTAACAAATTATAATAAATACTAAACCTTATAGTAATAACCATAGAGCTAGCAATTAAACAATTATATAAACTTATGAATTATTTATATGCAATTTTTTAAAATATGAAATAAACCAATATATATATATATATATATATATATATATATATATATATATATATATATATATATATATAGTTACTTCCTTTTTGTAGAAAATGTAACTGTGTAAAGGCTAATCGTGAAAAAGAAAGTATAATTTAAGAAAATTTGACCATAAAAATCACTATAGTTTAAGGATATTTCATTCTGCACAAGATCAGAAATAGAGAGATCGGATTGATCCCCCATGACCCACAGCTTGAAAGCTGATGTCCTTGATTAAAGATATGTTTAGCCGACTGAATCGATCTATTCAAATATGTTTTATACAATGTTTTACATTATCATTATTAATTATAATTTCCATTCAATGTTTAATAAATATTTAGCATATTATATAACTTTATTTACAGTATATATAAAACTGTATACATTAAACAAGAAATCAACGATATTTGTTTCTCAGAACCAAATGCATACGATGGGGCGTAGTTCTGCGATATATATTAGAAATAACGCTGATTATTTTTTACGTCGCCTTCATATTCGAGAGATTCATCACACCCCCGTTCTCGAAGCTGGGCCTGCGAATTTTCGAGCCGAAAACCGCAATTCTTACCGTATTCGACACGATGGTCCCAGGCCTCGTGCTATTTCTCTGTGGATTTTACACGATACTCCACGTCGTACAAAATGTCATGGCGGAATTGTTGACGTTCGCCGATAGATTATTCTATCAGGTTTGTACAATGACTATAGTTAATGTATAATCAAGCATTTTTAATTCTATTGAAATCCATTATATTACTGCTGTACGTGTGTATTTATATAGGATTGGTGGAACTGCACGTCTTACGACGCTTATTACAGGACATGGAATATCCCCGTTCACGACTGGCTTTATACTTATATTTATAAGGACGCCGTTGAGAAGCTACACAGCAAGGTCCTCGCCACCCTCGTTGTTTTCATAACGTCGGCCGTCTTTCACGAATACATACTGGCAATATCGTTCGGCTTCTTTTATCCCGTCATGTTTATCCTGTTCGGCGGCTTCGGCATGCTGCTCGTCTTCGTCACCAAAAAATTCACAAAAATTTACGGGAACCTATTCCTCTGGTACTCCCTTTTCACGGGCAACGGCATTCTATTCTCGCTCTACGCGATGGAAATTTTCGCCAGGTCAAAGTGCCCGCCGCACGAGGACGAACTGTTCGATTTACTGCTGCCAAGGAGCTGGTACTGCAGTCGATGATAAAAAAAAAAAAAGAAGAAAAAAAAATAGAAAAAAATTGTTATATAATATATATGTGATAAAAATTTTAAAAATGTAATATATACTTTTGTTAGTATCTGCGTATGCCAATACCAGAAAGTAACTTATTTCTTACTGTACGAACTGCTATACACATTAAAATAGATGGAAATATCGATTATTATATTTCCGATTTGGTGAAAAAGTGGTCAACATAAAGTACTGATATAGATTTAATATTTTATTTTATATTCCTGCTAAGACATTTGTACACTATTTAAAAACTGAATTTGTAAATATATTAAAATTCTAATTGTTATGTAAGACATTGTCATATAATATATATATAGATTTAAAATAATAAATAATTATTAATATAATACAAGATATGCTAGTAGTTTCATTTAATAAGATCTATTGATCGTCATGTATGGTTATTCTTTCTTTAATTTTGGGAATTTAATTAATGTAAATTAAGAGTTATTAATTTTGTCAAAAAAGTTTATTTGGTAATCCAAATAATATAAAAAATATTTTTATTACTTCTTGAAAATATCTCATATATTATAATATTCATCTTAATATTTTTATATTGAAATCTCAATATTTACTAAAGACAGTATATACACATATTTTTCTTCTTCTAATATTTCGTTAATAAATTATTGGCAATCTAGAGTGCTTAAATCAACAGAGTACTTTAATGATAACTAGTTGATTAAAGTTTTAATCGTAACCTGTTGATTGACACAAGTGCCACTGTAAAAATTACATCTGTTTGTTAACATGAATATAGTAATTTCCTGGTGCTAATTAGTGGAAGTATTAATTAGATACAAAAGTAACAAATAAAAGAAAGAAGAAACGACTGCAGCGCATAAAATTTGAAGAAAAAAAATTAAAAACAAAACTTCTTAGGTTGGATAGACTATAAAACTTTGAAGATATTATTAATAAATGCGTGGTTAAAATATTATCTAAAAAAAGGAAATTAATTTATTAGCTTTAATGTACACATTTTTTCTATGTATCTAACGATAAAGATCAAACAACGTTTAATAATAATAATAATAATAATACTCGTAATTATGTGTATGAATGAATGCAAGTATGTATATATGTACATATACAGTTACATTTTTCTATACAAATTAAATTATGAATTTCTGTATAGTTGTCAAAACATATTTGTACCTACTCTAGGCAAAACGATTCGATATTTTTTAAAAATTTATATATACCAACAAATCGAACTGTAAAAACGTATATTACAGATTCAATATTTAGTGAAACAATATATTCTCATTAATATAATTATGTTCTATCATTAAAAATACTGAATCGTTTTGATTTTAGAAAGCCTCAGCAAATGAAATATTCATTGTGCGACCTTCTAATAATAAGGCTGTAGAAGTTTTTCGGTTTGCTTACTCGAAAGTAATGCAAATTTACAACAAATATTACAAGGAGGTACATACAAATTATTTATATGAACATTATGAAAGATGTTTACAAGTCACATAAGTGAAAGGTCGCTTTTGGCGTAGTGGTCATTAAGATTCTTTTTTGGGCGTAATCATCTACGAAAATTTCTCAACCTTAAAAATGATTGTCCATCGAACAATGTTATAGTTGATCAAAGAAAATATTATCATGGCTACTATGTTGAATACGTGCAAACAACTAAATTTAAAAGCTATTGTATGATTTTTAAATTTTAGATTTTGAATTAAATTATTAAACTTAAAATTTGCGATATTATACAATTGACCTTGAGAGAAAATTCGATAATCTTAAAATATAATTTGGTATGTTAACGTAACCACATCTTCAAAAGTAATTATAGCCATAGTGAACGGCAGTTGTACTTTGTAACTCCATATTTTCAAGAGCCTGTAAATAAGAAGAAGAAATTTGTATCATCACTTATACTTTGCTGAAATAATTTTAATATTTTGAATTCTTTGAACCTTGGACAACATTTTAATTCTTTTTTTTTTATTATTAAGATTACTCGAGATAAATGAATTATAAGTATTACAATTGATCAAATTTTTTTTATTAATTAAACTTCACACACGATCAGTGGTATTTAAAAGAAAATTATCTGCTATCATTATCATTGTTTTTATAAAAGAAAAAAATTGCAATACTCAGTCAGAACACGTTATACATTTTAAGAAGCATGATTAGCCTTTCTTCTTAAGCTCAAAGCGTACATTCACTCGCTCTACCAAGCAGTTATTCTGGTTTTACCACTTATGCACGACTGTACTTAGTAAAAAAAAAAAAAATACTGCGCTTTTTTCAAAGGGAAGAGTAGGGTAAAATTTGAAAACTAACCAACAAGAGCTTCGTCCATGAGTTCGTCGTCGGTGATGCACGGCGAAGCGGAGTGCGGCGACAGGGGAATGACCCGTGGCGAGGGCGCGGGGCTCTTGACGATGTGCACGCTTACGGATGGGCTCTGGGGGAAGCTCGAGATCGGCGAAACGGACGGCGGCGCCGCGGCCAGCATCGGAGACACGGTTGTCGCGGGAGGCGGCGGCGGCGGCGGGAGCGGAGGTGGCGGGGGCGGCGGCGGCGGCGTCGCGTTTTTCCTGAGGGGCGACGAGCCGGCGAAGGACATCGGACCCTTCAGCGACGGACCGCCGACGCCGCCGCCGCCACTGCTCGCGCCGCCGGGCTCCTTCGGCGTCGAAAAATCCAGCAGCATTTCCGCTGCCTCTTGAGAGCTGGTACCACTTGCCGTCGATGAGGATGACGGCAAGGGAGTTAAAGTTACGCTCGCCGAAGATCCGGTGCTTGTTTCCAACTGCACCGAAAAAAATTATAGTTTTGCTATAACTATAATTATATAAAATATTATGAGAATTATTTTTTATTTCTTAGATTCTGTGATATTACTATTGTGGAAAATGGTAATGTCAATAAGTACAGTCCCCTGATATGAAACTGATGACGCTATTCTGATTTTTGCAGATATTCTTACGATGAGAAAACTACGGCTTTATAATGGAATCATGATATCTGAGGAATGAGAAAAATGAGACGTGAACAATGATTTCAAAAATCTTAAATAAAAAAAATAAATATCAAAAAGGGATAATAAAAAAAAACATTTTATGAAAATTTGTGTTTTATGAGAAATATTGAGCCTTTTATTGTGACTTTTGTTAAATAAAAACAAAATTCTTATAACATAGCGCAAACAATAAATTCTAAGTTTAAGTTTTGACGTAGTAATTCTAAATTTTTAAAGCATAAATAATATAAAAAAAATTTTACGCAAAAAGGAAATTTTATTTGCCTTTTAGTAAAAAGTATAAAAATATAATTTCTTAATACCTATAAATGGCGGCTTTGATATACTTATATTATAACATACTGAATATAATTACAATTGGCTTTTACTGTATAATATTTAATGCAACTAACCAACTTTTTATCAGCGCGCGAAACTCGATGAAAAGATTGGTGCTGCTGTTCTTTATCGTCAGCCAACTTGTACTTTTCGGCTACCTTCGTAACCAAATTTAAACTCTCGAGATTGACGGACGCGTCGCCGCCAATTGAGTAGGAGGATTGTTTTCCTACCACCAAAGATTCGATGCTGTCCTTAGCGGCCGTTTCGCCGCACACGCTCAGAAAGGGCCGCCCGCTGCTCAGCTCCGATTTAATGGACAAGCCGTCGTCGGGCTGCATCGACAGGTTGGTGGGCACGTCGGAATCGCCGGCGCCGAGGGCGTTCGTCGCGCCGGCCGACGAGCCCAGCGAGCCACTTGCCGAACCGTAGCCGACCACGGAATTCGAGTTCCCGTGGGCGTCGTCGAGCTTGGACGCGGCGCCCGAGGTCGAGGACAGACCTGGATTCGATAAAATTTGCGCAGATCTACTAGTCGGCGGTTCAGGGCACGACTTTTCGTAGGTGGACTTCGAGCCGGAATCCACTTTGTCCACCGAGCGCTTGTCCGCGCTGTCGGCGTTGACGCGCGCCGACAGTTTGGGAATCTGGAAATTAGTGTCGAGCTGTTTGATCAGACCCTCGACAACGAGTTGGGCCGGCAAGCCGGGCAGATTCGGCAGACTGCCCATGGTCGTTGCGTGGGCTGCCAGTAATTTGAAAGCCTTCTCGCCGTCGCTCTCCAGCGACGGACTCGACTTTCTCATGTCGCTGGCTTTCCCGGTGAAAGACTTATCGCCGGATTTGAATCTGGCTTTATCCCTCATCCTGCCCAGATCCGACGCGATCAAGCCTTGCTTTACGGATCCACCACTGGATGACGAAAATGACTTGATGGATGTGCCTTTCCCCGCAAGACCACCGGAGGCAAGTAAATTCGAGCTTGATCCAGATTTCAATCCACCGGGCGAGATCTTTTGATTGGAGCCAAGGCCTGTCTTACTGCCAAGACCGCTGCTCGATGTTAACGGTGAGGTGGAACGAACCTGTAAGTTATAAATTAAAAATTCAACGATCAAATATGCAAATTAAATATTGATTATATAAAATAGCTTGCTCGTTTGCTCAAGCGCTTAAGACATTGATAACATGCAAGGGCTATTTAGTATGTTCAAAATGGTAATAAGTAAATAAATGGTTGTAAGTTATTTATAATTGTACTAGCAAAAAAAGTTATTTCCAATTATTATTTTTTAATCTGTAAAAATTAATGGTATGAATATATATAACAAAAAAAGAAAAACATCTTTGTTGTAGAATATAAATTTAAATTGTGCTAACTTTTGCTGTCAGACTTGAGAGAAGTAAGATAACTATATGTAATGTAAATATATATATAATATAAATTACGTAGATTAACATTTATTGCCTTGATAAAACTTGTGTTAACGTTTCAGACTATTCAACCTTAGTAGTCAACAAGATGACTATTAGTTTCTGTATTAGCTTCTTTAGATCTTTAAATTACATAGAATAAGATTTATTCAATGTAATTTAATTGCTTTACGATAAGGTGCTAAGAATAAACTACCGCGAAGCGTTAAGGCAGGTTTTTTGTGAAAAATAAGAGTGCAATTATTTTACTTCTCTCAAGATCTACAGCAAAACAATTTTAAACTACTCTATACATTGATTTAATAATTTGATGTCGTCACTCTATTCGTCCGCATATAGATTTAATAACATATTCAATTTTTTTTAAATGGTATTTAACATCGCTCTATTTATACTTCCAAATACCGGTGCTAATCAGCGACGGAGGTCTACGATGTGTTTGTAAACAAAGCACATGTAATTATTATATATTCAATTATCTGACATGATTGTTATTGTACTGTAAATATTTGTTGTGTATTTTGCTTTTTAATGTAATGAAAATCACAAAGAAATAATTAAAATTTTTAATTAATAATTCGAAATCGGTGACAAAACTCGAACGGACCTTCGGCGATGTTTGGGTCTGTGGCTTTCTCAGCGCCGGGCCCGCGGTCACCCCGGCCTTCAATCCTGTGTAAGTTTTCGGCGAGCCGTTTCCCGAGCTCGATGACGAGACACCGCAGGAAATCCCGGTGCTCGAGCCCGACAGACCCATGGACGACAGCTTCATGTTGTTGTTGGCCTTGAGGTCCTTCGTTCGGGTCTTGTTGATCGTTAATTTCATGCCGTCCGAGCTCGGCTTCACCATGTACTCCGTCGGATTCTTCACGTCGCCGGCTGTACTTTTACCGCCAGCGGCAGCCGGAGAGGCGCCGGGCGCCAAGCCAGAACCCCCGCCGCCGGATCCGTCGTCCGTGCAGTGCTGCGCATTTTTCAGCTTGTCGATTACTGCGCTGAGCGAGCTCTTTCGATTCCTCGCCTGCTGCTGCTGCTGCTGCGTCGTTGTCGATTTACTCGGGTCCGAGGGAGGCGTCGTACTGCCCCCGCTGCTGCTCGATAGCGACGTCTGCTGTTGATCCGACTCGATCGCTTTCGCCTTCGAGGCCACACTTTTTGACTTCGGACTCTGGTGTCCCGAGCTGCTGCCGCCACCGCCGCCGCCTCCGCCGCTGCCGAATAGCATGGACGACGATGTTTTGCGATCTTTGTCCCTGCTCGACTCTTTGCCGCTCAGCGAGGAAGACGACGAGGACGAGGATGAGGAAGACGACGATAAAGCTGACAGAGTGACCGCGGACGAGGAGGAGGAGGAGGAGGAGGACGACGACGACGAAGACGTTAAAGATGACAATTTGCTTTTCGAGGAGACACTGGAAGCGTCAGCCTTACCGGACGGCGAATTCGCCGCGGATTTCAAGGCGGACATGCTCGGCTTGCCGGCGCTCCCGCTGTTACTGTGCTTTGGAGAAGATGTCCCGTGCTTTGGACTCGCGCTGCTGCTGGGCATCGAGGCAACGTGCTTCGGGCTGCTGTAGGCCGGCGAGTGCTTGGGACTCGGCACGGGCTTACTGCTGCCGCTGCTGCTGCCGCCGCTGCCGCTACTGCCGCCGCCGCCGCTGCCGGACGACTGCTTGAGGGCCGTGGGGCTCGATTTCCCGACGATCACCAGCGGATTGTTGCGAGTCGGTGAGGGGCTGAATTTTCTCAGAGTAGTAGCCGGCGAGGAAGGACGGGACGACGAAGACGCGGACGAGAGCGAGCCCGACGATGACTCGGCGGTCGGTTTGATGCTCACCGAGACGGGCTTCGTCAGCGGGTCCTGCTTGGGCGGCACCTTGTCGGGCGGCCCCATCGGACTCGACTCTCGCTTGCGCTTTCGCTTCTTCTCTAATTTGCTCTTGCTGTCCTCGGCGCTACTACTCGATCGGTTTTTTGAACTCTTGCGTTCTTTGCGCTCGTCGCCCAGCGACGATGACTTCGAGGCCGGGTTCGAGATGGCGGTTATCGTGATGGAGCTCGGCAGGGGTGTCTGCGACAACGAGGTGATGGGTATTATTTCGATGCCGGGCCGCCTCTCTAGTCCCATGCTCGTTAACATCGAGTTGTAATTCGTGCTCTGGCCGGAGTTGCCGCTGGAAATCGGCGTGATGCTGACCGACGGCGGGACCAGAGCCTTGTTCTCCTCGAACACGCTCATGGAGCTCGGCTTTTCCTCGAGGCGTTTTTTAAATTTTCGCTCTCGTTTAAGGACATCCTCCACATTGGCAACGATCGGTTCGACTTGCATGATTTCGGTGTCGTTATCGATATCATAATCAGAGCTCTTGTCGGTGCTAAGAACTTCCAAAGATTCAAGATTTGAAAGATCCAAGCCTCCGCTGGCTAGGCTCGCAGCGGACGTCGGCGTTGGAGTTCGATTGTCGTTAATGATATCCTTAACGCTGGTTGGAGTGCCGAGTGGCGTGGAGTCGGAGCTCGAACTTTCGAGTATGATCTCATTTGAATCTTGATCGCTTTTTCGCTTGGGACTTTTCCACGAACCGTCCGCGGTCTTGCGTTTACGTGATTTTTTACTTTTGCCTTCGCCCGATGGAGTCGGCGTAGTCGAAAGCGCACCCAACTGTAAAGGATTTAACATTGCAGTAGGGGGTGTTGTATCGGTAGAGCCGGAAAATGACGGAAACCCGATACTATTCTCCGTTCCGGCATCTAAAAAAGACTGCTGCTGCTGTTGGTTTTGTTGTTGATTTTGCTGCTGCTGCACTATCTGCTGTTGTTGTTGACGGCCAGTTGTCCCAGTGCCGTTCATTGTTCCTGGTTCTTGCTTAATTTTGATATCGTCGTTACCGAATTCTGGTACATTTGAACCATTTTGATTATTCTGTTCTCTACCAGTTCCTAAATTATTGTTAAAACTATTACTTCCACCACTCATGGGATTTATCATGAAAGTGCGACCTTCCCAAGTCTTAATTAAAGTTCGCATAGTAAGTGGAATACTCAAACACCGTTGCAAAACTTTGCCTGCAAGATCTGACGTCTGTTCTGTGTTTGTTATACTGACACCATAAAGTCTACACTTTAAAACTGAGATATCTGACAGATCTAGTTCAGCGGTAGCTAAAGTTTCTTCAAAAGGATGTTCCATGCTAATCGATATACACTGCCAGGATAGAGCGCTTACTTCAAAAATCGTAGTATGTTCTGGATCCTGTCTAGACATAGGTCTTACACAACTTGAGATTAATGTATTAAATAATGCTTGTTGTCTCAGAAAAATTAAAATTTTTGGAACATGTACAGGATGAGTAAAAGGGATACTACCAACTAATACTCCTTCCATATTTCTATTTTCAGTCATAAAATAACAATGTTGTTGGTCTGGAAGGCTCTAAAAAAAAAAAAAAAACTTGTTAGAAAAACAGTTTAAACTAAAAAGAATTATTTTAATATAAATTAAAGTAAATTTAAGAAAAATAAAAAATACATAAGCTTGTGTATGTACTTTTAAAAATATTAAATTCATTTGAATAATCCACTGGGCTTTTTCGTTTTTAAATTTCTTAAAAATAGTAAAATTGATTAAGATTTATAGAAAGCTATGATTATGACTAAGTTTGGCTATATTAAATATACTCACAACTGCTAGACCTCTATTATTTTGACAATCTAATTGTTTATCACTTGCATGCTGAACTATCATACTCAATAGAGGATAAGGTGCTGATATATCAGTGCATTCTAGATCTGTGACTTTTTGTATACGACGAATTAATTCCAAACACATAGGCATTTTTTTAGCTAATTTTAGAACAAAACAAGCTGGTAACATTGAAGAATTGGCACTGGTTAATGGAGCATATGATGGAGTGCTGTTTAATTATGAATTTTATAGATTATTAAATTTGTACAAATGCACTGAAAAATAAATTTATCTATTATTTATAAATAATTATTTCCAAACCTGTTTCCAGTAAGGCCCCTATCTAAAGTAATGATACTTGATGTTGGTAGTTTGTGTGCTGTAGATCCTTCCATACAAACTGTAACAGAATGCCCAACCTTTTTTGATATCACAGCCTCTAAACTTAATGTTTCACAACTTTTGTTTTCTTGATCTATTAAATCATAAGGGGATACAAAATAAGTTAATTTCATAGCATGTCCACCTTTTCTTCTTTCCAGAATCCCTAAATATCATAAACATATTTTAATATAATTTCAAAATTATGTTTACATTAAATAATAAAAATTGAATTTAAATATCAGCATACCAACAGGACTTTTATGTATAAGATTAAACGGTTCTTTCATAAATGTTTGCAATTGAGCCAAAATTCCTAAATCAGTTTCTAAAGATTGTAATGCACTAAATGATTTACATTTCACTTTCTTATCTGCATTTAACTGATAAATTGATGCTAAGCCTTCAAGTTGTGATGTAAAGTCAACAAAATCTCCTCGAGAAAGGCAAGCCACAAGTTCTTCACAACTCTAAAATTTAAGTTGTATGTATTAATAATATTAATTAGAAATTTTGAATCTTTTACAGAAACTAATTAAATAATTCATTAATAAAAATAGCTACCTGCTGTTCAGCTTTGCCTTCGTGATGAATTTTAACATCTTTAACAGCACCTGATGGTTCTAATAAAACTTCTAAGAAAAACATGTCAGATGATATAAAAAGCTCAGTGCTATTGCCAGTAGGTGGTCCAGACATCATAAATTTTAAACTGAATATAAAATATTACAAAATAAATAAGTTGCAAAGTATTAAAAATTATCAAATAGATAAAACAAAAATAAATCAGTATATTACCCCAGTTGTCGAGAAAGACTTTCTAGTCGTTCGATCATCGATTGTAAAGATGTTACTTTGATCGAGTGTTGTAACGCATCTAAACATTTTTGAAGCTGATTTTTTTCGACGCTGTCAATTCCGAATCTTTTATCCTTGAATTTAAAAATGATATTAATTAAAATGTTTACTAAAATTAACAAATGAAACTAACATATCTATTTCTTATGTAAATTTGTACATACCAGCATGGCCATTCGAATGTTTTTGGCAGTCTCGACAAGCGTTTTGAAGGACGATGCCTTTGAACGCAGTTTTTCCATGAGAAGTTCCAATTGCCATTCTTTACTCTTCTCTGAAGAAACGACCCCTCCGCCAGTCGTTTGTTCAGCTGAAAAAATACCAAATACATAAACACCAATAACCATGAAGAAATAATATTAGACAAGGGATAAAGCAATATAAAAATTAAATTTTAGCAAAGAAATCAATGAGCTAAAAGTTTTAGTTATAAAGTACCATTAGCAATGAAACATGATTTGACCGTTAAAAACAATTTATAATAAACCGTAACTTACCAAGAGTTGGCTGAGCATTTGTTGGGTTCATGAATCCGTTGACGGGCAGCGCGCTAGTCATAGTGCGTTGCTGATGCACAGCGAGCAGCCTTGATCCGCTGTTCGCACTTGTAACCGAGGAAAACTATCTCCTGCGCTCGGATGCACATTCTCTACATGTCGGGAAAGACAAGTTTTGAATTTTCATGTAGAGCGCATTTAAGCTCTTGTCGTCCCCGAAGACACCCACAGTGTTCTGTGCGCGGTCGAGCCGATTCGCTCAGCCTGCGCTCTTGCCACCTTTCGCGCACGCGAGCACACGAATCAGGCGATGCTAGCTGCTTCCGCAAACGTTCATCATTTTCTCCAGCTCGTCAATAAACTTGTTTCAGAAATAACCAATTATTTACACTACGGGATGGGCGCTCGAGGCCCCGAGAACGTTAGCACAATGTACGAGGAACAGAGAAAGAGAGTGAGTATATAAAAATACTCTGAATCTGACCTGTGTTCTGTACTCGTGGCTCGTGGCCCTTACGGCCAAAAGCGCGTCGTGTGACGGGCTTCCATTTCCTTTTTTCACGCGTGAGTCGTGACGTGTATTATGGATTACGAAGGTACGATGAACTCGAGCCCTCGAATGGACTCCACAAAATTCCGACCCCCGTGTCCAACAATCCACTCCAACCACTCTGAATCTACAAATTCGGAACTCCGACACTTGCCGAATTGCATGAAATGCGCCCGAAACCTACCGAAACCAAATTAGATCGTTCCTAAGTCCACGTGATTCCACTTTCCACTTCCTAACATATATAGTATTTGCGATGTGCTCCCTAATTTCCCATAAGAATTGGAATGGTGTAAAATGTGGGGCAATGGTCGGGCACGATACAGGCTGGGTACAGGCAGGTACAGGCAGAGGCAGAGGTACAGGCTGGCAACGACAGAGTCGGTGGAGTGGAGACAGAAATGGAAGATCTCTGAGATACTTATCCTAAAAGATGTCAAATTTGTAACATAATGTCTGCTAAATAAGATATCTGCAAACCGACAAAAATCGGATATCCAACAGATACGTGTGCTGCCTGAGAACACCGCTACGAAACAAATATTGAGTGAATTGAGTGAAACCAGAATGAAACGTGGGTGAACTGAAATAGTAAAATACAACAAATAACAAATTATACGGCTGCTATTTGTTTTTGAGATTAAGATATATATACCAGATACCTTCTGTTTTTCTACCTATTTAGTTTAGTGTGTGCAGTTTACTGTAATATTACATTAGAATATATATACTCTGCTTTTCTACTCGAAGTTAAAAAATGGGAAAAACGTCAAAAGATAAGCGTGATATTTATTATAGGCGAGCAAAGGAAGAAGGTTGGCGTGCAAGAAGTGCGTTTAAATTACTTCAAATAGATGATGAATTTAATATTTTTAATGGTGAACAGTTTATATCTCATATTTTTAAACTTGAAAAAATTTATAAAATATATTTTATGAATTTCAAATATTATAGGTGTTACTAAAGCAGTAGACTTATGTGCTGCCCCAGGCAGTTGGAGTCAAGTATTGGCACGTAGATTAAAGTAAATATTCTAATATTCTTATAAAAATTCTCTTATTGTAAAAAGTAAGTATTATTATATTTTTTACTTACAGTCAAAATTATGAAAAACTGAAATCAACTGAAAGTGATGTCGTTGCTCCAAAAATTATTGCTGTCGATCTTCAAGCTATGGCACCAATAAAAGGGGTAGTGCAAATCCAAGGTGATATTACTAATACTAAAACTGCGAAACAAATAATTACTCATTTTGATAACGAACATGCGGATCTTGTTGTTTGTGATGGAGCACCTGATGGTAAATTTTAACTTATTTATAATATAAACATGTAAATATATTAAAAAATAATCTTTTTATAGTTACTGGTCTTCACGATATGGATATATATATACAGTCTCAGTTGTTGTTAGCTGCATTAAAAATTACAACTGAAATATTAAAACCTAAAGGTACTTTTGTCGCAAAAATTTTTAGAGCTAAAGATGCTTCATTATTATACGCACAGTTAAAAATATTTTTTGGATCCGTATCTTGTGCTAAGCCACTCAGTTCAAGAAATTCTAGTTTTGAAGCATTTGTAGTTTGCAAAGATTATTCACCACCCGAAGGTTTTGAGCCATCTTCACTAAATCCTCTATTATCAAATTTTGAAGATCTGCCAGGAATTAACAGATATATTGCTCCATTTGTAATATGTGGAGATCTTAGTCAACCTGACTCTGATACAACTTATCCATTAGATGTTAGTTAATTATTTAAGTTAAATTTCTGAAATATTTATGTCCATATATATTTTATATAATTTTTAAAGTGAAATCTATTATTTTAGTTTGAAGGAAAAGAGTTCCAATACTGTGAACCAACACAGGGCCCTATAAATCCACCATATGAAGAAGCAATGTCACTGTTAAGTATTACAAATCTGGGCAAAGATCCAAGTAGTGTTACAATACAAGGTTCTACAATGTCAATAGCTGAATTCAAGTCAAAGAAAAAACTGTTAAAGAAAGAATCTTGAGTTGACATTCTTTTTATAAACATTTCTCTGTAATTTTAGTAACTTCTTTTTTTTTTAAATAATATTTGTTATCTAGAACATTTCGAGCCTTTATCTTGCAAATGAATCATTAAAAATAGTTCAAACCATAAATCTATGAAGCAAATAGCAATGTTACAGATCTTAAGGTTTAAGTAGCAGTCAGCTTTTGCATTAATAAAATTGCATTGGAGAATAAAATATGCAATGTAAAAAACTCAATCATTTAAAAAATACAGAGATGCATGAGAAAATAATCAAATCTACTAATATGGTAATCAGTGTTATTAAATTGTGATCTATCTTTACAATAAACATCAAGTGATATAATGGCACATAAATATATGTAGATATGCTATATATTTCGGAATAAGCCTGTTTTACCCATCTCTAGAACATTTGTTGTGTTTTTATAAGTCCTTAGTACATAATTCTATAGTTAGTTGGAATTGTTCTTTTTCCACAGCCTGAATATTAAATAGGGCTTAATTGCTTCTTGGTTAAACGTCAAATTTTCTATATGTAAGAGATTCAAACAGAATAAGCCGAAAATTCAATATTTTGCCTATATATGCTCTATTAGAACATATGACCGAGCAACACAACAAGACACTTTCATTAATAATTTCAAAGAATAATCATTTAATGATAAGTCAAGTTGTACTACAATTTTTGTCAAAAACTTCTGAGAATAATTCGATTTTCAATGGACAGTTTTATTTAATCAATATTCTATCAAAGAATTTAATTGAATATTAGTGAACTTTAATTCATTGTTAGTGTGACAAAATTCAAGCTTAAAAAGGATATTTAATAAATAAATAGTATCTTTGCAATAAATATAGCTTAATGTCTTATTGTAAATTAAGGTTTCATAACTCGACTTAGTTCTTAATCAGAAGATAATTATTGAAATTATACATTGTTAACAACAAAAGTTCAAGAATAAAATTAATTTTAAATTTAAAAATTAAGTAATTACTTGAGGAAATTCAGTAATTTACTAATAAAATTAAGTAATTAGTTAATAAAATTAATTAATTTACTAATTGTATCATTTGAAACTATAAATAAATTGATTAACATATATTATTTAAACAGCAGGCTTCTGTGAGAGTATATTCTTTTTATATAATTTTCACACAAGAAAATCATATCTATTTGTTTACAATAATTATAAAATTTCTGAATAAAACAACATAAAAAATACCTTGAAATAAAGATACAAAAACTCGAACTCGTTTGAATTTACCTTATTATCGATAATAATATAAAAAGTATAGCATCAAATTGTTATACAAAAAATAAGGACAGAAAATAATTACTAAAATCAATTTTTATGAAAGAATTTGAAGACTTTCTATAACTTTATATACCTTATAAATTCTGATTCATAGTTCACTAAGCTGTAAGGTTCTTAATAGAACATTATATATATATATATATATATATATATATATATATATATATATATATATATATATATATATATATAATTTATAAATATGCCGACCTTCTCAATTTTCATAATATATAAAAAGTAATGAAAAGAACGATCTTGGAACGTTCCATGTATAAAATTCACCTTTATAAAGAAAAACCCTTTGTTTTTTATTCGTCCCTTCTTTACTATCGCAATAACTTTTATGCAGCCTCGTACAAGTCTATCGTCCCAGGTAACACATTGATCGTACTCCAATACAAAATAATTCGTTAAAAGTTCGACTTTTCAGTAAAAGGCTCGTAAGTATCTATTTAAAATGATAAATTTTCAGCTTGTTAAAGCATGTCATTAAAAAATCGGAATCCTTATTAAAACATTATTAAAATTGTCAAAGACTATGTTCATCAAGAATATGGGGCTATGAATTAAGGACAGAGACCATTCTATAACGTATAATTCGTCCAGCACCAAATTTCTTGTGTCGCAAAATCATTACACTTATATTAATTGTTGATTAATTATATATTTTTCGAATCTGTATAGTATTGTTGTTATTGTTGTTGTTGTTGTTGTTGTTGTTGTTGTTGTTACTATTATATTTTTATTTTTTAATATTACAATATTATATATTTTTCCTCTATATTTGAACTATGTACAATATACATTCTTATTTTAAAAGCTTAGTAACACATGCGTTTAATCTGCAAAAATCAATAGGGAAGTAACATATCTAAATGTATGTATACCTTTATCGATATTTCTAAGTACAAGGATAAAACTAATAATCCGATATAACTATGCTAGTGAAAAATATCATTCAGTATTCTTAAAAATTATTTGTTTATAATCAATATATGATCGACTTAATACTTTATTACTACAAGAAAATTTCAAGAAATCATGTTTTTTGTTAAAGATTTTTTTGGAGTTTTTATGACAAGTACATTGTTGCCACGCAGTTTTTTTCGCATATAATTCGTCTAATCAGTAATAATCATACTTCCCTGTGTATATATTCAAGGACAATATTGTTAGTCTAACAGACGAATCTTGTGTATATTGTACAGGTATATATATATATATATATATATATATATATATATATATATTCGGGACAAAGTTTGATGGCATTTATAAATTAAATTATAATCGCAGTTCAATAAATTTTGAATGCAGTTTAAAATTGAATTTCCAAATTGTCGATACATATTATAATAATGTATCCGAGATATAATAAGTATTGACTATTATCATAACTATTATCATATCGCAAATAGCTGATAAATCCATTCATTTAAATAACCTTTTCTAATCATTCCATTGTAATAGGTATAAAATATTATATTGTATAAGATTTATGATTTAAGAACGTAAATAATTGATCTTTACGCTTAGCGAATCTTGCACTATAAGCATATTCTTATAAATAACTTTAACGATAATTACGATTACTGCAATCGTTTAATTCTTTTATATTCAAATATTTTTTATATTTACATATTTCATTCGACATGTGCAAATATTTATATAATTACACAGATAAAGAAATTAGAGTTTTCAATATAATAATCATAACGCACAGTATAGTTATTACAATTACCCTAGTAAAAATTAATTTTTATTTAAATATAACAACTTTACTTAATGTTGATAAGCATTGCAAAGCATCGCTAAATGTACCAAACTGGGATACTTAGCAAATTCTGTTAATGGTCGGCAAAACTATCTAGGCAAAGATTGGTAAAGTCTGGTGAAAATTAGTAGTCTAAAAATTGAAGAAAGAGAAGAAAAGAAATAAAAATCTCTCTCTCTCTTTCTCTCTCTCTCTCTCTCTATATATATATTGTTGAAACAAAGAAACTTGGATAGGACTTTGCGAGACATTGTCAAGAAAAAATTCCAGATTACCATAAATGTTTCTATATTTATTGCCCAAAATTCTCAAAATGTTTATCATACTTTGACAAACTATTTCAAATGTTGCCGTACTTCACTTATACCGCTTTTAGAATTCATATATTCTTAAATGCTTCCAGACTTTGTTAAATTTTACCAGATTTTGATAAACTTCGCCAAAGAAGTTTGGCAAAGTTTAGCAATGTGATTCTTTCCCACTAAGATATTCATTCAAAATGACTATTTTACTTTTCAAATGCAATATATATATATATATATATATATATATATATATATATATATATATATATTTCTATATACTTCGTTATAAATATTTATAATTTATTTCTTATGAATTTAAATAAGAATAATCTAAGTGTATTCATATAAAATAATTGATTGTAAATGATTATTTGATACTTAATAATATCATAGTAAAACAATATTTCTCTATTATTTGGATAAATTTGTTACAGTCTATATATAAAAAGAATAAATTTCTTTCTTATTATAGTAAAAATCGATATTGGCGGCACAAAAGGTAGAATTTTACTTCCACACGTGATCGTTGCACATAAGAACTGGTAGAAACTTCAAATAGTATTTGTTTTTTATTTCCCTTGGAAATAAAAAATTCCCTTGGAAACCGACTTGGTATCCGGCGAACATCACGTGAACTTTTACGGATTTGCATTATATCTTTATACTTGGAAATCCAAGTGGATATTGTCGGATTTCGATGCGAATATTTTCAATGAGTTTTGCGTAAATAATAACTATATTATTTAGCTAGAAATTCAGTGTTCATTTATAATTGAATCCATTTTCGTATTACAAGTTACTATACTCTAGCAGCCATTTGCATAAATGATTGATAAAGTATTAATTTTTTCTTAATGTAATATAATGTATCATCGGTGTTTATATAAAATAAAGGAAATTCTTAGAATGAACAAGTTATATTTGTGGCTTATAGTACTTTTTAAGTTCTTAAATACATTTTTAATTATTTCTAATTTAATTGGAAAACATTTTGTAACCCCCCAACTGACTGATAAAAGATCATAAAACATTTTTATGAAAACTTGCAAATCTTAGTTAAATACATAATCTATATGTTAAATTGTTAAAATTATCAATTATATTTTGTTAACTACAGACTTTTAAATTAATTTACTATAAACAAATATTTAAAGAATGCGAGTGTAAGGCGATTTAACAGATTTCAATGAAGCATGAAAGTTTAACAGTTTTTATCAGCTGCTGTTTTTTGAACTATATAAAACTGTTGTAAAGAAAAATTCCCATCTAGCAATAAAATAAAGACCTCGTAGTTAATATTACATCTTCAGATTTATCTATTTAGTAATATTAAATATATATATATATATATATAATAGTTAAGGAACAATATTTTATAATATAGTAAATTTATTATATACAATAAATATATATTTCTAAAAACTATTACTTATTTTTGTATGAAATAAAATCATTCGAATTTTGTGTCAATCTAGTTGTTTCAATTGATTTCAGTATATGTAGATAAGTGACCGATATAATTATGAACTAGTATTGTAAATTATATATTACTATTAATATTTCAAATTAATTTTAAAAGTGATTACATGTGTAATATATAGTAGAGTTTAATATATTTACAAGTAGCTATTAACATAAATTAAAAATGTAATTATATGATCGAGTTAAAGTGCTCGTAATTACTTTGCATTGTTACGAGCACGCATATGTCAGAAAAAACCCTTTTAGAAAATTTCCAGTACAAAAGGTTTTGATTTAAAATAATCAAAAATAGAATATTTCAAAATATTGCTAATTTTTCGCGGAAATTACTATTCAATTTAATTCATTAATTATTTAGCAATTTAAAAAATAGTATATTATAGTTTCAAATAAATTTCCTTTAACTAATGCCACAAAGTACATGATTACAATAAAATTAGACATTTATTACAATAACGAAATAATAAGCAATATTAATATTGAATCTTTATATTATATTAAAAAATATGTAACATGTCTATTGTCTTCTTCAACTTCTGTCAACTGTTTTTAAATAAACTAATAAATATTTTTATCGGTGTTATAATTCTATTAAATTAAATAAAATACACACGCACACACACACACACACACACACACACAGACACACACACAGAAAACTAGTGATAAATAAAATAAGTATATAAAAACCAATGACCAGGCGGAAGCGGTAACAGTAAATTTAGTAGATAAGTTGATGTGGGGGGGGGGGAGAGTCAGATTGCCCTTTACTAACTGAATTAATGATTTTTATTTCAGATTAGTCTATTGGAGTGATTATAAACAAAGACAGTCTAACTGTCATTATAATTATAATAATTTATATATATATATATATATATATATATATATATATCTTATTTAATGTAAAAATATTTATTAGTTTAAAAAGATATATAAATTTAAAAGCACTTTAATTTTTTTACGAAATCATGTTACTGAATACATTCGTCATTTTATAATAATATATAATTCCTGGCGTTTCTGGACGTTTGTACATTTCAAAATCATAAACAATATAAAAAATAAATTTACAAGTTCCTCTAGGCTTTATACTTCGTAAGTTATACTTGTAATTTTATATTTATACATTTATACTTTATACTTGTAATTTTTTTTTTAATGTTGCCTGACCTTTAGTGAAGCATATATTGTATGTAATATAATTTATACAAAAATATGTATAAACAGTAGGTCGAAATCGACTAATTATGCTATTTTGTTATGTAAATCCTAAGTTTAAAAAAATACAAAGAAATCATTATGCCAGATGCAGAAGCTCTAAAACATCAATTCCATATGCAGAAAGCAGAATTTTATTGTCAATTAACTTTCCTAGAGAATATGTATTCTTTTTGACACTTGAATGGTATTTTGAAACACATCATAAATTTAAAACAAAGCCAAACACCCCGCGGTTTAATGCCATCCTCTAACATTTATAATATCTAGAAGAGAATTGTCAGACGTCTATTTTTCAACTGATGCTTACGAAGTAATAAATCACTGTACAAAGTTTCAGGTCTAAACATACTAATATCTTCCAAAAGGCATTAATCTACACGCACGGCACGATTCAAGGCGCGCCCGCGTCGACGACAGCAAACCGGTTTGTCCGAACCAATGAGACGCATTGAATGGGGTTTTTATGCGTCAATTTATTAGCGCACAAATGTCAGAGATTCGGTAATTCTGGCAAGTAAAAATGTTCACGGCCTCTCGAAAAAAAGTTGTGTTCCCGAGTATGGAATCATATACTGTCGTGAAAAGAGGTTTTAGCTCCGACGCAAATATAGGCAACTCGGCCAAGTAAAGAAAAGGAGAGTTACATTATAACCACGATGGTATCACTACAGCTATGATTATGAATGTAATTCTATTAATATTATCGAAATGAATATGTTTGAAACATATATTTCTGATCATTTTACAATTTATAGACTTTGTATTTCTGATGAATCTTTTGAATTCTTCTGAAAATGAAAAAACTAATATGCTTTTATTAATAGAATAAATCTATAAACCACTACATACTTCTATTTCAATTATTTTTTCCTGTGCTTTATTAGTTGTGACAGAAAAGTATGCATCCATCGTGATTAACAGCAAATGATATCATCTTGCACGGCACAAATTGAGAAATCAGTTACATTTTTAAAAAATATCTGTCTACCAACAAATATATTACCAAAGTAAATAAAAAAATCGTACAACTCAAAATATAGTTAAATATATTCAGCGAGAATTTTCCAAGAAAGATGAAATAAAAATAAATTAACTAAATAAAAATAAAAATAAGAAAAAATTAATAAAAATTAATTAATAAAAAAAATTAATAAAAAATAAAATAAATAAAAATAAAAGAAATTAGGTTGCTTAACTTTTTTTTTTATTTTGTTGCACTGAGATAAAGTAACATTCAATGACACATCTTTCGACAGTCGATCAGAACTGAGCTTCTACAAGGATACCAACCTGCAGGTTGTACTTCTGATTTTTAAGGGAAATAAGAGGAAAGAGAAGAAAGAAAACAAGAAAGAAGAAAGTACACTACGAAAAGCAAACGGTGATCCCAATCTAGAGATGAGGGGAGTAGGACTTTGGTGTCTAAAGATGAAACTCTAACGTCAATTAATTGCCTTAAAAGTACTTTATCCTGCTAGGTGATAGGATCATCTGTATCGAACGGTGTGCTTCGGCATAACAGTGGTTCGGAACCCACTATAAACTGGACGTTCACAAAAGTCGCAATGATGTACAGATCTGGAAATAGTAAAAAGTTTAGCAATAATGAAAAGTTTTGGAGCAAAACCGTCCGATAAAGCGAAAACTAGTGTGTCTGGGAATGTTTATGTGTGACCAAGCATAAATGAGCGACCTTTGCTTTTTTTTGTGCTTCGGCATAATCAGATCGGTAGAGTGAATTATACTGAATACTAGCGTAAGGATAAAGATGTCATGGGAATGTATAGATGCTTTGAAATTTTTTGGTATACAAGTTACAAATAAACAAAAAGATTTGTAAGGTAACTAAGAAGAAGCTGTATTAGAATACCTATTGGATTTTCTTTAATTGTTTGAGATCACTCGAACCTCAGAGCAATGAAAAAAAATCTTAGACTCTAATATTTGTTCTAGTTAATTAATATAAAAACAAGTTACTTGGTGGAATGACGAAATTGGAGTCTCTTGTAGGTAGTTGTGGATGCTGCTTTATTTATGAATTTCTATTTCGTATATATTTGGAATATTGGAAGAAACTTATTTATTTTGTTGCAGTTATAGGAGACGTCTTTTGTGAATCAAGGTAAGCGCACCAGCCATCCGCGTAGAGCATTGTGAAAATTGAAAGTCATAAAAAGAAAGTTCTGACCTTTAAAGCTGCTTTTTTCAATTCTATAAAATCTGGAAATGCTTCTGTTATTAAAATGTTTTAGAGTGACTTTCTTTAAGAGAATTGGAGAGGAATGATACACAAGTTCATATAAAGCATCTTTAAGAATCGTGGCTATTAGAGAATTTTAACGAAAGTATGGTCATCTATTCCACAAAATGTTGGTGACCTACTATAACTTTATTGGGCGCGACTCTGTCATATCAATATTTATTCAAACCAAAAGTTTTGTAACTGGAGAGAATGTAAACAAGATATCGTTGTATCGAATTTATTCTAAGTCAATACAGTCGAAAATTTCTGGTGTTACCAGAGATGGTGCATACTATTTTCTTATACTTAACAAGCTGAATTATATCCTGTAATTGTTAGATGTAAGATTTTATTGAGTAAAAGATACATTTACGGCTCCGTTTATAAAATCTTAAAAGGAAGAGAATATTCCTACATTAACCCCTACAGGAAACTATTTATGATCACAGCCCACATTGGAATCAACATCAACGAAGAAGCTGAAAAAAGCGCGAAAAAATCTACTCTGGAAAAACATAACCATTCATTTTATATTCCATTTTACGACTATCGAGAATCTTTTAAAAATCATTTTAATTCAAATACCAATAAATTTATACAAATTTAAGGGATAGGAAAAGGTAAAGAATATTTCAAATTTTCTTGTAAGGGCAATATTGTATTATTATATGCAAAAAAAGGATTACCGCGAAAATTTATAACGACGATAAACGGATATAGGGTAAATCACTAGAATTTAGCAAGTTCTACGTATCGCGTTGGTATAGTGCAATGTGCTCAATGTAATTGCAATACCGATGAAAAAGATGTTAACCCTATCAGCTGGCAATGTCCGTTGTACGATGTACAAGGATCTCAATAGTTAATAAAACTATAAAGATCTAAGTTAGATCTCCCATTAAATATGCAAATAATATTATATGAGCCAAATGTAAAAGCTTGGGGCCAAATCGTGAAGTTCTCTGATAAATTTAATTTGAAAATTTTACTGTAAATTATTGATCATATAAAAGTTCTGAAAATGTGTAATATAAGTAACATGTAATATTCTTCCGTAAATACAATGTAATTAGTTTTGTAGCTACATAATAGAGAGTTGAAATGTTTAAATAAAAAAAAACCCTGCATTGGCCGAATGAAATAATAGCTAAAAAACGAGATGTTGAATTGAAATTTAAGGTAAAACCAGCCCAGAGATTTAGCAGAGCTAGGAAATTGAACTAGTAAGAATGGAAGATTAAAAACTATAGGAAATGATTATATGAACTTTGAACGTGAACGATCTCTGAATCCTTGGGATGATGTTTAGAGGATTCGAAAAATTGCATTGTGTGCGGGGGGGGGGGTCAATTAAGACTTTGATATCAAACTCCGACAGGATTTAGAATTTAGCTGATTCCGCGAATAAAGTTCACAGTGTTGTAATTCCTAAGGAGGTCGATAAGGAAATGACTTAGACGAATATTGTGCACTGGTATTTTCAAATATCACAATAAGTTCATCGCAGATTTTAGTGTTTTGTAGGTATGCTCTAATAGTAAAAAAAAATATTGACGGCACGACATACAGTTATATTGTTGATAGGCCAACAGGCGCATTTGTTTGGTTTTTCACTTTCATAATCAAAAATCAGAACCAGTTTGAAGTTGGCTGAAGTTGAAGCTGACCTCGACTCCAACAGTACAAATAAGGGCACACAGGAGCCGCAAGATGATCTTTATTGCAAAACTTGTATTCTTTATGTGAATTTCAGTCGTACCGCTGAGCAGTTATGCTTTTCGTGAAGATGAATTGCTAGCTCTTTTCTGGTCCTGTCTTTGAACGAAAGAGAAACAATAAGCGTCGGAGACATTTGATTGGAAATTGTAGAGATTGGAAATTGTAGAGATGCTCACAGAAAAATCGAATTTTGGATATTGATAATAATGAAGTAGTCGGGTGAATAAAAAAGAGTCGGATCAGGAAGAATTTAATGTGTCTTAGAAGATCATTAGTTCTCACGATAAGCATATCGTGATTCACCTATATTTTTGTATACGGACCGAAATGCAATGTACAGAATATATAGAAGAATGCCGAGAAAGAAAGAAATTGAAGAAAAAAATAGAAGAAAATGATATAGTAGCTATATTTTACGTGCAAGGAGCACTATCGAATCCATAGGTTCCGAACTTCTACTAGTGGGAGTAGTCCTGTTATTGGCAGAAGGTTTCTAAAATCAGTTACAAAGAGAAGGCGCATCGATTTCAAAGTTGGCTCAGGATAAATTATATCATATAAACAATAATATGTAATTTGATATTCACATTTTTACTGGTTTAACTACAAATCAATTCTTAAATGTTAATATGTTTTAGGCTAGTTGGAACGCAACTTCGTAATGAAGGAAATGCTATCAGAATAAATGTTCTTATCTTTACAATAATAATACTATTATAGTATAAAAAAATTATTGTTGTATCCTTTTTAATTAATTTCTAGCTGAGTTTGATTTTTGTTAAGCCTTATGAATATTATTTTTATTTTCTATAACTGTCAGATTCAACCTACATGAAAATATGTCAATTTGGAATATGGATAATTAAAATTTTTTTTAACTAATCGGAATAAGGTATCATGGAAAATATCAATAAAAAATTTTAAAAATGCACTATTAGTATTTATTTTATTCATTTAGCTTAGCAGTTATTAAAATATTTTGTTACATTTGATTCTTATTTATATATATTTTAAAAATGCAGTGGATGAATATATATGGATTCTTACTGCATGGGGAAATAGAATAAGGCGAATTTAGACACAGAAACCCTTAACCCTAATTGGTCAAAATGAGTAGAACCAAACCCAACGTATTTTTGACCCGGAAAACTACCAGCTAAATCAAGGAAAATATGAATTATGCCGTCATCTAGTTATAGTTAGAAAATTTATATGTCATTTCAAATAGGTAGCATTATTGTTAGGCCATTAATCCTTCTCTGACAATAGTTTGAAGTGAAGCTCTCGATTTCTTGGGTTGTACACCAAGAGTGACATATACAGCAAATTTTCAATTTCTTGATTAATTTTTTTAATACTTTTTTCAGTTGCGGGTAATGAGATAGGTATATAATCATAATTTTTTGAAAGCGGCTTATGCTAGAAAAGCCTCAACGATGCTAAATGTACCGTACAGGTGCCAGTAAAAAACAATAACACAGTGCGAGTGCCCTGTCTTCAATGTAGTTATGGAATTCGATAAATACCTTAATTTAGTAATATTTAAATTACTTAATATTGTAATAATTATATATTATTTGAATTTTTAAAATATTTTCTTATAAATATATTGCTATTCACTCGCAAAAAAATCTGTTTCATTTCATTAGCAAAAAATCCAACTATACGTGTGAAAATAAATATATTTTTTGGAAGAACTTTATTCGAGACTAGGATTATCAAAATGTTTCTAATTTCAGCTATTAGATAGACATTTTTTTCCATAAATTAAAAATATTAAAAATTAGAAAATTTGTGCAAATTGGTGGGGACAGTCAGGTTGCCCTTTACTAATATAGAATATTATTTTTATTATTTTTATTTTATTTATTATTTTATTTTTTATTTTATTTTATTTTTATTTTTATTTTTAATTTTTAATTTTTAATATAACTTATTGTAGTAATAAGTTCTATTTCAGATTCTTCGGGGGTGAATATAGACAAGGACAGTTCAAACAACATATTTTAGTTAATATATTATATTATAAAGACTGTAAAACCAATAAAATATTTATTAATTTAAAATTTGTGCAAAAAAGGTCACTTTCTTAATTAAATATATATTTAACATATATTCAATTAAATTTTTCATATAAAACGTATACGGTCTTCTTGAAAAAGGCTTAAAAAATACAAGTTTATTTTTTGCATGAACTGGCTTTTTATTCTATCAATTTTTTCAACGGTTCACATATACTAAGATCGATTTCAGACAGCACGAATTTTACGGAAGTATTACCAAATAGGGTTAAAGTCTTTATTAGCAGTTTATGGCCGCGCGAAGCTTACAGTTCCGCTGCCAAGCGCTTTCCTGCCTCGGTTCTCGCGCACGTGCGTGCTCTCGCTCTCGTCCGGGATATTTTGCCCACGCGTCGTGTACTTCGTTTTTTAAAATAAACACTTTAAAAAAAAGTGGATGAATCTTATATATATATATATATATATATATATATATATATATATATGATATATATTACCCATAGAATAGGTACTATTTTTAAAAGGCTCTTTTTCAAAAAGTAGACCGGCAACTTAGGTTAATTTTTGTTCTAGAAAATCTGTAATTTTCTTTTATAAAACATTCAAGACCGGTTCAGTGTAATTTTTCAGCAATTTGAATTATGCTCGAATCACGTGACGTACTTTTAACGTGTGTTGTGTCACATTCATGACAAAAAAAAATGAATAAAATTAAGCGATCATGCTTGACTGTTTAAAAAATTAACAATGTAAAAAAAAAGACTAAAAAGTTGAAGTTACACGTATCACCACTTTATGGTCTATTGAATGTGTTTCTGAATTTTATACCAAAGCGTGAAACGGAACGAACGCTTCCAAAGCTAAACGAACACTGTTTGAAAAGACGTCTAGACGTAATATTTTGAAGTCTATCATTTTCATGTGTTTGAGTCCATCGCCGTAATGGCTGTGCGTATTGCGATTGCGAGCGCATAATCGAAGAATCGAAATGTAATAATATATGGTATATGACCATATCACCCGTTTCGATGATTTAAAAATTCAGGTACAAAAAGGAGTTGGCTTGGAACTTCGAAACGCAGCCCCGCAGTTTCGAGGACTGGAAAACACATTGGTACCAATTACTAATATTTCATGGGAATTGCCTGCTTATGGGGATAACAAATAAATATTTAAGAACAAATAAATAATTGAATTAATAAATAAACTGAACAAATTTCTAATTTATTTGAGCAATACGTGACGTTTAGCCCTGTCTCGTTATCGCTTTAGCTCGGATAATCTGGAGGGTTTTGTTTTTGTTCTTTTTTTTTTTTTCACTCTCGCTGTCCAAGCACGGCAGCTTCCACCTTTTGCGCTGTCCCCGCCCGTTAGCTGCTTTTCCTTGTAAATTTTTTCCCGACATCCGCAGATGCGCCAACGCGATAATTTCATCGCGGGCTGCGATCGGAGGGTGCGCGTGCGAGACGCGCGCGAATAACGAACAGCGCGGCTCGGTGGGGCGGGGGGAGGGCGAGGGGCACCAACTCCCGCGGCCGTTCTTGCAGCGCTGCAGTAGCGTCACGAGAGGTGGCGCTAGAGTTAAGCCTCGAGAGCTCGCAGGGTCGGAAGTTCGGAGTAATATAGAGCGCATTGCGGCGGTCGGCCGACTACGATAACGGAATTAACACGCGTCCTGAGAGGGATAGATAGGGGGTTGGGAAAGGGGAGGAGAGGAGAAACGTGGAAAAGCCCTCTTGTTTACCGACCGGCCAGCAGGGCCCAAGCGCGAATATATATATATATATATATGTATAACTGTTTTAACCACGTAGCGCGGTCGCTCGACACCCTCGCGGTGGTGCTCGGGGACAACGGGACACACACCCTCTCTCTCTCTCTCTCTCTCCCTCTCTACATTCACTTTCGACCGTTCGATAAGCCCTCGGATTTATGCGCGCACCCGGCGCGCCTATAGCAAGACCTGCACGTGGACCATCGACGCGACGACCAGCATCGGAGTTCGTCCCTCGCGGTGCACAACGCGGACTCCGAGGCGCGAATCGCGAATCACGACGATGTATCGTATCGAATATGAAACGGACGAGCGAGCGCTGGCGATTCTCGTTTTTTTTTTTTATCCCCGCGATGATGAAAATACCGTCAATTTTGGATTTTCGACGCCTCAATCGTGCTTATCGTAATATTACAGCGTTGTGACGAGTTCGCGCCAAAAAAAAAAGAACATTTTACACCGCACCATGATCTTTACCCGTGCTTAAACCGCACGCTTTTGCGTGACCCAATTGGTCCATCATTTCACGATGTAATTATGAATTCAGTTAAGTCATAGGTCGGTGAATATCGATTGCCAATTAACAAAGTTCGTACCCAAAACATTTTGAGATATAATAATGAGGAGATATATAAGAATATCCTCATATAGTATATCCTCAAAATATACTAAAAAGTATAAGATAGATAATAATATAAATGTATGAATTTTAAGTTAATTTCAATTGACATGAAAGAACGTCAAAGCTTTTTTTATTCCAATGCTCATTTAATTTATTCTAATTTTTTTATGACAAATATTAATTATTCACGTGTATATATATATATATATATATATATATATATATATATATATATATATTTCGTATATAAATAATTTCGTTGAATTTCTTGTCAGTTAGCAAATATACTAAGTGGCAATTTTGAGGGATCGAACTACTTGAAATTCATTTGAGAAAAATGTTGTTAAATTACATGTGAATAAATAAATAAATATTTATTCAAATAGTTCTTAGTTGATCAAATTAAGTTATTTTATTAAAATCAATGCAATAATTTTTTCTACCTTTACAGAAAAGTTATATAATGCAAATAAAATATTTAATTACGGTTTGAATAAAAATTTTCTTAAACAGATTTCTTACAATATATTGAATAAAAATATAATAACATGTTAATTAAAATTATCAATTGGATTGAATTATTTATTGTATACCATGATAAACGTATATAATAATTTTCGTTTAAACGATTTATATAAATAATATAAGATTGAAAAAACTTCAATGTTCGCTAATTATTTAATAGCCTGGATTGACATTTTACTCTTGTAAAATACGTAGAAATTAGGACAATCTATTTGTTGTAAAATGACAGTACTATTAAAAATTGTTTTATTCAAGATCAAAACCAGGATAATTTTACGCCTCGTGTCGTAAAATAAGCATTTAGAAACGTACGCGTTACGCCTAGCGCGTCGAAAATAATGCAAGTAATCGATATGATTATTTTATGCACGGGTCCTATAGTGTACTCGATACGGAAGCTGGTTCAAATGCCTCTTTCAACAAACACACAAGAGCGTAAAAACGTAAGCGAGCTCCGTCCGAGTTTATTTACAGCGATCGGCGGATGGTCAATTTGTAAAGTACCGTTTACTTCCTGAGAGGGCGCGAATCTTGAACTTTATTTAACAATATTGTATTTCACGCTCTTGCCAGAAGTTGATTATTTTTCTCGTGACTCGCGAGGCGGCGGTTTACTCGCGAACGAAGCGAATGGGAGGTAAATCGACCGATGTAAATAATCCATTTGCATGCCAGTATTCAACGATATTTGAAATTGCGATAGTCGAAAAACCATCCTATACTTGTGATCTTCGAGTTGGAGCGATGCAAATTGCCATTTCAGTACTGTATTTGTTTTATAAAAGGATTTTAATTTTTTACACCCAGGCGATGATTGCATTTTAAGCCCACGAAAATGAATGAAGCGAAGAATGCCTATTTAGGTGTCACTATATTAATTTACTTACTTAAATAAATCATTATTATAAAATATAAACTAAATATACTTGATATACATAATGATAAATTATAATTATAAAATTATGCAAATTTAAAAGATTATTTAATTAATTTAATTAATGATCAAGGCAAAGATTTTACGTCAACTGCAATAAAAAGCTTTGAATTAATTACTCAAAATAATTGACAATTTTAAAATAGATTAAGTAGAGAATCATAATGGAAATAAAACATTTTCTTCCATTTATTATAACCATTGCACGATTCAAAGTCTTTTTGTTTTTTCAAATTAGCGATTTTTCGCTCGAAGGCTATACACGAAATTTTTCCGCGAGGATGATTTATTCAGTCTGTTTCCTTATATAAAACCGCTTTAACAAGATATAATCGAATTTCCAGTCGCATACACATGCATATACACACACCCGTGCACACATCTGTTCCGAACTGTATCTCTTGCAGTTCGATTTTCTTATCCCTCTATTTTCGCTTCCACCATAAATCGATTCTGTCCGAACAACATTGGCTGTTCAAATTTAATGCATAACGTATATATGTATATATGTATATATGTATATATATATATATATATATATATATATATATATATATATATATATAAGGTATATCTCTATCACTTCAAGGTATATATGCATATAGATAAATTTTATGGCTCGAATTTAAATGTCAATTAAATTATAAACTACGACGCGCATACTATATATATACACACGCTCGTGCAATCCTGTATTAATATAATTCTGGGAGATGCGCGGACCATATAGGAAAAGAAAAAGGAAAATATAAATAAAGAGACCAACGGTGCACAGCGAATAAACGATAAATACATACATATAGCTGGAAAAAGTAATTTAAACAATCATTAGAAGTGAGAAGTGAAACTTTCATATAGATTATCCGCTTCACATTGTATGCCAACGCCGGAAAACTCTTTTATAAGGCAATAAGCTCTCTCTCTCTCTCTCTCTCTCTCTCTCTCTCTATATATATATATATATATATATATATATATATATATATATATATACACGATGTATGTGCGAGCGCACTGTGCAAAGCTCACGAGTTGAGGGTAACGAACGATGCAGCCAAAAAGAAAGCTTTCGCTTACCAATTGGGATTGTGAACTGTGTAATGCTATATACCATAGAAAGCGACGCACCCTCGCGGCGAAGATTAGCTCGCGTACACTTGAAAAGCCGCGACGGAGCGCTGCGTATCCGAGGCAAGTGAAATTGTTTATATTCCAAAGGGAAATTTTAATCTTAATTTATTCCCGCCGGGTGCGAGGGGCGGGCGGTGCGCAAAACGCGCGTGTATATATATATATATATATATATATATATATATATAAACATACACGCACGCATTTATTCTGTGCATGCGATTTCCCGAGCGCGATATAGGCGCGCGCGCGTGCACACACGTGTATGGGTGTGTGGGGGTGGGTATGCGAGGGCGCGAGCATTGCGCCCGCGTAATTAGAGTTGGGAAGAGGCAGGTAAAACGATATATTATATAGAGTTCGCGAGAGAGAGAGAGAGAGAGAGAGAGAGAGAGAGAGCAAGAGTGAGCGCATATACAGAGAACATCGATCCTCATTTATTCAACGACGCAGCGTCGCCTCTCCCATCTATCTCTAAAGCGTTGTATTTAATTTGCTCGTCCGTTCTTTCCTCCACTCAACCAAGTGTATAAATGTAGAACCTCGATAAACTGTGGCTTTAACCCCCCCTCCCCGTACATAGCATCTCTGACAGTTACAATCCCGTTCATTATATGTATATGTATGTGTAATATATATATATATATATATATATATATATATATATTCATTTATTTATTTATATATATCATTGCGCGAATATTATATGACTAGCAGTCCCTATCTTGATTTCGCCGGAGATAATTATGTAACCGATTACATTGTAAACGGTAAATTATTTTCATGAAAAATGTAAGAAGAAGTTGCTTTTGAAGTCTCCTGTAATCTTTCCTGAGAGGATTCACGTAATCTGCGAACGGCTGACCACAAACATTGATTCAGTAATCGTAATGAAGTTGTGAGAATCTCGTCTCATGATTTTCTTGAGCTCAACGTGCGGCTTCGTCTCGCTTGGGACGATTTGCGAGATAAATTTCTTCTCTGAACATTTGCAGAAATAAGTAAATTATTAAATAAATAAAAGCCGATAATATTCCAAGGAAGATGAAGTGTAAGTGAAACTTTACTCGTTCCCTTGCTTGACAATAACACTCCAATTAAATGAATAACTTATCTAAATTATTCATCAGCGATTTGCGATTTTTTAAAAAAGATTTAATAAAAAACATTTTTACTCAAACATGAATTCAATATAAAAAAAAATACTTTGAAAACTTGTGCGATTTTCGTAATTTCGAGCATAAAAAATAAAGTTTAATTTATAAAGTTCGATAAGGATATACGATATACTCGTAGCTGTGAAAGATATTAAAAAAATATTTTTAATTATGTTAATCGTAAAACTTGTAATGAAGTGTATATAGGCCAAACAAAAAGCAAAGTCAAATTGCGAATTAACGAATATAAAACTCTAAAAATATTAGATGATAATTATTATTAGAAAAAAGGATCCACATAATATCTACATAAAAGGATCCATATAAGCATACTATGAAAAGAAAAGATATGATTAGAAACGACATTTTAAGAAAAAAAAATTTAACATCCAACGTAATGTTAAATGAATTTATAACTCTAATTATATAGATGTAGCTGTAAGTACCCAGGCATTTTTACAATTTCTGTTTCTCTTACACAAAATAATGTGTAATATTTTCTCAAAATCGCCAATGACGTGTCTGCTGAGGCAACTGAAAATAATAAAATAAAAAAAAAAATAATTAATCTGCTAAATTAATTACAGTCAAAATCAAAGTCGCTCGACTGTAAGTCACGTACTTTCAACTCATGCATTAGGTGACCAAACTTTTGATATGCGCGAGTGAGAAAGCCCGTGTCTCGCCACCCGTTGGCGGAAGTGTACGAGACGATAATCTGCCGCGATGCGATCGGCGAGTACTGCACCTATCGCGTGGCACTGAGTAATTCTCGCATGCGTTATCCCGCGAGAATACCATATTATGCGTGTGAAAAGTAGTACAAAATTAACTTTTTTTTTTTTTAATATTATCGTTGATTTTAAAATAAAATCTATCCTTTTCACTTGAAAATACCATTCGGTTAATTATTGTTCGGGATTGTGTGACGATACGAGCAGACGCCGTCAAATAGAGCTTCTTATTCTCTTGCTCGGTCTTGCATTGGAATTCAGAATCAATGTCAACAACGAGACCGTGAAGAAAAGGTCTCAAGGGACTATCCATAAAGTATCGAAGGATTTTTTTTTATATTTGTACCTCTATGCCCTTCTCCCTGTCCAACATGGCCTTTTTTACCCTGGAATAAAAAACACTATAAGATAATATTTCGAAACCTTGTGTAAAATCAATACGAAGACTATATGCATTAAATAAAAATTCTGCGAAATTTTTTATCGTCATTATTTTCTTTTTTTACTCGATATATTGTAAGACTAATAATTACTACGAGTTCATACCATCGTATGAATTATTGTAATTGACACTAGCAAATTAACCAAAAACTTCGCGGTTTCCTATAGCAGATTTTATTTTTGCATTTTTAATCTACCATTAAAACTAATTATTAAAAATTTGTACTAATGTTGGCGAATCGTTTTGTGTATTTATACAAGTATAGGATGATTAAAAATCCAATTTTTTTTAAATTTTATGCCCACGTTCCGAGCCGCTTTTGTTGACTTCGTCCCGGTCCCTGTGCAAAACTGTAAACAATTTATTATAAAATTGTATTAAAAATTAATGAACATAATCTCGATACAAGCAAATAAAAAGTGCAATGAAATCACTTATAAGTTGATATATATTTAACGTTTTGAAATAATTTAAGGAACAAGCTTTTAGCCAGTTATGAAGGGTGAGCACAACATTTTGGTAATATATGAATATCGTGTGGACGTCGAATATTTTCGATATATTATGCACAAGTAGTAATGGGATTTTAGGTTAGACAGCATACAATTAATGTCATATAAGGAAGGAAAACATAAAATATATGGAAAATAAGATAAGTCAAGGTAGTGTGTGTAAATAGTAACAGTCCATAAGAATTAAACTGTGAATAGATATAAAAAGTATCGACAGATTTATCTTACATTCATTAAAATTGCATATACGATTACGATGGAAAATTGATATATTCCATTTTCAAATGATTTGTATCATATTCTCTATTTAAATTCTTAATTTTTCTATGAATATAAATTATTTCTGAAAATAATCTTCAATTCATAGCCTTAAAGATCGCAAAGTAAAAATGCATTTCTTTTCATCTCTGAGCGCGTAGAGCTAGGTTAGCGTAAATTCAGAAGTTGGCGATTAAGTATTTTTATAAGTAAGTATAAGGTTTAGAAAGAATAATTAATTTTTCGGAATTTTCGTAAGTAACAGCATTGCAAAATCCCAAGCCACACCGTGAACAACGAGGAAAACCTATCACACTCCCCATTCACGGCCCTAGGGATGTTTCGGAATACAATCCAGAAGTGAATTCTTGCCTTGGCCGGATAACGAGGACGAGGCAAAAGGGGGATCCATACAATTTGCAAGCTCAACGAGACGACTGAAAAAAAGAGCGCAATCATTGTATGTTCTGTATTTGAAATAAATGGCTATAATTGTTGATATTCCCATACACCGCTTACTGTTTAAAGCGATGAAACATTATGTGGCGGGTAAAATATAATGCAAGTCGAAAATATTTCGTTACATGAAAATACTGATAATCAATTATTCGAAAATAGAAGCTTAACGCAATGGTTCGAGAGCTTTTTTTCGATTAGTACATAGTGGGCAAGTTTACTGCGATGCGCAATTTCGGGCTGCGGCTTGTAACAGGCGCACTTTTTTTTAACGCGCGATTATCATATCGACTTCCCTTGGTACATCCCTCTTTCCCGTTTCTTTATCCTTAATTCCTTGGGGATATTAATTGGGATTTTTAATCGACGCTTAATTTTCCCATGATGGGCGCTGAGCGTGGATAAACAGTCAGTATCTTTCAGAGAAGCTTCTTGTATTAAACAGTTTTTCTTTCTGCGCAACGTTTTATAATTAATAAAAACTAATAATAATTCTTAAATAATCTAGCAATTATTATACAACAAATATAGGTATTGTGAATGTGAACGGTACTATGGGATTTACTGGGATTTCGTTGGATTCGAATTTAGAGATTGCGCACAGTTCACACTACATTTGTACAAGTGTGATAATATCCGCCATAGTGTGCTCCGTATGATGGAAGAACAGAGAGAAAAGACAGCAAGCCGAGGCTCTGGTATATATATATATATATATATATATATATATATATATATATATATGCTTTACACGCAGCTAGTTCAAAGCTTGTCCGAAGTGCCAAACTTGCAGGCCGAGGGTGGCTTTACGTCGGAATTTCATCTGATGCAGTTGGAAACGCGCATCCATTCCCTTTCATTCTCTCTCTCTCTCTCTCTCTCTTCTCTCTCTTTCTTGCTCTCTCTCTTTTCTCTCTCTCTCTCTCTCTCTCTCTCTCTCTCTCTCTCTCTCTCTCTCTCTCTCTCTCTCTCTCTCACTTACTCTATGTCATTGTAGAGAGCCGCTTAACGGAGAAATGTAAATTTCACCCACGATGCTTCATATACGCTCGTGCACTATGACTTACTGTGACTAACTAAAAACTATTTCCTCATTTTCTCCTTATACAAGCCTTATCGAAGATTTATTGAAAATCTTTAAAAAAAAATTATCAGAAGAAGCATATGAATTTGTTTTCTTATATGTATATTTGCCAACATTTCAACTATCGACGATAGTCCTTATCGAAGCCTCTTACAAATTAAAGTTGGTTAAAAAGTAATATTGTAAATTACTCAGTTAAAATTTTTGAATAAAGGACATGTAACCATGTTTTCCTAATAAAATCTTACATTTTGGAAAAATACGGCGGAAACTTACTTGCACACCCAATAATAAATGAATATATTTATCTTAATTTGAATACATCCTTGCTATACTGATTTACAAGAGGTAATTATATATATTTAAGATCATTAATTTTGTTTTTGTGCACTTTTGCCTGTCATTAAGAATTATATTTGATTATATTTTTATATTGAGCTGCTAAGTAAAAATAATTGTTATGATAAAATTAAGTTCGGAATTATTATTAAAGCTATATTGGATGGGAATAATATTTTTCATTTATCAAATTTTTAAATTTATTAAAATGTATTCTTTATGATGTTAAGAAATTCCTAGCTCACTGCGCGAGAAAACGGAAACGCACAATAAGTCCTGTAATCCAGGAAGAAAGTCGTAAGTTGCGTCATATTATATAGAATATAAACAATCATGAATGTAAAGCATTATTGATTTTCTTCTATCACAAGAAAAGTTTGAAAGTAAGAAGTGTACAAGTTTACAAAATATTTCTCGAAAGTTTGTATATATATACATATGTACATACACACGCATAAATATATATATATATATATATATATATATATATATATATATATATATATTAGATCTTTAGTATTAAAATGTAGAGTTCGTTTTGTAAACTAAAATTTATAGTGTTGCAAAAGCTTTCTTTTTGCCATCGTTTTGATGATACCATAAAAGTAAAAAAAATAACAGGCAAGTCTAAAGTAAAAGATACACAAATTTTTTATTAATAAACTTATCCAAAAAATTTGAATTTTTCGTCTTTCCAATAATATTTCACTCGTGACAGGTCTATAAATTTATATTTATTCTGGAAAAAATATTATGTAAATATCTTGTGTGCGCATGGTTTATATGATATTTTCAATTAGCTCGGATCTATTTATATGTAATTTTTCATTTGAATAATAAGCCGAGAATCTGTTGTATTAAATAGCCACATAAAACTTACACTTTCGATATAGAAAAAAAAAATTATCAATGACATTTCGAAAATAGTTCATTATCGTTAACTTTTGTTAGCCCCTTTCGTAAAAACATTTTTGAAGAAACTAAAAAAGGAACGATTCGCGAGATTTATTAAATTAAAAAAATTTAACGCGAATAAAAAATAAAACTTTCAAAGTAATTTGAAACTGCGACTATTTTAAGAAATTTCAGGTCGAGCAATATTTATAAATAATGTTCCTTCATATTTTTAACTTTATCGCTGTCTCAATTAATGCATTTATTCGTTGACTTTAATGCTTTCGCATTTATCGTTACTGCACATGATCCTCAATTATTCTTATTACAACCTCCGCGCTCAGCGATACATTTGAATATTGTAAATTTCCTGGGTTATTTATATTATTTGCAGAAACGTTTTTATTAAGTAATTTTAAAATTTATAATCTTTTCTTTTAATGTTTAATAAAGCACCCGACGAGTTCGACGATAATAGTCGGCGAAAGGTTGGTTTCGTTTAAAACGGATGAATTCTTCTGAAATCACCTTGCCCAAAGCAATCGATATATCAAGTATAGCAAAATAGGGCGAAACAACAGTGAATTTCTAATAAGTCCTTTTATTACCATACGTTAAATAAATTGTTAGTACTTACATCAATACCGACGCATTGATAAATATGGAAACTTAGCAATTTGCAGGTTTCCCTCGATATTATCATGGAAGTTTACACAACGTAGTCTATACAAAGAAGTTGCTCATAATAATTTTATCATCTATATTATTTTTTATGACAATAATTTCCATATATTACTCTAGTGAATCTTTATTTACCGTTTTTCATAGAACCATAGCTGGATGTATTGAAAGTTTCCGAGTAGAGACACTAGTTCAATACAGCCTTAAGACATAAAGATTTCCCTCTGTACATTTTACTTATGGAATTTCTATAATTCGTTTTTTCGATACCAACATTTCAATTATTTTCACCGGGGTTTTTCTTTATTATTATTATTAAGAATCTTTACACAAGCCGCAGATGGGAATTCCCCGAAGTTCTTGTCGCTATATATATATATATCGTTTGAAATACTTAAAGCCTTGTGAAAAATCACAGGAAAGTTTTAAATAATGCGTCCTCTTCCCGCCTTTATCGTAATAACATGCGTATAACTTTTATAAGGGTTATAGAAAATTTCGCAATAAAGTAAAGTTTGAAATATATGTTTATGTGTGTATATATATATCATCCAGAGAGTAAAGTTTACACGAGCTAAACGGTAAATCTTATGAAAGCTCAGCCAATTCTCAAGCGGTTTATATCCGCGATGAGAAAAAGCTAATTGTTTGCATTTTATAGCTCTCTGCAAACAGTGAAATGGCTCTGTATATTAATAAACTTTGCTTTAAGATGTCATAATTAAAAATCGATCGAGTTTTATGTATACGACGTGCAATTTAAAACCAACGATAATTTTCAAAAATGTGCTGCATTAGATCCGAAGTACTTGGACAAGACTAATTATTATCTGTAATAATGCTCAATTTAACGTTTAAATCGCTCAGCACTGGAATAGTATTCAACTTTGTTGAGCTATCACGATCTGCACAAACATGCAAACAATTGGGAAAATAATAATAATAATAATTAAAAATTTTCATGAAAAATTTAATTTCAAAGAAGCTATAATTATTATCTTACGACGAAGTTCGTCACAATGAAAGATAAGATTATGGAATTATAAGACTTTAAAACTATGCTTAAGAACAATCATTATTAAAATTTAAATAATATTAAATAAAACATGAAATAATTTATATAATATAAATAAAATGAAAAAAACAAGTTTATATGAATCTTTAATTTCATACTGCATTCTGACAGATAGGATTCTTCTCGAGATCAGTTAGAAGAAAATGAGTTTAAAAAGGTCAGAAGAAATATGCATTTTAACAAATAAAACAATATCTTACGAGTCGACATTTTTATCCTTTCAATTCAAAGATTTGATTTGAAATTCCATTGAATATTTCACATTTGTTTTAATATTATATGTATGTGAGCCTCCTTTTCGAAATACATACAACGCATTTTTCGTTTACAAAATAAACGGAAACAATTATTAGCATCTTATATATATTAATATATATATATATATATATATATATATATATATATATATATATATATAGTATCAGTGTTTATTAATTTAAAACATTTGAATTTTCGCCAATTTTGTATTATTTTTCAATTTCCATAATTTTTTACTTCTTATAAAAATAAATACAATTAATTTTTTTAAATCATTTCCTAAAACAGCATGGCGTAAATTACTCCTAATTAATAAGAATTTTCTTAAATTAACCTTACAGAAAATATAACTCGTAATAAAGCTCTTAAGAAATGATTTGCCCCTCATTATCGCTAATCTAAATATAATTCTGAAAAGTTCACATAAGCGGATAAACATCATAATTGGCTTTTTCAAAAGGATGCTGTTTACCATTTAAAATGTTTTTATTCGTTGTTTTAATGACATTTCATTAAGGGATTTTAAAAAGAACAAGAATAATTCCAAATTTTCCGAATATACTTATAGTACTGAGATCGCTAGGAACTTTTAAACGAATCTTCAATGTTTGAATATTTTGACGGCATGGGAGAAAAATATAATTGCTTTTATGCGTTTGTTTTAACGATTACTTCGTTAATCTTCGTTAATTTCGTTCTCTCTTTCTTCCATGATAATATAATAAAGAGTTTAATTTTAAAACTTTATTTAAGTTCAACAAACGCTGCATTATTCTGTAACGAGTGGATGGTGGCTGAATGGAGGAGTTTCTCTTTCGTATTTATATACGCATTGTCGTTGTCGCGAAGCTCGCAGCAAACCGGCTTATCAAACGGGCGTGTATATATATATATATATATATATATATATATATATATCCACCTAGAGCATAATTATATCAATGAAAAGGATCGTGCAGTCGCTGCTGCGTAAATGCGTGAACTTGGATCGAATGAGTTACTGCACATAATATAAATATACATATATATGTATCATCAGTAATCTACCACTTCTCCCCCCCCCCTAGCCCGCACCAAAACATCTGCGCTGACGCGCGCGCGCGCGCAGCAATTTTCATACAGACATTTTCCCCTGCCATGGAGATCGTCAAGTAGTTTCCTTAACGAGGTAAATGTCAAGCCGTGCTTTTTCAGGGCATCTGGGCGGAGTAGCTAAACGAGGAGTGGCATGGGGGAGGGGGTAACCAACTCGAAAGTTCCGCAGTCGTAGCGCAGCATCATGCATCTGTGTGTGTGTGTGTGCACGCATATATATATATATATATATATATATATATATATATATATACCTTTAATCGAAAGAATGGAAATGGGTGCTTACTGCGTACGAAGCTGCGTATTTACAGCGCATTCGTTAACCTGCGGGCGAGGAGAGCGCGTTTCGATTTATTCAATCGTTCATTTCGCTTGGGAACATTAATTCGAAACTTACGTCTACTCTCGCAAGTAAATTAATCCAATTATATGCCTCGGTAATTGGCAATCTCTTGTGTCTTTGTACGTCGAAAATTAGGTCATTTGTCATTTTAAACTTTCTGATCGATCTAATAATTGTCATAGGACGAAGCGTACCACTTCATTCTGCTTTTCTTTTTCTTTTACTTGCAGTGTAATTTCATTTGTAATTTTTTTAAGTCGTTTTAACTTTGATTTATATATATAATATGAAATTAAAATTCTAAATTTCTCAACTAGAGCAAAATACGAGGATGGTTGCCCTGATTTGACTAAAAATTTTTGAAAAATTATTCGTTGAATTTCGAGGAAGGTTTTTATAGATAGAATAATTGCTAAAAATACATGGAAAAACGTAAAATGTACTTGTTTCCTTGTTCCAGCACGTCTCAATAGCATGTTTACCAATTAATTAAACTATACGGAATATCGTCTCGATATCATCGCTGATGCTCTTAACAAAAGTTATACCCCACTTTTCAACATTTGGCAAGTTTTTGACAAGGTTTGAACAAAGCCCTTCTATAAAATACTTTTTAAAAGCTAGATATCTGCGAACAGGAGTGTGTAAGAGACCGACCTATGCAGGAATTCCACACCCATTCCACCACCCGTTCTATTTCAACTGTTCTGAGTTCTAATGCGTAGGAATACACGGTGGCGACGTGGAGTAAAATCCACGAAGAAATCAGACGTTCCAAGTCTATTTAATACGGCAGTCAGTAGATAATATATCAATTTCACACCCAGGTTCTTTCGAATACTCTTCTCAATGCCTATATACCAATGCGTCGCCAATGAATCGATGAATTTAGTCTGTACACATTGTCGGACAGTGAAGTTTCGAAATGAAACAAATTGAATTTGCCGAGGAACTGGTAAAATAACGCATAAATCCTTAAGTATTAACAGAAAAAAATGTATACGGGGATTATTTCATCCTAACAATTTGGTATTTGCGCTTTTTCTAATTTTACTGAAATAATAGACTCTAAAATAACTTGAAACATTTCTAAGTTTCAAATTCTTGGCATTCAATGTTTATGGTCGCAGAGCTAATCCTCCACAGGATGGATTTGCGCGCGTACAGAGACAAGAAGAATGACAGATGTGCGGCCGGTCATAAACGGCGGTATAAAGGCTGACACCGTCCCTGAGGTAGTAACAGGCTGTGCTCGATAAGGTTAAGTCCGCGCGGGCTCTTGGCGCAAAATGCGACGTCGTGCGACCCTTATAAGCACCGTATTGGGCCCTCAAATGAGGATCCGTAGAGGGGTGAGCGCGAGATTGTTTAGCAGCTATGTGCCGAAATTCGTGGAGAGAGATGTCAGTTCCTTGGCGGTTGTGGAAACGTCAACTCGAGCAATCGCGCGAACACAAGTATACTTGAATTCCAGCAGCCTGTCCGTTGTTTTCGTCTGATTTCTTGCTTGGTGGCGTGCGCGTCTGCGTTCCTCGGTGTGATAAAGAGGTGTCCTCGTGAAACCGGCAATGCAGCTTGTCACAAGGATAGCGACGGGGCAACCTGTTGCGCTATTAGAGATCGTCCTCACGTCTCTGGGTGGTTTATTGCATGTTTCTGCCCTCAGATCGGCAAATCCGGCGATGTGGCAGTGTTAAAGCCGAGACTTCAGAGCTGCGGTGTTCTTTGCATGTGGTAAACACTTGCCCTTTTCAATTTTTATTGGCGTCAGGCTGGCAATCGTGCATCACCACAGTTGAATAGCAATTCGTTCCTTTTCTAAGATATTGTAAGTCTGCATATTAAGTGCGATTTCATATTCGCTGTTTTTTTTTAAATCTTTGTATGTATTGTACGTGCGCGTATTGTAATGTTCTTTGTTTGATTATTAGTTTGCAGAATAAATGTGTGTACTTATAACAAGGATATATTCAATTATTGTAGTAAATTGGTACTTAAAATGCTTTTCCCCACACATTTTTTTTTTTTTTTTTTTTTTTTAATGCAATTTGAATTTCCAATGAGATTATTTTGCTACAAAGAACAATTGTCCGTATAGCTACAGACTACAATAAATAGTACATTATTTAAACATAATTGAATTAATACAATTTTCTCGTGAACATACATTTTCTCGGATTTTACAATTTTAGATTGCTTTTATTTAAGAAAGAATGCAATGTACTACAGATCTGCGTTGTAGGTTTATATAATAAAAGAGTATTGGAGATTGGTAATTGAAAGCTTATTGTTTGTAGCTTGGCTATGAATTTCTGTCTTTGTTGATCGTATAAGTGGCACTGCCATAATACATGTTCAATATCTTCAATGTATTCTCCGCACTGACAGATTGGATCGTTTACAATGCTTATTTTATACAAGGAGAAGGCCAGGTTGTAATTTCCTGCTCGACATCTGTTAATAGTCCTAATGATTTCTCGGGGCAGCGTTATCCTATTGAACCAGGGTTTTCATTTATTATTGTAATAATATTTTAAATAATGTGTACCCTTCTGTGTTCCCACAGCATTTATATAATTATTTGTGTTATCTGTTACTTGTTTTTTGAAATATTCTTTATAATCTGTATAAGTAATTTTGATTGCATCTGTCGCAGCATTTTTCGTCGCGTCTTTGGCTAGTTTGTCTGCCTTCTCATTTTCACTTATACCTATGTGCGATGGTATCCAATATAATTAAATTAGTACAGTAGTAGTTAATAGTTAGCGTTAATATAACTTTCAAGTAGTCTTATCCCGTTGCCATCGTTCTTTTTGCAATTCCAATGGTAATGATGTGCATTAAAGATTCATATGAAAATTTTATATTTTTTCCTTGCATGTTTTTAAATAATTCCTCCCATTTTTGCTGAGAAAGAACTAAACCTGGGACTTCGTAACAAGCTATTATATCTATTTGAGGTTTAACGTTTGTGATACGAATACCGGCTAATTCTACTGATTGGTCGGGCGAATTGAGATGCTATAATTCGTAGTATGCGATATCATTTCGAGTTAGCATGACTATTCCTCCTCCTTTGCTTTGTTAACGGTCCTTACGGAACGTTTTAAATCCAGAGAAGTTGAAGTGTTTTTTATACTCATTATCATCTGATAGCCAAGACTCGACACTTATCAATAAGTCTATATTAGGCAGTATCTGCAAAATTTCTTCTTTTTGTTCACTACACTTCTGGCATTCCAGAATATAGCAATTCAGTCTTTTTTAATGTATGTGACCATTTATTTTAATTTACATATAGAATATTTATGTAATATATCTGTTTATTTTTCAGCTTTTTCTGCCTCTGAACTTTGAGAGTAATCTGACTCTACTTCGGAATCATTTTTATTTTTTTTCAAGTAATTTTTTTTTTATTCTTGACAAATTTACTTTAAACTTTTTATCTTTTGTCTCTGTATATATATAGCGTTTATCATTTTAACAATGCTTTCCGAATCTTTAGATAATTCATCGACAATTTCACATACCTTTTGTTTACCGGAAGACTTCTGCAAGAGCAATTTAAATTGTTCATAATTACGACGAAGTTTCTTTCGTGTTTTTCAATGAAAGGTTTTAATGGTACTAATAAGGATTCTAGTTTGTGAGTTTTATTTGTCGTTGAGTTGTCATTTATTGTCACAACTACTTTACTTTTCTTTTTGCTTACACGAGTCTTAGGTTTAATAAATTCAACAGTTTCTTTTCTCGAGCCATCACGGTGTTCTTCGTTACCTTTTGTAATATTTATTATATCATCTGTTAATTTATTTTCGGTTCCCTTTGTGACGGTGGAGCGTGAAGGGCGTTTGATAGCTTTGTTAATTTTCTCTGGAACTGTCGTCGCTTCAATGTTTGATTGCTCGTAATCCATGTTTTTATTCGCGAGTTGTGCAGTCGTGACATTTATTTCCTCTGTATTATTAGGACATAAATTAGCTATATGCCCGCTTTGTTTACAAATGAAACGCCGAGTTTGATCGGTGCTTAGAAATATCCAATATGCCGTGTTATCATATGTAATCTGTAGTGATTCTGATAGCCGATTTTCGTCTCCTTCCTTAACGTATACTTGACGCCTAAATGATAAAATGTGAGAGCGTCCCGGTTTGTTTAATCCTGCTCTTATATAATACATTTGTGAAACTATTGTAATCCATTTACTTTCCAAGGCTTTAATTATTATTTCATGCGGAATCATCGGATATACATTGGATATAACCACTCTTTTATTTTTTTCTAATATTGGCCTAATTTTAAATGTATGATCTTTAATTTGAACAGTTTTGTCTGTTAATTTTTCTGCCATGTTTCAATAAGAAAGAAAAATACATACTCTAGCACCACATATTTTCGAAATGAATTTAATATTACCTGCTCCAGTTAGTTTTCCTAGATTATCCACATAATCATCTATAGAAATACCTTCAGCAGAGTCTATAATAATAGCTTCTTCCTTTTTGAGCAGCATTACATTAGCGTACGTTTTGTTGACTGTAGTTCGAACATGACTTTTCATTATGGTTTCCATTGTTTACACTGGCTGGATTCATTTTTTTACACAGCTGCTCAAACTGCTATTGCAGTTTGAGAGCTTTAGTCATAGATTTGCACTTGTTGTTAATTTACACTATCTCACGTATCACTACTATAGCGCTGATTTCAATACTTGAACTTTGTTTGTTTACACGTTCGACGAAACACGTTTGCACGCTTCAACGTCTCAAACCCGAATCATCTTTCCCCACAATTGATAATTGGGCCTTTTATGCCGGCTAAATGTCACGGATGACTGCTTTTAGAAAACATAACCTTATAATCTGTTTCGGCAATCTCAAGATGTTCCCAACAGAAAGTATTGGACCACCTTGTTTGTGAAGCCGTATACAAGCCATTTTATAGGAAAATCTTTAGTTTCCCGTCACGCCACGAATCAAATGTGTATCTTATTTGTACACATGGGTGTGGCCTTTAAAGAGAGTTTGCTCGCCACTTCCAGGTGTATTTTTTCATCTATGTTCCATCGTTGCGACTCATTCAGAATTGCACAAAACAATTTATTAAATTTAGCCTTTCGCAATCTATCTTTTCTCGTCTTCGCTTTACAATTTTTTATTTCAACATTTTTATTCAAATCTCGCAACATTATTTAGCTCGTCGTCGCATTTGTCCGAGGTGATTGCGTACCAGTTATCTCGCTTAGCCGTGGATATACCATTTCAAAATTATATAAACAAAAAAACAAACAAAAAATTATAGGATTCTATTGAATTTCGATAAGAAATGCATCCTACGTACGATAAACTACCTTTGCGTCGAATTTCATATGGAAAACCTAAAATAACCCAGTCCTATGGAAAGTCAATCGAAGATATCGTTACATTCGTCACGCTTTGCATACAGGCCGTGTACGCAGTCTTGTACTATTACGATCTCGTACACATGCAGTCCGATAGAAACAATACTACAGTAGTCGAAAAGTTGGTCCAGCGCACGTGGTCGATTGCGAAGAAAAGCTCCGCGGTGTATTATAGCTTATACATATATATATATATATATATATATATATATATATATATATATACAAATGTCGAACCCCGCACGGCACGCGGGAGGTAGGGCAGAACTTTTCGCTCCCTCGTCTCGCGGCACCGAGTTCTATATAGCTGCTTTACTTGTACAGAAAAGTTTTATCGTTCCCGGCTTTATCATCGATACGGTTGCCCTAGCGCGCGAATCGGGGCACGCCGAAGGACCGAGCGGAAATCGAAATCGCGCGCTCCCAGGAGGGGGGGCTCGGAGTTCTGACTTTGTTGTGTACTTATGTGCGTGCGGATATGTATGTGTGTCACGTAGATATATATATATATATATATATATATATATATATATATATATATATAAACTTTTCCCTGAGCCCATTGTCAAGCGCGCTAATTACATCAATATTAACCCGATTTCAAAGTTAGGGCGACAACTATATATATATATATATATATATATATATATATATATATATATATATATCACTACTTGGCCGTAGCTCGTTAGTCATCATGTATATGTTACGACTTTTATCCTATTATTCGCTTGCTTAGTTCTCCGCGCATCCGCTTCCCGAGTTCTTTTCTCCGAGTCTTTCAGCCCATCTCCCTCGTATTATCGTCGTCGAACGATTTCGCCACGGGGAAATGTTCAAGATTATTCGAAATGCGACAGAAGCCTTCGATGGATCCTATACGTTGTAAGGTGAAAGGGGTAGTTACCCTGAATTAGGAATCATTCACAATACGATTGTTTCGAAAAACTTTCTTTTCTTTTTTTTGCTTTTCATCGAGAAAAGATATGCCCAACTGTTACTTCTCACCTTCTACGCTTTTGTACGAATCGATTTTTTACAAAACTGTAAATAATACGGATCGTTATTAATATTTATAAATTATTAGATGGGCCTACTTTTGCATTAAAATTTATCGCGCTACCAATAGATTATCAGATGATTTACAATTTCCTCACTAAGATCGTCTTAATTCTATTATTTTGAGAGAACCTTTAATGAGTTTTAGCATTATATTAATTTTTATCTCGAAACTTACACCATAAAACAGTAGTAAATTAATGCAAGTTTTAGCATTTAATTATAGCTACTCTGCCACAGTTTGATAAATATAGCGGGTAAATTTACATATTTAATCGTTTATCGTAAAATTAAATTCTGCGCTTTATTACTGATACTTTTAATATAATAAAGTATAAACGCGAGACTTGGAACATTCGGGGATAGAATCCAGAGTTCATTTTGAAAAGTCACGCTGGCATAAAAAAAAAAATTTGATCGAATTTATACCCCGTATAAGTTTGGCTTACACGTTTATTTACAACGTTTATTCTGTATTTTATTTACGAATTTATTGCTTGGTTTATTATCTAATAAAATTTTTAATATTCTGTTTCGTATTTCGAAAGATATACAGGATCAGTCATTTCAATCTGCCTAGTTAATGATACCTTGAGGAAGGGAAGGATTTTCGTGAAAAATAGCCTTAACAATTGGAATCAAACAACGAGTTTCAGGTGCATTATTCTTTAAATTAATCCAGTAAAATGAATTTTCTTTTATATACTGTTTTATTTATATTCCATTCGTGCTTTTCAGCACGAGAAAAAAAAATGTTATGTATAAACTTATGCTCAGTTCGACAGATAAAGTTTAATAGATGTTTTGATGCACTTGGAAAACTGCGATTGTCACAAAATGGCGCGGATGATAGATGTGTTGTTAGCAACAAATACAAACTTTTTCATTTGCAAACTAACTATTATTAGTCGACTTGTCCATCAATTATGACGACTCTGTCACTTCATCAATATAAATCACTTCATCACTTCATCTTTACTGTAACTACTTCGTTATAAGTTAAACAATTCAACATTATCTTTTACTCTCGAATTGTAGCACTAGAGAGGATAGAAAAATCCGTACCCTTTGCAATAAAACGTATTTCTTCATTTTCAATATATTTAATGTACATAACTTTATTAAAAATTATCTCAATTTATGTGTACAAATTTTACCTGCGACACACCACCAAGTTAGCTCTTCCGACAATGCTCATATAATAATAATTATTTATTAGACTATATTATTTCAACATTTATTTACAAATTGATAATGAAGTTTTAACTTCTCACTTTTTCAAATTGCAATTGTTGCAAGTACGTCATCAATAGCCAAGATGACGACACGATCATCGGGTTGATTGCGCAGTCGGATTCGTTTCAATGCTCTATTTAACTAAGGAATGATCTTTTCACGGAACAGGTGGCTTCTCCGAAACCATTCATTGGTTTAATGAAAAAAAAACTCCCCCTGTTTATATATGTAACAGTGTTTATTGAAAAATTAACCAGAACGATGATGGTGGGAAAACTCGGCTGAATTCGGTAAAAGATCGGTATCATACTTTTCATTGATTTTTCAAATGAAGCGAAAATAATTATACAGTCGTCCGCCTTTGTGAAGGAGAATAAATTCCAAGCGATATCGCACATAATGATTAAGTAGGTCGCGACTCGCCGCCGCCGTCACCGCCAGCGCGGCGCGTCGCCTCATCCCTCACCCCACGCACCATTGCATTGCTCGACGCCCTCTCCTCTGATGTGGTCTTTGACTTGGAACTCGGAGAGAAAGAGAAGGAAGGAGAGAATATATATATATATATATATATATATATATATATATATATATATATATACATACAAGAGCGCAGAAACCGTGATCAAAGCTCTTTCTACCGGCCACACAGTGAGCGAGATAGAGTGGTCGGGTACTGGGAGGGACGAAGGGTACCGGAAGGGAAAGTAGCGAGGTGTCCCCCCTCCATTCCAAGGGCCATGGGCCCGACGCGCAAGTTCACACACACACACACACACACACACACACACATATCGAGCCCTCAAAGTAGCTGCGCAGGGCAGGGCGGAAAATCCTTCTTCGGGGGTGGCCGCAAGAGACAGCGCTGGGAGGGACAAGATTGCCGCGGATCTCGGCCCAAAGACATTCTGTCTTGCTCTCTGTCTCTGTTTCTGTCCCTCTCTCTCTCTCTCGCATTCTACGCGCGGCTTTCTCGATGCGGCATCCTCCACCCCCACGGTGTCTCGGCGCCTTTGAGGGAAACAGAGTATCCCCAAGCATTGGACGACGGTCAATTCTCTCGGTGAGAGTTTTGCGCTTTAAGTGCGGCTTCATCGTCCGCGCACAGTGGGATATCTTTTTTATCCTATACGTAGATTCTATCGAATGAATATATGGATGATATCTCGTCAAGATTTTCAAGTGAGATAGTGGAGCGGATGAAAAAAATTTGCACCAATCACTTATGATTTGTAGATTTTCCGAATATTTTTCCTCTTCCTTTGCTTCGAGAGAAATTTGTTTAGAGAATTTTTTCGCTCCGTTCTAAGACAGCCTCGCGTAATAATAGTCAAAAATCAGTTACTTTTTATGCCTTTATGATAATTTAACTGCTATCAATATTGTAAAACTTTTAAATATGAAAAATTATACTGGTTTATGAAAAAAATTATTTTTAAGTAATCTCTCGAATGAGAAATGCCATTATACAATATTATGTGGCATTAAATTTTTATTGAAAAAGTATACGACAATCTCATTTGTTTTGTTTGGTAAAAATATGGTTTTTAATTAGTTTAATTATTTAATATTAGAAGTATTCGTTGACATAATTATATAAAGTTTAATAATTCAGCATTAGCAAAAAGCCAAAAATAGACGAGGTTTTTAATTAAACGTTACACTGGTAGAGGTCTTCATAGAATTATGCAAACCTGCGTAGAGAAAAAACTCTTTTAAATTCAATACCTCTGTGCGCGCGCGCGCGCGTGTGTGCGTGTGTGTGTATGTGTGTGTGTGTGTGTGTGTAGAAGACTTTTTATTAAATATGCTTTAATTCAATGAAATATTGTAGCAACACATTTTGATTTCACTGAAAAGAATATTATAATCCTTATTGAAAATTTTTTCTTTAGCAAAATTATTAGTTGAATCTTTATCATTTATTTGCGTAATGTAAGAAGTATTATTTTAATAATTCAGCAGCGGTTGCGATCGATTCGATAAATATTTTTTTTTTTTTTTTTTTTGAATACATTATATCACGTTAAATAAAAATCTAAAAAATTTCATCTTCCTACCTGTCAAATTTGCTTTTATAATAAAAATAATTGCCATACTTACCTGTTAAAACAGCGTCGTTCTATGACACGCACGTTCTAAGTACTTGCGTCTTATTAAAAGAAGAAAAAATAATACAATAATCGTATATCATTGAGAATTGAAACAAACTTTTGGGTGGCTTGCCCGTGTATCGACGATGCGACTTATCAAATAATGTGCGCGCATATGTATATCGAATAACCATAATTTCCGGAGAATGGTCTAGACTTCGGATCCTCCTATATACAGATATATGCGTATAATACCTCCACCTCATGTTCCAAACTTGCATGCCCGTGAACAGAATAATCTTAGCGGTGGCGTGCGTATACGTCTAACGCGCGATATTTTCTTTAAAAATCTCCATAGAACGATAATGGGCCCTTTCTCGCATTGCAATCCATTTTCTAACGGAGAACTTTTAATTTCTGGATATTTTTTTTCTTTGATTCACTTTTGCGCCTTTCCCCAAGAGCGTAGCTAATGAGAATTTTAAAACTAGAAAAAAAAGCGCAAGTGCGGGAGAATAAATGTTCCCCTACGAATGTCAAAAGATATAACTCGCTGTATCAGCTTATAAAACTGTTTCTTTACTCGCCCACTTCGTTCGAAAAAAATTTTAAATAGTATGAAATATTCTGGTATGTAAGTAATTAATTATATATAAATTTAATTATGGATTCGCTATATATTATAATTAAATATTAACATCACAAGGAAATAAAAAGAATAATTATAGATTTTATTTACTGACATGATGAACAAATTTAAAAGGTATCTGACTAATAATGTATATAGAAGGAATATAAACGAAATGTGTACAATATAATTCATGCATTCTAATGTACGTATAAGGTAAGTGTACTAATATATAAAAGTATATGAAAGGATTTGCTAATTTTTTAATTTTTTAAATTAAATCATTTTTTTAAAAATTTTTTCTCAACGATATATTTCAAAAATTGCACACATTCTTACAGAAAAATCTCCTAAATTTTTATTAAACATTTTCAATCGCAATTACTTACAGGCAATATATTTTCGTTTAATAAATAAAATCTATATCAATAGCATACACCCCGTTACTGAATATATATATTTCGCTATGTTTATATACATAAAAACAGCTTCATATAATTTTATTACATAATTATTAATATTATTAAATGCGATAACAACGATGGAATGCATATAGAAACGTAACAATACACATAAATAGTATTTAATCCATATAAAAGATATTTTATTAAAATAGCCCATAAAAGCGCGCGTAACATCTACATCAAATAATGCCGTTGACCATAAAGAAGAGAATTGAAGGCATAAATTAATTACATCTGTTGGGACTGTGATTGAAATTAACGACATATGAAGTTATTATAAAAAGATAACCAAATTATATTATATATATATATATATATATATATATATATATATATATATATATATATACAGGACTGAATATATTCAATGCAGATATTCAACGCATCAGAACTGGTATATGCACGTATTGAAAGTTATATATAAATATATGCATTTCCACAGCACACGATCGTATTATATATTCAGCTCGTCCTCTCGACGATTCGTTCGCACAATTACGCCCGCCGCCCCTTCGCCCTGTCCCTTTATGCGCGATCAAAACAAAAAGAAAAATTCCCCGCGAAAGCTCGAATCGCACGCCCCCCCCCCACCGCCCTTCGCACCGCCGCCTGTTTACAATGTAATTACACTCGAAACGAGAATTTGTTTGGCTAAAGCGCCGTGCTATGTATATATATACATGTATATATATACACCAGTTATTATCATTCTTTACGGGTCGTATCGTATTCGATATACCAACCAGGGCGTGCGCTTGCGTTACTGATATATATATATATATATGTATATACATACACACGTACACGTATACGCACGGGCACGCGAAAAAGCACACAAATCGCGAGGGCAGCATCACGCAAAGCGCCATAACCTGCGGCCTCGCTATATCGTTTTCCATATAGGATATATAATCCCCTCGTGCGGGTTTTCTTTCCTCCTCTCCTCTCCCTCTCTCTCTCTCTCTCTCTCTCTCTCTCTCTCTCTCTCTCTCTCTCTTCCCTCCCTGTCGATTTTTTCCCTCCAATAATATACCCGCGTCTGCGCGCATATACAAGAGTGAGAGAGAGAGGGGGGCGAGGGGGTTGGGAGATACACGCCACGTGCATTAAAGGCCGGTTATTGCTCGCCTCGACCCCAGCCCCCCCCCCCGCCCCTCCGACTACAGATCGTTATTTATTCACTTATATGATAGTTAAAAATTATAGTCCCACGCTCGCTCCTGTGCACTTTGGCCCCGACCCCTCCCCCGCCCCATCCCTCGGCCCCGCCCGCAATTTTGCCTAACCTCGGCGCAACGACGTAAATTACTTACTTTGCGCCGCGAGAATTGCCACTACCGCCGACACCGCCGCCAGCGCCGTGGACTTTCTTTGCCGGCTTACGGGCTCGCCGCCGCCGGCCCGCGGATATAAGTGTAATCCATGATTTGCGCGAGCCCGCCGGGTAGAAAAATGCTATTGTATTTTCTTCCGCCGCCGCCGCCGCCGCCGCGCAGTTTGGATATAACGAGCAGTTGAAGAAACGCTTCCCCCCCCCCTCTCACACCGCTCGCCTCTCTGAAAGCAATGTTTTATGCAATAATTTCGGCGGTTCGCCTTACACATACTTTTCTTATTCAGCTTTTGAACCAAGAAAGCATTGTATGCAATTCAGAACTTTGGATAATTCTTTATTCGAGTAACGGTAGTTTTAAAAATTTATTTTTCAGATTTTCCTTCGCTCCTCGCAATAGACGTAAGAATTATCCGTCGCAATCGCATATTATTTATTATGTATATATTATTACTCGTTAATCGAATAAATCTTTAGTGGTTTCTACAATGAAAAATGTAAGGCCATTCTTGTATAGTATTACTTCAGCGTCAAAACAATGGTTAAATAATAATCGTGTTAATTTATTTAAATAAAGAAAAAAACAGTATTCATTGATTATGAAATACGTCATAGTATTCAGAGATTTCATATGCATAATTCAATAAATACGTATGACAGCTTATAAATGAAAACCAAATCACGTTTAACATATTTCATTCTTCACGTTATTTTTCAAAACTATTCTCACTTCTTTATCAAACGACGGATCAGTTGTTTTATGGGTTTTGGAAAATTTGGATTTTGTCATTATCGCGTAACAGAAATAATCTTTCTGCCAAGCATGAAGAAGTTAGAGCTGTATTATGAAATTCGTGAAAAAACAAAATATAACGAACGAATAAACCGCCAAATTTGTATATTTATCGTGATACAACTTTAAGAAATATTCCTCAAATCGTATAAAAGATTTGGAAAGAAAATACGGAATGCCACCACATAAAAATAAAGACGTACAGATTTTGTAGTAAATTTATTTTCATATAAATTAATTGCACAGGCGCGACTACGGGGGGCGTGAATTATCCAAACAATCGCAGGAATTTCTAATAAATCCCGTCTTATTAAACGGTAGAAGACTAATGGAATGTAATAAATAACGAATAAACGAGACTGGAATCGATCGATAACGAAATAATTAATAGAATTTTTATTCCGCCTTTAAGACTTATTTCTTTCATACGAATAATTCAAATATTTGCCCGCGTCCAATCCGTCGTTCGTCGCGTCCGCTGAATTACATGCTCCAACCTCGCGTGGCGGTCCGACCGCAGCCGGGCACGTTCTACTTTTCAGGCCATATTACGCCCGGTCTTTCGTATATAAAAAATATAAGATTGCGTACCAGCGTTACGATTATTACTAATATACATAGGAAATGGCGCGATTTACTTGTTACATTAAGCCTCGAACTTTACATT